>RYFJ01002114.1:0-275194 GCA_003991445.1 Oryza meyeriana var. granulata
GACGTCAGTAGAGTTCTTCGGGTAACCTCAGTTGGATACGGCCCTACTCCGCGTATCTCGTACAATTGATAGCAAAAGGACGAGTAAGTAACTACCGGATATAGCGAGGCGGTAGCTTTCCACCCATTCCGAATCCTTTGTTCCTCGTAGGGGTGATACCTCGGAGATACACATGCGTGGTCTCCTATCTGAAACTCGAGCTCTCGTCTCCGATATCTGCATAGTTCTATCCATACATTGCCGGGTTTGGCTGTCTTTCAAGCGCTCTTCGTTGATAACCTTTTAAACTCGCTCTTCTGCCCTTTTCAAAGTTCGTGGTCCAATAAACCATCTTTTCTCCTACGTCTGTTCCAACAGAAAAGTGGGTTCTACACTTTGCGGTCAATAATAGAGCTTCATTCAGGCGGCCATCCGCATGGATACTGGCGGTGATAGCTGTTAAAGTGCTAGCGAGAAGAACCTCCGGAGCATAAGGGCAGACAGAGATCCCAGTTCCCTTCAAAATCCAAGGGCACATGCTCTTAGCATATCTTCCACCGATTTGGGTGACTCTCTCAGTTTGTCCATCCGTCTGGGGGTGATAGCGCGGTGTACCTGAAATCAGGTGTATCCCATTAGTCTCAATGCAACTTTTGCCCAAAAGTGGGATGGTGAACTGAGCTCCTCTGTGCAACACTTATCTTCTTTGGTGACTCCCATTTGGCAAGATTAACCTTGGTCTAGGAGACAGCTCGGCTAGCTCTTGGGCCGGGATTAGGTTGTCTTGGACGGGAGATAAAGTGGGACGACCTTGGTCAGTCGATCCTCCACTATTTACCCTCAGATGGAATCATGTCCGCGTCTGCCGGGGTTTTTCTAGGTAATCCACTCACGATGAATCCATTCCCGCTATTTCTTCCTTTCCACTCGGGTATCCTTACAGGGCTGAAGCAATCCTGCTGGCTTCTGGAATGCTCCTGCTTTAACCGCTTTGGCCAAATGTGAAACTGCGACATACTCGGCGCTTGAATATCTCGCTTCATTCAGCCACCAGTAATGGTCCTTAATATCCTTGTACATCTTAGAGTACTCCTAGGTGTGGACTGGAATAAGCGGACTCATGGGCTTCTCTCAAGATCAAGTCTTGGATTCCTTTCTGTCGGGCACGCAAATGCGTTTCCCAAACCCAAACAGTTCCTTTGCTGTCGATGGGAACTCGGGGGCTTTTCCCTGGGTCATGCTTTCCTTTAGAGATACAATCTTTTCATCTACTTTTTGAGCTTCCTGATCCGGCGCTCCTCCAAGGTAGGCTGAATCAGCAAAGTCGCCAGCGTTCCTGGCTTGACCATATTTATCCTTAGCTTTTCCAGCTGTCTCGACTTAGCTCGGGTTGAAGGGGCCAAGGGGTCAAGATGGCATTACAATGGACTTTCGGACTGAGGGCATGGCAACAAACATTTGCCTTGCCAGGGTGTAATGTATTCCAATGTCGTAATCCTTAATCAACTCAAGCCATCTCTTTGTCTGAGATTAAGCTCCGTCTGAGTGAAGATGTGTACTTCAGACTCTTATGATCGGTGTATACTTCACACCGGTTTCCAACCAGGTAGTGTCGCCATATCTTCAAGGCATGCACTACTTGCTGACAACTCTAGGTCATGGGTCGGGTAGTTCAGCTCATGGGGTCTTAACTTCTTGAGGCATACGCAACCACTCTTCCTTCCTGCATAAGTACACAGCCTATGCCTAGTCGGGATGCATCACAGTATACCTCAAAGTCTTTCCTGATATCCGGAAGGATCAACACAGGTGGGGTAGTCAGCCTTTTCCTTAACTCCATGAAACTTTTCTCACAGGCGTCACTCCATTCAAACCTCTTTTCCTTTTTTAGCAATTCTGTCATGGGTTTGGCAATCCTTGAAAATCCTTCAATGAATCTCCGATAATAACCAGCCAAACCTAGGAAACTTCTCACTTCCGTGACCGTAGTCGGGGATTTCCAAGAAAGCACGTCTCTCACTTTCCCCGGGTCCACTTCTACTCCTTGGGCAGTGACCACATGCCCGAGGAAAGCAACTCGGTCTAGCCAAAACTCACACTTCGAGTACTTGGCAAACAACTGGTGCTCTCTTAACTTTCCTAGAACCATTCTCAAATGTCCAACATGTTCTTGCTCGTCCTTGGAGAAGATTAGGATATCATCCATAAATACCACGACAAACTTGTCGAGATATTCCATGAATACCTTATTCATAAGGCTCATGAAGAAAGCTGGAGCATTAGTGAGTCCGAAGGACATCACCGTATACTCATGTAATCCATAACGGGTCAAGAAAGCTGTCTTGGGTATATCCTCAGGCCTGATCTTCAACTGGTGGTATCCTGATCTCAAGTCAACCTTAGAGAAAACTTTAGCTCCTTGCAGCTGGTCGAACAGATCATCTATACTTGGTAGAGGATACTTATTCTTGATGGTTACTCCATTCAGTGCGCGATAATCAACGCACATCCTCTTGGTCTTATCCTTCTTTTCCACTAGGAGCACTGGAGCTCCCCAAGGTGATGTGCTAGGTCGCACAAAACCTAGGTTCTCAAGTTCTTCTATCTGCTCTTTCACTTCGGCTAACTCATTAGCCGCCATTCTATAAGGTCTCTTGGATATGGGTGCTGTGCCGGGTAGCAACTCTATAGAGAATTCAATCTCTCTATCAGGGGGCATTCCGGGTAAACTGTCTGGGAAGACATCGGGGTACTCATTGATCACCGGCACTTCTTCCAAAGGGACTATTTGCATAGAGCTCAGGAGGGGTCGGTTCTTAGGGTTTCCAAGGGAGGCAAACTTTACTTCTTGTCCAAAAGGGCACTGCAGGGTTATGGTGCTAGTTGCACAGTCTATTCGGCCCTTATGCTTAGCTAACCAGTCCATGCCAAGAATCAAATCCAAGCCTTGTGATTCCAGGACAATAGGGTTGGCTGAGAAACTAACTCCTTTAATTACCAAGGTAACTCCAGGGCAAGATTGGTCTGACCTAAACTCCTTGCCAGGGGAGTGTATGACCATAGGTATACTAAGATCTCGAACATCCCAACCATACTTATCCACAAAAGATTGAGAAATAAAGGAATGCGATGCTCCAGAATCAAACAGAACAACTGCAGGTACGGAGTTGACAAGAAACGTACCCATTACCACATCTGAAGCTTCTCGGGCTGTCTCTGACTAGATATGATTGACTCGGCCACGCCCAAAGGTCGGAGGGGCACGGGAGGCAGATCCAATAGTATGTGTAGTCGGCTGTCCTCGACTGAACACAGGGGCTCTTGAAGCGCTGGCGTTAGGGTGTCCAGGGACTGCAGGGTCTTGCTTCTGGGGACAGTGTCGGGCGAAGTGACCCAACTCGTTGCAGTTGTAGCATCGGCTTCCCGGGGCACTCGGAATACTCTTCCGCTGAAGGCCGGCTGAGGTAGGGCGACTTGCACCGGTATTTGCACTGAGGGGTCGGGACTGAACAGAAGAAGCCGGGCGAGAAACAGATGGGCGAAACACCCGCTCTTGAAACTGGGATGGGGCAAACTGACGGGAAGGACAGGGGAGATAGGGCCTGGTACTCGGACCACTACGAGACTGCATCTGGGAGGCCTTGCGCTTGCGAAAAACTTCGATCTCCTTCCTCGCGTCTTCAACTACTAGGGCTCTGTTGACCATGTGCTGGAAAGTAGGGAAGTCATGGGCAATAAGCTGGATCTTCATTGCCACATTCATCCCTTTCAGAAACCTTCTGATTTTCTTCTTGTCCGTGTTCACGTCCTCGGGTGCATAGCGAGCTAGATGGTTGAACCTGCTCAGGTACTCGCTGATGCTGGAATGTCCCTGCTTGAGGTTGTTGAACTCCTCTCTCTTGATGTCTATTACTCCTTCTGGGACATGTGCGGCTCTGAAGGCTTCAACAAACTCGGGCCAGGCGATGTTGGTGGCATCTTGATGGGCAGCACAGTAGTTCTCCCACCAATCGGCTGCTGGTCCATGCAGTTGGTGTGCAGCAAACTGGGTTTTCTCCACAGGTGTGCACTGCACTAGGTTCAGTTTTCTGTCCATATCCTTTAGCCAGTCGTCAGCCTCTACTGGCTCAGCAGTCTGAGAGAACTCGGCTGGACGGGACCTCATGAAGTCGGCGAGCTTGGAGCGTCCATGAGCTTGTGCTGGTGGAGCTTGATGGAGAAGAGGCTGCATTGCGGCCAGATTCTGAGCAATGCCTTGCAAGATCTGGGTCTGGATGGCCATAAGCTGCTGGGGGTCTGCTGGAAGGTGAGGAGGTTGAGGCAATCCTCCAGGGTTTGCTGTTGCAGCGTCGAAGGTACCAAGGCCGGCTGCACGGCCACTTCCTGACATCCGATCGTGGGTCTGCTCCACTTCTTGTTCCTCTGCGGCAGTAAGCAGGTTGTTGCGGACTGGACCTTGGCCTTCAAAACCCAAGCGGGCTGGAGCACGAACATTCCGGCGCTGACGTTCTGCCATCAGGTCCTAGAAAAGGGCAACCAAAAGAAGAGGGCCTCAGCAAGGATATCGGCAACCAACCGATGGAACAGATGAAGGAGCAACAAGATTAGCAAGATGGATTCAAGCAGCAGAACAAGGAACACACTCGAGAGCCCAGCCACAACGAAAAGACGACAGATAGGGCACTGGAACCTAAGGGCTAATACCAAAGATCCACGCAGGAGCCAAGGTAGGGAGATAGCCAAGAGTTTAGAAACTTTTTCCAAAATTCTACAAAGCAGAGAGAAAGATACTCAGACAAGTCCTAGATTTTTTTTTGCAAATAGTATAGTTTTCAAAATAAGATCCTCAAAGGCATCTACACGCGTAGGGTTTCGCTCCTAGGGCCAACCTTTTGCTCTGATACCACCGCTGTGGCGCCTCCCGACTAGGTGGAAGGCCACCATGTGCATAAGGCACCCGATCCCAGGATCAGTAGTCGGGTACGCACAACAATGATACAACAGAGTTACAATAATACATAAACAGAGTACTTACATATACGTACAAGGAGATCCATCCAGGACAGACCCGGGATGGGCAAAAATAATCAACAGGTAAACTAGCGAAACAGCAGAACAGGGCGGAAGCTGGACAAAACTACTCCACAGGCTCGGTTGGGAACTAGGCTCGAAACCTTCAGAAGTCTTCGTAGTCGGCCTGGTCTTGGAGGAACTCGGCAGCAGTCGGATCTTCGTCTTCTTCTCCAAAACCTACTATACATATATATGAACAAGGTGAGTACTTTCGTACTCAGCAAGCCGGGAATGATGCCATGTCGGTCAGACAGAAAGGCTAAAGGTTTATTTGCGAAAATTGCCTTTAGAAACTCTTTTCTTTGCAAACACTAGTGAGCTTAAATTTTTGTTGTCGGACAGAGGCTCACGCCTCTATCCATTCCGCAAGTTGCTTTTCAACAACTCGCCACTTAATGAATCAAGCATAATCATATATGTTCTTATCATCTTTTACTTCGTATTTGCTGGTCCTGTACCTCCCGAGTAGCTACAACCACTCGTTGACCCTGAGACTCGGCTACAACCAAATCTCAGCTGTGGCACTTGATGCCCGCTACACTGGCTACGACCAGCTAGCTAGTCGGCCGCCCTGGCTACAACCCGGGGGCTCATCATCGCTGCCCTGGCTACAACCCGGGAGCATGATCATGGCACTAAATGCCCGCTAGGCTGGCTACAACCAGCTAGCTAAAGTGGCTTCCCTGGCTACAACCCGGGAGCACAACTTGATCAACTTGCTGCCCTGGCTACAACCCGGGAGCATGATCAATCCGTCTTCTGGCTACAACCCGAAGACATCTGTACAACTGCCGCCCTGGCTACAACCCGGGGGCTTAAGTTTGCTGCCCTGGCTACAACCCGGGAGCATGATCTTCATCCTGTTTACTTTTCATTCACTTGATTATGGTGCTTAACACCCCGGATCACACAGATCCGTTTCTGGCCACACAGGCCTTCCGTTTGCTCACTCGGCAAACTCTGGTCACGGTTCCCTTTCCATCAAACACTTTCACAAATCACTGGCAAACAAATCTACGCTATGGGAATCACCTTGCATCGCCCTTAACCGTGGGCACGGCTGTTCGAACAGTTCTGCTAAACTCTGCAGAGGGTGTGCGCTTTACCCATCCGACACGAAAATTACACCGAGTACTGGCCTGTACCCAGAAATTCGTGACAAGGCCATTTCCAAAGCCAGTCTAGAGTCATCCAATGCCAGCCGAAAGATCCACACAGGATTCAGTGGTCGGCACTGAACTTCCCTAAACCTACTATTTACTCGGCCAGGGGCATCCCATAATACCCGTCTGGTCGTACTGTAAGATGCTCGGATGGAATTCCCAAAGGAAACGGTCCTTAATGATGATACATAGCCAAGCCACACAGGCACTGTCTCTGTATATCAAGATTTTCACAACTTTATTTGTTTCACAAACACACCGATACACGGAGTACCGGGTTTTTCAATCAGTTTGGTAAAACCCAATGTTTTTCCCAACGACAAACAACGTTGCAGAGCTAAGCCATTCTACTCGGCATCGTATCCTCAGATAGGATGCTAGCGTGCCATTTGTGGGGTTCTTCAAGGGAGAAATATAACAACATCCTACCAAATAAGTGCTACTACTGGGCAGGTCCATCGGTTGCGCTTGCAAAACCGAGGCCAACAGTTTAAAAAGGTGTAAACTAAGCATGCATAATATTTTCCAAACAACATAGTTTTGCATATATGGGAAACAATGTGATCAAAGAGGCTTGCCTTGTTCCAAGGAGGGGTCGTCTTCGGCGAAGGCGGCTTCTGGATCGTCCACCGGTTCAGGTTCAGGCGACAGAGCTCCAAAGCTTGAGAGGATGAAAACTTAGCAGAGCTGGAGCTGGCCGGTTTGCAAAACAAAGGAAGAAGGGAGCACGGTTGGCCATATACATAGCCGGCGTGCAAGGTTGAGGCACGGTGGAGCTGGGCAACGGGTGGAGCAAGGAAGTCAAGATGAACTGACAGTGATATGACAGGAGGTGACTTTGGAGTCCAACTGGTCAGAGGAGTTGGCAGGCACTGTAGCTGCGACGAGACATTAAGGTCAAGGCTAGGACAGGTTGGAGAAATCTCACTGACCGGGCTTCGGACTGACCACTGGTCCAAGCGATGCTGCGGTTAGGTGAAGACTGATTCTTCACTACTTCGGTAGTCGGCGTCCAACGGGCGGGTGCAACTCGGGAAACAAGGAAACAACCGGTCTCAACAAGGTAGTCGGCCACTTCACAGTGCTTACTCGGCAGCAAGGAGGTCCGAGTAAGACAAAGGAAAGGGCAGGATGCAAGGACTGAGTAGCAATCTACTCGGCTCAAGGGAGAAGGTAGTCGGCTGGCCAGGGAGAAAAACTGGGGCACAGCTGACAGGATAGGAGGGGAGCTCGGGAAAACGAAGACTAGCGGAAAAAGAAAAACGGGTCGTTACAGCCCGCCACCCACGGCATCGGGGTAGCCCCACGATGTGAAGTTACACACCTCGTGCTGGTGCAAGGCTAAATGTTAGGTAATGTAAAAGTTATGTTGTGACCCCTAGGCCGTACTCAACGTGTAGAGTTGTTGACGCCGAAAATCACCGGCAGCGTCAGGAACGAGCCGATGATCTGGTTCGGCGCCTTAAAACACGCGAAGGCCTGGGAGATCTGCTTAGCTCCAGTGCAGGTCCTAAATTTGAGGTTTGTAGGTGTGCCAGTCAATTTGACCCAGCAATTGACAAGGAGAGTAAATATTAGATCGCTGATCCAATCGGCCAAACATCTGATATAGACTCCTTCCAGCCGATTGCCGATGACATTTGTACATCGGCTAGAGAACCGATAATATAAAAGATAGAAAACCAGCCGATTTTCTTCGAGCCGACTGCCTAACTGCTGACAGTACTTGTGTATCGGCTAGGAAACCGATAACAATATAAATGAATAAATCAGCCGACTACCAATAGAACATGTGCATCGGCTGGAAAGCCGATGATAGTGTAGATAATCGAAATAATAATCAAGACAATGTGGTCGGCTTTATCTAGTAAAAGATAACTTATCGGCTAGGCACTCCGATAAAACATCGCATAAACACCCATCAACTTAACAAGGATAAATCTGTCATTATCAATCTAGTAGGTCAAACTTAACTGATGCAGCACAGATTAATAATAATAAAAGAACCTCGATGAGCCGATAGATCTAATGCAATCGTGATGAACTATATAATAACTTATCGGCTATACATCCCGATAAGACGCTTGCATAAAATCTATCAACCTAGCAGGAATAACTTATCACTAGCAGTTTAGTAGGTCGGACCCAACCGATGCAGCACAAACTGATGATAAATTACAGTAAGCTGATAAATCTACGCACGCGTGATGTGATATATCAACTCGGCCTAAGAGATCAAACTTAACTGATGCAGCCGTAGACAGAACAGATATATCGTGGTAAGCCGACTATCGTAGATCAGCTAGAATATCGGACCTAACCGAGGAAGTCCTAGCCGATAAGGTAGTCGGGGTAACGAGACTTACCCTCTCGCAGGAGTTCGGACCTAACCGATGCAGCCCGGCTCGAGAAGCAAGAACCCGTTGAAAAAGGGTGGCGATGCGTCGAAGTTGTATTGATCTGTGAGATGATTTACATGGTCCCCGGGCATACGTATTTATACCCCGAGTTGATATAGTCCTGATCGGATACGAAACAGGAGTTTCCTAACTATAAAAGAAAAAACAACAAGCCCTGACCGGACACGAGATCAGGTTTTCCTAAAAATCGTTAAAGCCACCTAATTTACAGATAAAATAATTAACTGCCATGCTGTGGTCTTCACGATTCCTTCCTGAATTCGGCTTCTTTTGGATTAGCTACCACCGGTTGATATCGGCATTTTCTTAACCGAACATGATAACGAACCGTACCAAATTTTGGTGTTAACAAGAGTGTGGGATATCGACGGGTATCAACCAACCTAGGGTGTAGCCGTTATGGCTTCTATCACATCATGTGGGTAACGTTGTATAAACTTTGCAGAGTCAAAACTAATCGGTTAGCTGTGCTCACGGTCATGAGCGGCATGGTTGTGTCCATTGAGTATAGATTTATGCTTGTAAATATGTTTATGAAATTGGAATGAGGATTGGTGACTTATGAGAATTATTATGCTTATTACAATATTTATGGTGGCTTGTTGCCATGGAGGGCAGCAAACAGGAAAATTATTATGTTGATCACTTCCCTACTTGTTATACATGTTTCTAATGTTTTATTAAATACCGTTGCAAATGATTATGAACTAAAATTAGCTTTATATAAAACTGAACCCACAAATAGCCATCTCCTTGATTTTAGAGCTCGCATGTAGCGATATAGGATTGTCCTTACCAGTACATTATTTCGGTAATGTACTAACTCTTACTTGTATGGTTATAAATCTTTGCTGTAGGTGGAGTGCTACGGGAATTCGTTACTTCTTCAGGATTGATTCTTTAAGGGGTCTACCCCTAGTCGGATTGCTTGTGGTATGGGTAGACAAGCTTCCGCTGAATCATATTATTCGGTCATTTGACCTATGTAACTCTGATGTAGTAAGTTTAGTTTACTTACTTGTATAACCATTTATTGAATACCATTACTAGAGATGAAAGTGTGGACTATCAATTATCCTAGGGCTAGTCTGCATAAGTATAGGCTTAGAACAGTTGAGATACATGGAGAGTAGTTCAACCGTAGACTATGTCCATAGAGATATGTATCGTATTTGGTCGCCACCTTCGTGTGGTTTGACGGGCATATCTCGCCGTGCAGACTGATGTAACTATTCTTTCAAATATCTCTCGTGTTCTTAGTCTGGCGTTTCGGTTGTTTTGCATTATAATTGGTGGTTTGTATGAAGTCTACGATGAGGTTGGATGGTTACAGTTTTATTTGGCTTTCTCTTGAGATCCCATCCAACTAGATATTTCACGTTGTTGTACCAATTATCTCTTATAGTGCAGAAAACTGGGTGCGTCACAATCTGTATATACGGTCGACTTAGCAGCCGGTACAACCGTTTTCCACAACAGTGCTTTCATGGTCTTGATTAATTTGCCGTTGTCCTGGTACGAGAACAAGACTGGTGATTTGGGACTGTTTGGATGGTATCCACACTTTTGGCAAATTGTTGTAATTAACTGAGTATTAATTATTATAAGCTTAAAATAGATTTATTTGATTTTTTTTAAAAAAATGTATTTGCAAAAAACACACTGTTTAACTGCTCGAAAAGTATGCTCATAAAAACCGAGGTAGTAGCTCACCCTAAGAGCGGGTTCAATAGCACAGCTAGCTATTGACTTTAAAATTGTCCATAGCAAAAATTGGAATAGCTAATATATACAATAATTGGCTATTGAATTACTGTAGATAAATTCCTAAAAGTCTACCACTCAACCTTTTAATATAGGTCCCTGCCACTTTAACCCACCCTTTCACTCACCCACCAACCTTTTCTTTCTCCGCACCAATCGAGGGGCCATGCAAGCCCAAAAATAATTCAGGCTATAGTTAGAGCATCTCCAACAATAGCCCCAAAAATAGAGTCTCTACTTTCTAAGTAGGGGCTCATTATACTTTCTAGGGCTCTATTTTTGACACCCAACTCTAACAAGAGCCTCTAAATCTGAGCCCCTATTTCTTTTTCTTTCATATTTCAATATAATCTATATGTATATTCTTCATATTACATCACTAAAATTCAAACTCAAATATTTATAAACCATAACAATAAATCATATTTAAATTCATGATTTCAAATAAGACAATTTAAATTAAAATCAAATTTTTTCCAAACATAAAAATCATATAGGCATATAGAAATTGTCTATCACACCACATAGCAATAAATTACGATCAAACTACAACGAATCATATTAGCTAGCACCATGAAGTACCCACAAATGCTCCACAAGATCATCTCGAAGTCTCTCATACACTTGCTTATCCTTAATCTCCTGATGAATCTTGAGGAACTCGTCGAGTACGAGTGGATTACGCTGTTGGTACTCCTCCTCCCTCAACACCTCGCCCCCATCATGATCTTATGTTCTTGCTCCCACATCAACTTGAGCTCCTCAAGTATAATCTTGCGCTCTTCATATGAGATCTTGCGCTTCTGGATCATCTTGCTCTCCTTCCATCTCTCTTCCTTCAATTTCTCTTTCTGCAGGATATAATCCTGTACGCGTTCCTTGCATGTTTTAGCTTCCCCTCCACTCTTCATCTTCTCCTTTGCTTGCTTCCTTTCCATTGGTCTTTTATTTAAAGTTGGCTCTGATGAATTAGGAGATTGGCTCTTGGTACCTTCTTCTTGTGCACCATTTTGGGCAGTTAATGGTAGAGAGTTGCTAGTCCTTGACCTCTTGTTTGTATCAATTGCAAGGAATTTCTGACTATTCCTCACCTTGAGCCAACAATTAGTGAATTGAAAGGATTTTTGCTTTGGATCCTTCCCTGCCCACATAGCTTGCAGTTCCAGCAACTGCGGCAAAGAGAGGTACAAATGAGTTCCAAAGTTAGTATATATTTTATTGTAAATTTAGGACGATTTACAATGCACAAATGAACTTGCATGCTCCTTGTATGGTATACCGCTTGGATGCCGACGCTCAATAGCTTCAAACATTGCTTGAAACCTCTGGCATTCCTTTTGAATGGTATTCCAACGGTGCCCAAGAGAGTTAGCACTCCTATCGGACTCAAAGTTCTTATCGGCATGAAAGTGATCAGCAATCCTTTTTCAATAAGCCTTTCTTGGTTGCTCATTGGTAGTGATAGGATCTGTGCTAATGCTCTCCCATGAGATGAACAACTGAATGTCCTCCTGATGAGTGCAGTTGCCTACCCTCTTGGATGACTTTGCACTACTAGTTTGGGTACTACGTTGGGTACCAAAGGTTTCAGGTGGCATTGATAGTGAAATATCATCAACATTAGTATCCTCAGACATCATCCGTGTCTAATGATCACCTTCAGAAGCCATGGCAATCTATCCACCTCAAATTGAAAAGCATTGAATCATATTGCCATTGATAGGAAACATATAGAACATTAATTAAAACAAAATATATTGATGCATAAAAGTATCATAGCAACAATCTAGGCGTATACGCTATGCAACGGCGGTCCATTCGGAATGTCTCAATTACAGTATCTTTCTGCAGGAAGCGGCTGGGGAGGCGGCGTCTCTGGTTCGGAAACGCTGGAACAGGTGAGGGGGAGGGTGGCTCCGGCAGCCCTGGGCCTAGATCCAGCGGCGCCACTTCTTCCCCGCTCGGATTGAGATGGAGATGGAGGGCAGGAGGCGGCGGCGCGAGAGGGAGTCGGACGGGCGAGACTAGGGCGCAGGGGGAAAATTGTTTCGCGGGAGAGAAAAGAACTCCCAACCATAGAGTAGGGAGCTCCCTACGTACCCGTGGGAGATGGGGTTGAGGAGGAAGATTTCGGGGCCTCCATAAAGTAGGGCCTCGAGTTGGGGCCCTGTTGAACTTGAGTTTTTTTGTCTGGTTTCAAAAAATAGAGTAGGGGCTCTATTTAGGGTCCCTGTTGGAGATGCTCTTAGCATCGGTAGCATGCAAGAGGCACTGCATTTTTTCATGTGTTATCGCCAAGCTGTTGCATAAGGACGGATACAATAAAGTAATAAGTAGGCTATATAAGAGTTGACACTTTAGATTTATACTGAGTTAGGGTGAGTTTGAAGGTGAGTAAAGAGAAAAAAAAGAAGATCATGTAAAACGAGACAAACTATTAGCGCATGATTAATTGAGTATTAATTATTGCAAACTTGGAAAATGGATTTATATGATTTTTAAAGCCACTTTTGTATAGAAAATTTTGCAAAAAAATACCGTTTAGCGTATCGAAAAGCGTGCTCACGGGAAAGAAGGGAGTTTTCTCCCCCTTCCACTTGATTCGAACGCTGCCTTAGAAGAGAGAGGAAAGGAGAGAGAAGAGAAGCGGGCTATAGATTTGTAGGCTACAACACGTTCTCCTAGAAGCTTTGTGAGAGAAAGGTGGGCCAAGATATTAATGGTGCAATATATATCTATAGCTAATTTTGTATAAATAGAATATTAGATTGGCTATAGATGATGTGACGATTTTTATAGCTAGCTATAATATTAAACTTCCTCTAAGCACCACTTTGCTCTCTCTCCTCTCTTCTTTGTCTTCCGTGTAGGATTTTGGATTTTGCTGATGTGGACAATTCTATAGCGGACTGACTAAGTCTTATTGTACCTACTCTAATAAGTTGAATCAAACATGCCTTAAGGGTATGTGAATAAATTTGATGCGAACTTTAGCTACCAAGCCACAACACTTCTTCTAGACAATAATATGTGGGACCAAGGTGCTTGAAAAAGAATCTTGCCCCAAGCGTAGCAATGAGCGCATGGCTAACTCGATCAAACCTGCGCAAGTTGAGGTGTGGCAAGGTGTGGCAATATGTTGTCATGAACCAAACAACCCCTTAAATGGATACTCTCTCCATTTCAAATTACTTGTCATTCTAACATTCAATTTTTTTATCAAATACTTTCCATTCTAGTATTTAGTTTTTTTAATCAAAACACTTGTCATTCTTATATTCTAAAGCATTTTCAGAGGCGACCTTCCATTTCTACTCTTTATGAATATAACATTGTACAACGGTTAATCAGAGTTAGTGTTGTTTTAGGCAAGGATTGAGATGTACTCCCTGCGTTCAAGAATATAAGAACATTTGGAGTTTTTTAATAGATTAAGGTTGACTTGAAGAATTGTTGTAATTGGTTAACATGGAGACGTAGGTAGAAAAAATTAAATGAGGGGTGGTTGTAATTACTTCCTCCGTCTCAAAATAATAAAACATAGTACTGGATGTGACACATCCTAGTACTAACACTATCCAGATTTATAGTACTAGGATGTGTCACATCCAGTACTAGGTTTTTTTTATTTTGAGACGGAGGGAGTAGTTAAGATAATGAAGTAGGTGATGATGTTCTTATATTCTTGAATCAATTTTAAACTTTAGATGCCCTTATATTCTTGGACAGAGGGAGCAGTTAATAAAGATAACAATGTAAATTTGTCACATCTACTTGTTTAGTGTGAAATTTGCTAGAAAGGCAAATAATCTGAAACTAAGGGAGATGATGCACTGCAGGAAATCGATGTGAGCCGACTCCCGCGGAACCATGATGCCGGTACCAGTGCCAGAAAAACTTTGTTGGTACCCTCGGTCAATGGAGATGTATCATTGTGATCCTTAGAATAAATAATAACTTATCAGGTTGCAACTTTAGGCGAACCCTGAGCATGCAACCTTCAAATAGAATAGCAGCAGCGAAACAACAGCGCAGCTAGAATCTAATCCACAGGCTATGGCTTGGGAAGTAAGAAAGAAACCCTAATCTACACTTTAACTTCACTCTTCCTGGGGAAGGGGAAAATATGGATTGAGTACATATGTACTCAGCAAACCACGGGAAATATTAGTATGCAGGTTTCAAAGGAAGGCTAGGTTTATTTCGCAAACTTTTCTTTTGAAACATTTTCAAAACTCTAAGTGTGGGTTGTTGAGATATAGTTGGAAAGAGCCTCCCGTCTTGATCTTGTCCGCTAATTGTTTGGCAACAACTCAAGCAGACGAAATAAATTTAGTTGATTAAAATTATTGGTCAAGTCTATTCCCATACCAGTTGTTCGACCACAACACCAGTTCAAAGGGTCTACCCTTAGGCAGTTTTCCACTTCCTTCTCATCTATTAGTTTATTTTCACTTTCGCCCTTTCCAAGACATCAGCCCATCTCATATACACATCTCTTTGGCTCCTAGAGCCATCTATAATCTCCAGCACACACTGCTTCCACTTGAAAAGCCTAATCTGTGATGTCATTCGATATCCCGGTCCACACAGATCCGTTTCATACCACGTAATGGTCATCCATCAGCCATTATAGCCGATTTTGGTAACGGTTCCCAATCCCACAAATCACTTTCGCAAAGCACAGACAAACAAATCCATGCTAGGAGAATTGCCTCACATTCATCCATGACCATGGGCACGGCTATTCGAACAGTTTCATAACCTATGCAGAGGGTGCACGCTTTAGCCACACGATGCGAGCTTACTTTCTGCACCTGTCAATGGGGAAGGTTCAAGCAAGGCCTTCCCAAAGCCAACCAAGGATACCTAATGCCACATAGAAGGGTTCTCTCTGAACTGAGTATCAGGCCCTCGTCTACTCAGGAATCTGGGATGTCACCATTCGTACGTGCCTAGCACGTTAACTTTTAACTCATGCCCAGTGCGACATATTCTCACTTATCCTCATCCCGGCATTCCCCAACTATTGGCATACAAGGCATCCCTGACCAGCTAATTACTTAGTTAGGGGTGTCCCATACCACCCATGTGGTCACACGGTGAGATGCTCGGATAGAATTTCCCAAGGAATCAGTCCTTATATACGAATACAAAGCATCTCCATAAAGGTGATTACTTTGCATCACGAGTTTTCGTAAACCACTTTTATTTCGTAAACTCTCCAACACCACGTGTTGAGTTTAAAAGGTTTCGGAACCCGTTTTCTCATATCGACAAACAATTGTGTTAGGGTGGGACCATCGGAATCCATGCTTAGAGGGCACGGTTACCGTGGTACCATGAAGTGGAGCGACAAGGGATAGGGTGCCAACATTCTACAGGTATTATGCAACTACTGGGACGGTCCATTAGTTTGTTGCACAAACCGAGGTCGATCAAATTAACTTGCACACTAGCAATGCAATTTTGCAAACCAAAACGTTTCAAACTAGGAGCAATATGATCAAAGGGTGACTTGCCTCAGGTCCTCGTCTTCGAATCTTCGTGAAATCCAACGTTCGACAGTTTTCCGAAATATCGATTACGCGTGAAACGAGAGAAAAACACACAAAACCCTAAAAATAATAATATTATTAATAACTAATAGTTCTACGGGGTAGATTTCAATTTTAGAAAAATTTTGGAGACTTGAAAAAGGTCAATCGAAGTTACGGATAGAAATATATGAATTTTTGAGGTTTAAAGGATTTTCTAAAAATAGAAAAAGATTTATTGAAATTTAAAAAGGGAATTTCCTAAGAATATTCCTCGGACTGACAGGTAGAGCCCCGTGTCAGTGAGAGGGAAACGGCTACTAGATCTTTGGTCCACGGGATGTAGTCCACTGAAGGAAGATGGACAGCCTAGTTGCTAGGACCTCAGCCTGCCAGGCCAGTCTAATGGGTCTTGGCTCACACAAGAGGAAGGTTGGCCTGGTGGAGGAGGATGCTGGCCTGGTAGAGGGGAGGCAGTCCAAGAGGCGGTTGGGTGGCCCAATTTAAGACAGGCTGTGGCCCGATGGTTAAAAGGGAGGTGGTCCACGTGTCAGTGTCCGGGTAGGTTGATTGGATTTTTGTGGGGCCAGTCTAGCGGACGTGGCTCCAAGGTGGCGGCCTACGTGGATGTCACCCTAGCAAGGTGGAGGGAAGGGGCGCAGCCGGAGATCCGACGGCTCACGGCGGCCGGAATGCGTCGGCGAATGACGGCGAGCCGAGGGAAGCATACTTCACTTGAGGAACAAGTGAAGGTCGGGGAAGGTAGTGAACAGCTTGGATTGGATGGAGGTCGACCGACAGCGAAGGGCGACAGCGACGTCTCTTGCCGGCGACGAACGAGGACAAGAGCTCACCAGCGGCGACCAATCTAGCGGTGGAGGGGCTCGGTTTGACTACGGTTGCTTGCACTACTCCCGGAGGGAGAGGGAGGAACGGGGAGAGATGCTCACCGAGAGGGGCACAATGCACCGCGGATTGGGGTGCTTGAGCTCGGCCAACGCAGCGAGGACGACGCGAGAGCGAACTGCGTCCGCGGTGGGGAAAAGAAGAGGTGGGGGCCGAGGCTTTATAGTCGTGCGGCGGCGCCAGAGGGCAAGGGAGAATGGCGGTGGTGCGGCGATATATTTTCTCGTCGGTGTTGGATGCAGATGCGACACGGGCGAGGTTGCATGGGCAGCATGGAAGAGGGGACGGCGGGGATGCCTTGGGCGGTGAATCTGACGGTAAGGGAGGTTGGGGAGGTCATGGCAGCGCTGGTCTGCCGACATGGATGAGACGAGATGACAGGCAGCGCAACGGCTTCATGTGCCTATTTCGTCAAACAGGCGGCAGGCGTGGGAGAGAGATGGAGGTGGGAGATGACCACACGTGGGCTTGTCGGATGGTAATCCGCTACGCTGCCGCCTGGTGGGCCCATGCTGTCGACGTGCGGGGAGAAGGAAGCGGGCGGGGGTGCACTGGCTAGGGCATGGACGGGCACGTGCGCGGGGAAGGGAACTGGGCCGTAGGCCGACAGCTGTCAGAGATTGCGGACCAGGCCGGCCTATGCGAAGGAAGGTCAGTGAGAGGCCGCACAGGGCCAGGCCGAGAGGGAGAAAGGAGTAGGCTGCTCCAAGTGATTTTCTAGAGATTTTCAGAGGAAGTTTGTGAGATGGTTTGAATGGATTTTTTTGAACTTCAAATTTGATAATTGAATTCACAGAGTTCTCAGAATATCAAACAAGAGGATTTTGACTAGAACTTGAATAATTGTGAAATAGGTTTGAATTTTGAAGGAATTTGGGTAGATGATAGGAAAGGAAAAGAGGAGGATTCAAAGGAGGTTTTGAATTGAAAATTTGAAACTTGAACCAGGGATTGAGAGGTTTTTGACAGAAATTTGAAATTTTGAAAGGGGATGAATTGATAGACTTTGTAATTAGGAAAGTTTAGGAAGAACAGAGGAAAATTTAAATTGCAAAATTTGAGTCTCGAGGTTTGAGTTCGAATAGGAATTTTTGGTTTTGGATTGTTGGGCTCTCAAGGAGTGATTTCATTGAGATCTTGGTACCTAGATCCTTAATTTATGTACAAAGAGCCAAATATTTGAAAATAGGATTTTTATTAAAATGTTTTTAACAACCCAAAAACCAGGGCGTTAGGGATCTTTCTAGATGCAGATCAAGTAGGGGTTGATTAGAAGGAATTAGGTTCATATTACTAACCCCGACTTACTATGACAAACAAAGATGAAATCACAAACATGATAGGGCAATTTTCTAGTAGGTATTGACCAAACCTGAGTATCAAGAAACTAGGGGCCTATTTGGTTTGAAGCTAAATGTTGTCCTACCAACCTTTTGAATTGGTGCCAGAACTTGCCAAATCAATAAAGATAGTTATTCTACCCTAAAAAATATTGGTAGTGCTAAAAATTGCTCAAGATTTGGCACTATCAAAATTTTAATAGGACACCAAACCAAATATGCCCTAGAATTTATTTACTCCCTCCATCCAAAAAATAGCTTCTTCTAGCATTTAAAAATTTGTCCCAAAACATAATGAATTCTTCACCTACGTTATCTTCTCAAGTCTCAACCAATCACAATTTTCTACCTTTTAATTTCTGTACGTATTTTCTATTCTCAACTAATCTTGTCCAACCTCAAAACACAAAGGTAGTACAAATCATTTCTTTCTATATAAGTGTAACCCACTAAGTGCATTTACTGCTATAAAGGAGATCCCACAAGAGGCCACGTCATCAAGAATAGATAGGCCGTTGGATTTCATCTGAGCGTGCGATATCTCCCGGTTCAAACAACTCAGCTGGTGCTCTTGCCGATTAATTTGTCCTGTGTCCAGCCCAACTAAATCGTCCAGTTGGCCCACCAACATTTCTGCGCTAGGGCCGAAGTGGATCACGGGCCTTGCTACGAAGCTGTGCACGCCAAGTTGAAGGGGACTGAGGGCCTCGCCCGACGGAAGTCGAGCAGCCTCACGTGGTTATGGGTGGTCGCTTCAATGAATTTTTATTGTTACTAATTTATTTATTTTTTAATTTACAAAACTAATTTTTGATTTGGGTCAATTGCAGAAATAGCCTCTTGCCGCCGTGGGCCACGGCGGTATTTAAAAACCGCCGTGGCCCAGGGCGGCGAATGGCATCCCCGTCAGGCACGGCTAACGACACCGGCCGCCGTTAGTCCTGGGGAGCCACGTGGCCTTGCCGTCCCCCAGGGCGGTTTATAGGCCAATCGTCGTCCTGGGGGACGGCGGTTTCTAGCCCTCCCGTATAAAATCCATTCACGCACTCGTCAGCGCGTCATTTCTTCCTTCCGCCTCCAGCGTTCGTCCAATAGAGCTGAGGGAAAGGAGGAGCAGTACAGCGACGAAGCCCTCGTAGATTTTTCAGCCGAATCCAGGTATTTTTTTTGCTCTCCCTCTGTTATGTAGTCAATTTTTTAATAAGTGTTAATTAGTACTAGACGCGTAGTGTAATACCTGACATAGTATGAAAATATTAGCGGTTTGGCATAACCATCGTTAGTGTTAAATTTATTTGACCGTACTAGAAGAACATAGCGGACAGGTAGTAAATTGTAGATATTTTAGAAATAAATATGCTCCGCCATGGCCATCGTTGGTATACATTATTTTGACACGTTAGATAAACCTAGCGTATAACTTTATTAGCGCCGCTAGGTTAGTTTGTAAAATATAGAAACGATAATGGTTTGACTCATACGTATAGCCTTTTTATGGAACGAATATTGATTAGTACAGATTAATAAAATCTTTTTTGTGAACAGAAATGGCAAATAGAGTTGTATTCGCGATATACCACGGTGAAGGAAATGTCAGAGAAGGACAATATGGGGTAGATTTATCGGAGTTCAACGTAGCACAAAAGGGAATTATAGCTCCAGCTGAGAGAAGTTTTCCTGGAGTTTACAATTGGTTAATGAGGGGATTCGGAGTAGATCCTCAAGTAAATGCAATTACAGTGTACGCACTGGTTAGCTGGGCTGTGGAAAGTTTTTGGTGGGAATTGATGCCAGTAGATTCGACGGCCAGCTAGGTATTTTTTGTGGAGAGTGCAGTCCCACTGATACAGATACATATCCGAGGTCCCCATGGTGAAGGGACATCGGTAGGAGCGGCGGGTTCTGCAGGGGCCAGTACGTCGTGGGGAGCAGGTCCTTCTAGTACCGCCGGAGGATCGAGGTCAGCAGCCTCCACGATCGGGCGAGGATTGTCAGGTACGTCAGGATTGAACCTATTCTCCATAACTAACTGCACTTTTTATGCGGCTGACGCGAGCTTTTCTTTATCAGACCCACGCGGCGGATCTCACCACCACCTGGGGGACACTGGGCGGGGATCTGCCCCGAGCACCTCTGCTTAGATCTCTACCGAGGACGACCTCGTTCCGGAGCAGGACGTGATCGGGTCGTCACAGCTCGGAGGTGTACCACACACACAGCCGCACGACGCCGGTGCTTCCCCTACTGCTCAGGCGATCCGAGCCACCCGTGGGGTACCGGCGGACCGCCTGACGTACTCGCGTGGGCATGTGCGAGCGCAGCCTAGGAGGACGAGGAGGCGTATGACCTAGGGGCTATTGTTGTATTTATTTATTTAGAGGTCTCGCATTACTTGTTTAAATTTGTCATGTCCATATTCACCCCCTGTAGACTCGATCCCATCCTTCAGATACATTGTACTGCTAACAATGTAGTCTCCCTTATTGTATTTCGTACTATGGGTGTCGCATTCATCATGCCGCAATGCGAACGGCTTGCATCTAGCTAATATCATTATGCTATTGTACGTGCACTGCGTTAAGTATCGACCGAGTAGATGACGAATAATAGAATATATCGTCTTCCAATGTCGAATTAAAAATCATTCAGTACGTACATTACGCAAAAATTTGGGAAAAAAATTCATAAGCCCTAACATTCCGTTCGCCTGGGGTCCTAAGCCCCTCACGTAAAACGGACCGGCCTATTACCATATCATTAATTAAGTTTTACCGAAAATAAACTTGAAAAAATGATCAGTACGATTTTACAAACCAACGCCCACCATCGTCGGATTATAAAAAAAACTTTAAAAAACATACCCTAAACCACGATTAAAACTAAATTTTGTGAAGCGTGTAGGCGAAAGACAGGGAGGAGTGGATTGCGAGTGCCGATCCAGACATACGAGGAGTGGAATGCGAGTGGCGATCCGAAAATACCCTCAGTTTGACAAGTTCTTTTCACGACGTGAACAATCTATGATATTTGGTTTTTTTTTAAACATCGACCCAATAAATGCAATGGCACAATAAATAGAATTTAAGAATTTAATTTTGACAAATAAATTTTCAAAATTTTGGGGTTAAAAATTAGCATTCGGAGGATTCGGACCGTCCGATCGCTGTGCGGACGGTTCTATGCATTCGCCGCCGTCCCTAGGGCGGCAAGGCCACGTGGCCTCCTGGGCTAACGGTGGCCGGCGCCGTTAGCCGCGCCTGACGGGGATGCCATTCGCCGCCCTGGGCCACGACGGTTTTTAAATACCGCCGTGGCCCACGGCGGCAAGAGGCTACTTCTGCAAAAAGTTCAAATCAAAAATTAGTTTTATAAATTAAAAAAAATTAAATTAGTAACAGTAAAAATTCTCGCTTCAATCCTGTTGGTGGTCGCAGCATGGCGGTTCTTCTCCTTTGCATGCAAATTGTTCGCTTGATTTACATCTGTTTAATATCATCACCATAAAAGCGGCGCCGGGAGCAAATTATTCCATCATGATATGTTGTTAAGAATGGGGAAACTAAAGGCCACGGGTTAATCCCATTTATTCTCGATCGTGTGGTCTTTATTCTCCATCAGTTTATCGTCTAATCAAAGCAAACCTTAATGGCCAGCGTACTGCAAGCACCGCCACTGATCGGGCGGCTACATATATGTCCTCCTGGTCCAGCAGCCGTTTCCCCATCTCTGGCTATGATTTACTCCGGTGGCTGTTTCCTCACTATATCAGCACATATCTGGTGGCACTTTCATCCCTACGGGAAGAAGCAGGTAGTAATCTGATTGTGCCAAAATAGCCCAACAAGGGCACCCTCTGCTGCCGTAAGCCCATTCCTTCCTATAGACACTTGTAACGTCCCGCTTTTTAGCGAGACGTTAAATAATATTTCGTTAAAATTTATCTATAAAAATTTTGATCTTGTGTGCTGTGTGGTATGTCATGTCTGGATCTCAATATGTCTGTCTCTCTTGATCCCGATAATCCGGCCTCTCAAAATCCTCCGTTCCAAATAATCTCTGATTTTGAATCGCCGTTATCGAACTCCGCTCCCAAAATCCTAACGGTGAGTTTCCCGATCTCCCTCCCTCAATAACCCCTGCTACGATATCTATCCTGTTGTGTTAAATCAAAACTCTAAAAATATCCCCTTTGGTTACTTCCCAACAAGTTCCCTAGGTCCCTCTCTTAAATTCCCAAACACAATTCCAAGTTAAATAATAGAACTTGGGCATCGAACATATATCTAATCCCTTCCACCAATATATATATATATATATATATATATATATATATATATATATATATATATATATATATATATATATATATATATATATATATATATATATATATATCCCTGCACCCCTGTGTATATATATATATATACAGACATGTGTATACATGTGTGTCAAATCCTCCATCCTTGACCACTTGAAATCCCTCCCAAGCACCACAAATTCAAATTCAAATTTAGTTTGAATTCGAATGCTCTCCCTTCTCCATGAAATCCTCTCCTAGGATTTTTCCATGCAAAAACCCTCGGAAATTGCTAATACAAAACCCTCTCCAAATACCAAACAATAGCTACCCTGGATCCCCTTTGATTCCTTCAATTTTCCTGAAGTTCAAAAAAAAATAAAGTTTGAACTCCAAACCCCTTGAGACCTACCCAAATTCATTCAAATAATCCCTGTAAAAATCGCAAGGAGTACTGTTCCTGCTGGGCCTCCATCCCTCCTTTCCTCGGCCCAGCAAGCAGCATAGAACCGGCACCCCCCCTCCCCGAATGCTCGCCACGCGTCCTGAGCCGCCTACCTGCTGTCGGATCTCCCCCGCCCTCCACTCCGTGGCGCGCACTAGCCGATCTCTGCCACGTGCCCCCCCCCCCACATGTCACAATCGCGCGCGCGTGGAGGATGGATCTCCTGTTCATCTTCCCGAGCGCCTCCCTCTCTCTCTCTCTCTCTATCTCTCTCAATCCCGCCCGTAGCTCGGCATCGTTGTTTTGAATCTGTGCCTCGGATGCCTCCGTCTCCCACTCCGGTCGCCGACCACAGGACGCCGCCGTCATCCCTCACTGCACCGGAGACCACCCTGTCTTCGCTCACCGCCAGTGGAACTCGCTTGACTTTATGTCACCATCCCCGCTCGCGTCACCGTGGTTGCCGCAAGCTGCCAAGCCAGGGACAAGCTCGCCTGCCCCGTCGTCCCAAAAGCTGGAGGAGGCCTCTCTTTTTCCTCTCCCTCCCCCTTCCTTTTTGCTCGGGAGCCGCTCGGCCCTCCCTCTTTTTCCCCTCTCCGCTACTCCCTTGCTCTGCCCCGTCGCGGTCTGCCGTGGAGCGTGGACTGGCTAACATCCGACGCCGACCCACTCATCCTCGCGGGGACCAAGCCAGCTCTCCGCCCACACAGGAAATCTCCTTCTCACCCCTGTGCAACCTACCTAGCCCCCCGCCTATAAAATCCCGGCCTCCACCTCGGAGCTCCCCTCCCGAAATCTTCTCCTCCCTAGACCGCCTCAGAGCCCCGCGACACGCCGAGCCTGTGCCGCACCCGGGACCATCGCCATTAACATCGTCGGTCTTTGCTCCTCCCCGCTGCGCCTCTCGAGCCGAGGCCGAACGATTACGTTCGCACCGACGGCAATCCTTCACTGTGTCACTTCATTGCGGTAGTCTACCTATCCTGATCATCACCTCTGCACCTTCCCTTAGCTCCTGTGCGTGATACCCGCGCCCCTGGGGCATAAACCGCCGCCGCCGACGGGATACTCCGAAATACCTTACCGTCACCTTCCCTCCAACGAATCCGTACCGTTGGTTGTCTCTCCCTTGTCCTCCGCTTCGCTCCTATGGTCCCGCCGTAGTCGGGGACATAGGGAGCCGCACCGCCGTCGTCCGTCCGATGAAGACACTGTTCATCTTCTTCCCCCAGTCCCGTTCGACCGTGAGCCGAGGCCACCTCCCTGTCACCCCGTGCATGTCCCGCTCGCAAGAACTGAGCCACTGCGCATGGCCCCGCCTCGAATCAGTGCACGGTGAACCGCTCCAGGACACCCCATCCACCGTCCATCGAACGCCATCCCTCCATAGACTCGTTTCCCCGTGGACCTCGGCACTAACAGCGGACCCCGCCTGTCGGCTGGGCCCTGTCCGTCAGGCCCCGCCTGCGCCTCTCACCCAGTTGGGTCGTGAGGCCGTGAAGCCTTCCGTCCGCTCGGCCCAACTGCCGCTTCCCTCCAGAGCCTAGTCGGGCCGAGAGCCACTCGGCCCATTTCTCCTTTCCCTCCCGAGGCCGCCGCAGTAAGTGGGCTCGGCCCACCGCACGCACCTCTCCTGTGCTCCCCCGACTGACCACTGGGGCCGGGCTATCGGCGGCCTAGGATGGTTAAAGCCCGAGAAAAAAAAATCAAGGAAATCTTTTATAATTTCCTTTTTATCAGAAAAATGCCAAAATCTTCAAAAATCAATATCTTATTATCCGTGACTCCGATTGACTCCGTTCCAACTCCAGTAATTTTCTAAAAATGAGATCTATTTAATGGCACTATTATTGGCACTAAATAGGATCTTTTTACTGGTCTTTATGTAGATTTTGTGTGTTTACACATAGTAACGGCCGTCGGAAATTCATTTCGAGAGGGGTTTCGCAATGATTTCTCGAAAACTCATGAAGACTTAGAGCAAGGCAAGTCACCTTTGATCAATCGAGCCTATATGTGAACTTTAATTATTTTATTTGTGAAATCTTGCATCGATATGTGTGCACTAAGACGTTCGGTCCCGTCTGCGAGTCCGACAGGTTACCTACCCAACCTTGCTGCATTTAAATCCTTCCTTGATGATTATAATACCTTGTTCCCTTGTAACCCCTGTAGCCACACTCTAGTATTCGTGCACTATTGTACGAGTACTGACGGTCGCCTCTTTAACTTAAAATTTGAGCAACTTCTTGGATAAAACGTGGTTTTATGAAACGTTTGGAAAACCCGACACCTGGGTCAGTGCCTTGTGAAAGCAAACTAAATTTTAAAATGGAGATTCGCAACATAGGGCCGATTTGGTGTGTGAGATGCATGTGTGGTCACTTTAAGGACTAATTCCTTCGGAATTTCATCCGAGCATATGACAGTACAACCACATGGGTGAATTGGGAAGCCCCTGGCCGAGTAACTAGACTCTTAGAGACGCCTTGCGTGTCATTCGACTGTGGATCGTGCGAGAGGGCGTTGGGGTTGCCTCCTGGGTTCCTAGTACAGCATGGTTGTGGACCTACCCTATGATTGGTCTCGAGGACCCCTCCAGTTAGCATGGGGTAACCTAGGAGGGCTAGGGAAACGCCTTGTCGCAAAAACCTCTAGGCCACCGATCGTGCTTGATCAGTCTGAGTGGATGGCTAGAGTGAGTCGCATCGTGTGGGTAAAGTGTACCTCCTCTGCAAAGATCTAAACTGTTTAAACATCCGTGCCCACGGTTATGGGTGGATGTGAGGTGATTCCGTAGCGTAGTTTTACTTTACCCTGGTTGCAAAAATATGTGTGTGGTTTTGGAAACTGTGAGAAGGAAGTGCCATCAAGGACGTGGGAGGTTCAATGAAATGGCTTAGCTGTCGAGGACAGCAGGACTCGAAAAGTCCGAAAAAAAATGCTTTGGCTCGGGAAGCCGTTTGATATGAATTTTGAATTATGAAAACTAGAGAAATAAAGATTGATGCATCTTTCACTTCGACCGGACGAGACTCATCTCGTCCTAATTGTTGAGAAGCACACACTAGCAGATTTAAAAGATTTCAATAAAAAAGAATTATAAAATGTCCAACCTCTCTTTGAAGCCTACAATAATCACCTAAGTTTCTCTGGCTTGCTGAGTACGTAAGTACTCACCCTTGCTGTATATATATATATAGTTCTCCTTGGGAGCTGAAGATGGAGTTGCAGAGAAGTGAAAATTAGGGTGTCGTTCTGGTTTCCAGTCATTGCCTGTGTGTTGGGACTTAGTCCGTTGTTCCACTACTGCCGCTACCTCTATGTTGTTCATTGTTGTCTCCAGCTTGCTCCGAAACTACAACGTAAGTTAAGTTATATATTTATTTATTTAATTATCTAGCTAAGGTACTACAATGATACATGTCTGATTTTTATGGATATCGACGCTGCGTTCTAGGACTGGTATCGGTATCGCGGTTTTACGGAAAAGTAGTTCGTGCTGTTTTTCTATGGCACGTCCTATTTTGTGTCATTATACAATGGTGCCAGATCAGGATATGACCACACTACTATAGATTGCATATTTGTTTCTTGCGATGCTCGACTAATTTTTGTCCTGTAACTGAACGAGCGAGGTTTCCTATGGCCCTGCTGGGAAAAAAAATAGAGGTTCTTACATATCATTTGGTGCAAAACATCACAAGTTTTCACGGTATGTATTTCACAGCTACAAACACACCACGCTAGCTTATTTGTCTTCAGCATTCAGTGTTTCAATTAATTTCACCACGCGCCATGCATCTCTGGAATCCTGAAGGCGCTGTGTACGTGTTGCCATGTTTAGGTTGATTTGTACAAGCGAGGTGGTGGCAGCTGGTCGGAGTGTATCCCATTTTGATTGCACTAACGGTTAGTCTTCTCTCATTTGTGAAAAAAAAACATTATTCTACGTGCAATGAGATTAATCAAATAAAAGTTGGTACAGTTCCAGTAGAGAGAATTATATTGATGAAAGAGGACCGGTAAATGACACATAAGAGCTAACCATTTCATCCTTAGTTAAATCTCATCTATTACAAAAAGCAATTATTTAGCAGCCCGGCCGTTTACTCATGTAGTAGGGAGTACGTTTTTATGCATTCATTTATTTCATATCTAATTTACTAAGCATTTTTAACTGCGTTGCTAATATATATTTTGTCTTGGAGTAGGATAGCACCTAGAGTTGACGTTCTTCGGCAGAATTTTCCAATTCAAATTGCTTTGATGCATCATATCATACATCTCACATGGAGATAAGATTTCCAGTCATTATTGGAGCCCGATCGCGTATACATATCCCAGAGATCGCAGGTTGCGTGTACATGATGATATGAGCACATAATTTTATAAAATTGTTCTAACCCTCAAGAAAAATCTTGACCAACCATAAAATTGGTGATAAGAAGCTAATGCACTACTAAGGAATTCAGAGCATGGTGGAATTGCTTTCATTCTTTTCAAGTTTGGATCTTGATATTTGTTGAACAGTATTTTCTTTTTGGAAAAAACCTTCGGTTAGCATGATTTCTTTCATACTGGCATTACCATATAAACATTAATTATCCATAAGCACAATATGAAATCTTGGTTTACATCTGTAGTAATAAACTTCCTTTAGCTTGTTTTTTTCTTCAGTGCACATATATTTTCAAACCTTTTGTATATACAAAATTCCCGCAGCAAAGCGTGGGGTATCATCTTGTTACAATTAGAAATTGACCAAACTGAGTATAAAAGAAGCTAAAGTTGTTAAGACAGATATATCATCTACGGAAGTAATACTACTACCAATTTTCCAATAACTAATATCAAATCTCTCCCTTAGCGATACGATTAAGTCAAAATCATCACAGATTTACTATTGATTAAACGTTTAATTTTTTAGATTCGGTCAAACAACAACGCTAACCGTCGCTAACCGTTAGATAGAACTTTTGAGACTTTTAATTTGTTGTAGTTACACTTTTAACTTATTGTAATTATTATTATTGATTTGTACAACTTTAGTTATAAATTTGTGCAACTCAATTACAAATATATGTAACTACATCTAACAGTTTGTATCTTGATCTTTCGATGCAGAAAAAAAATTATTTAATGGATTTATTTTTTTAAAACATTTGATTAATGGACATTCCCAAATCATCATATCACAATTGAATCAAATCATCATATTCCAGGAACACGACCCATCCGCACGAGGAAACCTACAGCTCTGACGCCACAATCCTAATTCAGGGCAAATTCTCATCTCAAGAATTCGAAACAACAAATCAATCAATCAATGCAGGAAAATCCGCGCCAACTTCCGGCCACCGGCCGTCCTCGCGAGGCCATCCACGAGCGCGGCGCCCCTCAAATGGCAGACTAGGGCACAGAAGGCGATTCCGAGCAGCAGCGCCGCGAGCCGCCGGAGCCCGCCTCGCCTCCTCCCTCCTCCTCTCCTCCACACCGCCGCCCAGACGCCGAGCGCCTGGCCCAGGCCCGACGCGCTCCAGTAGTCGTCGAGGACGGCGAGCTTGTCGCCAAGCGCCAGGGAGAGCGCCAGCGCCGCGAGCTCTTCCGCCGGCGTTGCTCTCCTCCTCCTCCTTCCCCCCAGCCCGAACCATCCCGCAGCACCGCCACCGAGGAGGACGGTGAGGGGCCGCGGGCGCGGGAGGAGGCTGCGGAGGGAGGAGGAGACGAGGCGACGGAGCGGCGGCGGCGGGAACGCCACGGGCTTGGGCTTCGATCGGCGGCGGTTACGGCTGCGGCCGTGGTGGGCGGCGGCGCGGGGGGTGAAGCTAACGGTGGTGGAGACAGCGCGGGTGATGGCGAGGGGGAGGCGCGGCGGCGGCGGCACGGGCAGTTGGCATTGGAGCATCGTGTCGTTGCGTGTGGCGGAGCGATTGGGTGGAGCGGATCGAGCGGGAGGGGAGGAAGGAAGGCGTTCGCGTGCTCAGCTCACAAAGTAATTTGGATTTGGAGGATACGCATTGTGAAATTGACGTGCTGCATCGACTATTTGATATGCGTCCACTGCTACTACGCTCACCCTGTGGGATATTGCCTATTGAGCCAGTAAGGTTCGTCCTCTGCTCATACAACTCATCAGAAACGCCTGAAATTCCAATCTTGCTTGAAGTACAAACATCAGTTAAGCATGAAATTCACCATTATCTAAAAAGGCATGAAATTCAATGTAAGAGTGTATCTCTTTGTTTTGAAGTATACGTGTAGAACCAACAACTAATAACCTGCGGTGTTCAGGTAATTTAGGTTGAGTGCACTAAAGTTTTATCAAGTTACAGAGTTTGTTTGACCGTCCATTTGGTTTACAAACAGGAATGCAAAAACCAATCAAAACTGGAAAAAAAATCAGCTTTGCTTGTTTTGTTTTTTTTTCTCTTAATGAAGTGCTATTACAACAAATGACTGAATGAACGTAAGCAATCAAGCGTCATGTCTATTCAATCGATTGAGGGGTCCGACATGCTCTTTGGCCTTTATGCAACGCACATCTCTTTCTCCCTGCAATTGGCTGATTCTTACAAGGAGAACCATCCGATGCTCGAGCACCACAGATTGATGGCCATCCTGAGCTTCCGGAAAATGGTACAGATGAAGCATCAGTGACCTTTATTCCTTTGTGTTCATCGCATCTTTCTCTTCCTGCCATTGGTATTGTTTTGCAGCATCCATTGTCCGTCAGGGCTCCACAGATAGTTGCTACATCGTCTGTTACTCTTCTCTGACGTCCTGGGCCTTTTGAGCTGGTAGAATTTTGCAATTTTAGCAACTCAAACCACATTCTTCCGGAAGGCTGATTCTCCAGGGACTGATATTCAGCATGAGAAGTCTCCTCTCTAGAGAGCTTGTCGCCTGTCATGCTGTGGATTTTTTCTTCATTCTCGAGCAAATCAATGACTCGAGATGAAACGAACTGCTCTGCTTTGCAACCATTATGTAGCTGACATTTTTCACTTCCTAAAATTACTTTGTTATTGCAGACAGAGTTGTCACTCTTTTTTGTTTCACAGACATCGGCGACCCCAGAGGTTTCATGTATTCCATCTTCTATAGGAGCTTCTCCAGTTTTCATTTCCTTCTCTTCAAAGCTATACCTTGGCCTTGATGATTCTTTCACAGTTGCAGGCAAAAGTTTGCAGGGGAGCTCACCAGTTTGCTGTGCTTGATCTGACTTGCTTTCACTTTCTGTTTGTGGAGGTATGGATTCAACAATTGGAATCTCAACTTGGCAAGAGTAGCTATAAGAGGAGCCTTTAGGGTTGTTGACTGTGATTCTTCCTAGTCTTTTACCTTTGTGTAATTCACACCTCTTCCTTCCTTGAACTGGAGACTCAAGACAAGAGGAGCCATCTTCCAGCATCACTCCACAAACAATGTTAGAATCTTGTTCCGGCATGGTTCTTCGTTTTATAACATCGACTTCTTTGACTTTGTATCCTTCAGACCTTCGATGTGCTTGTTTGCCACAACTGTCACCAGAGTTGACTAGCTGAGGTCTGAAGCCAACAAATTTACGAATTCTTGGGAGCATATTTTTCGTAATGCCGGACGAGATGTCAATGGACCCGTTTCTGCTTATCTTAATACCTGCTTTCTCTCTGAACACTTCCTGTTTGAAATGCCGCACTCTGCTAAGCAGAGATGATCTATGATTGACTGCTCCTTGTTCTAACTTGATAAGTATTTCTTCACAGCGACAAGCACCGTTCTGAAGCTTGTTCCATGCATAATCAAACACTCTCAGCAGCCGAGCCTCAGTCTTCTCAGCTTCTTGTTTGTTACCCATCTGTTTGTTTGTGCATTAGCCAAGACACATTAGAAAAGATAAACGAAATCCAGTGCTAATTGCTAAAAGTGAAAATATGCCATAAGATTCATAACTTTTTTCAGGGCACATAAGATTCATAATTGACCCCGTTGCTTTTGCAAAAGCTACTATAGATATAGAAATTCACTCCATCCATCATGGATCCTGTGATGGAAGACCAAAGATCTTATCTAGAAAAGTGACAAGATGAATCTGGGCGTCCAAACATTTTTCATAAGCAAAACGTAACAAATTGGATAGCTGTTCGTGTAGACTACATGATAGACAATGTGGTGCTGAAGATAAAACTGCATATTTTCAGTTTTGCAAACTTCAGACTTGATGAACATTCTGTAAGAACTCTCTCCTATAGGCCACTGTATAACCTCAAAATCTGTGGCAGCTGACCATCAACTTCATTTATTTCACTCTGCAATTTATTTGTATACCAAACCATCATTGTTGATTTATACAATGGGTGAAACACAGTTCAAGGATCCACTTCCTATCAGAAGAGATGAAAACGAGCAAGGAAAGCATTTTGCACTTACCAGGGCACATCGAAACACCAAGGAGTAGCCTCTAGCGAACACTTCCGTGAACAACCTATTCCCCGTCGCCTGTGGATTCAGCTCCGCTTTGCCGGCGGAGGGCAGCGGGTTTCCGGCGTCCAAGTGCGACCCCGTACGGCCGTACTGCTGGAGCCTCGCTCTGACGTTGTCAGCCTGCCCGAGGTACACCACGACGACACCACCGGATCCATTTCGCCGAGCCCTAACACCTTCAACGGAAGCCCTCGCGACGCCCAGCTCGTAGAGGCCAGGGAAGTTCTCCGGGAGGTTGAGCATCCGATACCTCTGGACTCCTTCCTTGCCGGCGGCGTGGTCCCCCCAGTCAGTAGGCCCGACGAGAACCTGCAGGTTGGGGAATTCGAGGAGCAAATCAGATCCGACTCGAGATCCAGAGATTTTCCCCACCAATTCAACAACTGACGACAAAATCGGGGCCGCTAGATGGCAATCAGGGAGTTCAACTGGACTCCACGGATCAGATCTCGTCAGCTCGGCGCCAGTCGCGGATGGCAAAGGGGGAGTCAGGAGGAGGGGGTGGGGGCACCTACCTTCCATGGGGAGAAGAGGGGGTCGTGCTTGGTGCGCGGGCAGTCCTCCCGCTTAAGCCTCGCGGGGACGGAGGCGGAGGCCGCGGGCATCGTTGGTCCGCCTGTGGAGTGATGCGCTCTCAGGCTCTCAGCGCCGCCGGAGCCGCCGCCGGGAGCGGGCTCGTCGCGGTTTGAAAATCTCGGGTTCTTTTGGACTGGGTGGGCCGTGCACGCACAGCTCGATCCGACCCAGACCTGGTTCTCTGTTGGTTGGGTCGGGACTCGGGAAACAGGCAAACAGCTTTGCTGTGTGCGCTGCCGTTGGATAAGCGACCCGATGGTCCGGATTGGATCGGCCCATGGGGTGATCCGTGGATCTTATAAATAAAAACTTAGTTTATATAAGTTGAACTAGAGCCGGTCACAGATTACTTATGAACCGACCCATGTCCATCCCTAGTATGGATCAAGCGTGGTAGAAAAAATAGGAGGATTCCATTTATCAGTCGTGCTTTAATCCAAGCCGCTCGATCAGGTGTGTTAGGCGGTGCACCGTGCACAACGTGAGCAACCGTAGTGGTAACGATTGCAATGGGCATAATTTCTTGTTTTGTCCCTAGGTCAAGTGAGAAGACACTAGCATTTTATTTCTTTTGTGATTACATAAAAGATGCACACTCACGCACACCATCACGGTGCACAATACACTTACATATCCGTGAATATGTTCTCTAATCACACGCTTAAAGATATGGAGACCAACTATAACTCCCTAGCATCATAAAAAAAAACCTATTAAAAGTGGAGAAAATTGCTATTGTGCCATCATCAAATATGGGTTTCGCTAGAATGCCATCTTGTATTTTGGCTTTGCTAAATTGCCACTCTTAAATAGAGGTTGCAAGCTACAATGCCCTTTGTCATGTGAACGGATTGAAATACCCCTCATCCTCTCTTTCTCTTCCAACTCTAGTGGCCTCGCATCCGCTGCAAGTGGTCAGGGTGGGAGGAGGTCCTCACCCTCGTAGACAGGTTGCACGTATTGAGGTCGTGGTTTAGGCTATCATCATCGCCCACTGCCGGCATCCTGTCGTTGAGCCCGCCAGCCACGCATGCCGGCTCTTCTATCTCCCCTCCCCCCTACCCCCTCTCTCTCTCGTGCGCGCGCCTCCGCCTGCTTGCCTTTGCTCTAGCTAGATGTTACTCCTTTTGTGTCGTGCAACGGTGGTTGGGACGGAGGCCCCCTTACCTACCCGCTGCTAGAGAGGGACACATACGGGGAAGTCGTGAGACGGTGGTAGGCGGCGCAGTGGGTCGAGCTGGTGGCGGCGGAGCACCTTCGGTATGTCATGCGGTGGCTGTCAGCGAGCACCTTCGGTACGCTAGAGGGAGAAAGAAGAGGAGTTTAAGGGCATTTTTGTCCATAATGGCATTATAGCGTATATGCACCAATTGAGAGTGGCAATTTAGAGAATCCAAAATACAGGATAGCATCACGAGGAAACCCGTGTTTGAGGATGGCGCAATAGCAATTTTCTCATTGAAAGTGCACCTGCGTGAGCCGACATCATCTCCCTTATCTCGCTCAAAGATACTGGCACTTTGAAATGACTAGTTTCGTTATCTCCCTCTTATTTTGGAAGACATGCATGACATAGCATGTTCTCTATAACTAGGGACGGGTATAGGAATTTCCTAGAGTTGAAAAAAAAACCGTATGCTAACAGTTAACAGTCATGGACATCATCTAATTAACGGACACAGTCCATAATGATGAGGCTTGCCTGTCATTTCGGGTAACCAATGTCTTCGGGCCTTTGGTACAATCATATCTACAATTGAAGGTTTTCTCTCTTTACCTTGGAGTCCCAGAAATTTGCAGTCGTTGTTAATGTTCATTACCTCGTTCGACAGACATACATGAAAACTGTAAGACGAGAGCTCCAATTTCTTTATTTTTAAGAACAGGAAAAAAGAAGAGGAATCAGTTTTTTCACGGCACGATGCATCCATTTCCGTCATTCGATTTCCGTTTTTCAATATATACAAATATACAGCCTAATTCTAAAGCACGATATAAAAGCTAAAATCTGTGCAATTGCTGATACTATGCAACCGTGTCACATGAGCATTTCGTCAACCAGGCAGCAACAACAAAGCGCCATGAAGCTGCATCACATAAGAAACTATCATGAGAATAAATTATTTCTTATAATTCTTCTCCCCAAAGATGAAATTTATGTTGCAACATGCAAAATCTTACAATCCTGCCACGAAGCCGCATTTAGGCATCGGAGGCTCCGGTGGCTCGACGGGCTCGTACGCCGGCGACGGAGGCGCCATTGGCCCTGAAATGCAACCGAGAGACGGCCAATTAAACGAAATCTTGCCAAGCACACGTCAATTAATCAATCAATCAAATCTCCTTTTGCCAAAGCGAACGCAAGTCAATTACAACATCCAAACCAACAGATGTTTGCCGCTGTCAAACGATGGGCGAAACAGCATCTGATATTTGTAGCTAATTACCTGGTGCTACGTCGTGATGAAAGCTGTTCGCCCGGTGCTGCATCTCTGACACGCCGTTTGCTTTGCAACGAAGCGACGGATCAAGCGAAATGACAGAGAAAACAGAACTGAACAGAAATGCTTTCTGAACGAACAGCCGAAGAGAATATCTATTTGTTCAGGGCAACGAGGCCCAAAAAAAGGTTCATCATGCTGTTGCAATGAACAGGCAAGAGAACACCTGGTTTAAGGTTAGGAGCCTGTACAACAACAAAGAGGCAGGCAGGGTATCTTTTTTTTCTTTTCCTTCACTGTTACTATTTTGAGCCGTTGGCCGTCTCCAGCTGTATTTCTCACAGCCTTTTCTTTCACCTGCTGGATCTAATCTTGGCTTTGCGAGACAGGAGGTGGTGAAGTGGCAGTTCGCTTTGCCTTGTAACGTACAGGCAGGAGGCATACAAATTACAATGCATCCACACCCCCAACATAGTGGTGCCTTTGCTGTCAGTGGTGACATGCGTTTTTCACCGTCGATTGTGCGTCCCGTGTGCGTCCTTGCCAGCAGCGAAACACGCGGTACGGATACAGTCGGGTTAGGTCTCATGTACTACAGCAGTGTGACAGTACAGTCTTTTGTAAAATATCCTCTTCTATCTCTGTTATAAAATAAAATTATCTTTGTAGTGTAATTAAACTATAAATATAAGTAATATTTTAGAATAGAGTTAGTACTATCATTAGCATCCAACGGGCCTAGTAGCATCATGCCATGTTTTAGTTGTGCCGCAATTTCCTAGTATAGTGTTTGGTAGAGTTTTACAACTAATATAGCAAATCTACATTTAGGACCGTCTATTGATCAAACATTGAAAAAAATAAATTTATCAATTGATTATAGTTGCACAAATTTATAACTAAAGTTGTATGTAATCGATAAATTAGATGCACTTGCACATATTTATAATTGAGTTACATAAATTTATAGCTAAAATTACGTGTAATCGACAATTGCAACTACAATAAGTTGAAAGGGTAACTACAACAAGTTAAAAGTTTAACTTGGAACTCGTTTTCTCGTCTCGAATATTAAAGTTTCATCCAACTATTTAACAGAATTAAAAAAATCAAGCGTTTAAACAATAGCAAATCTATATTTTATTTGTACATTGGACTATACTGTCATACTCTTTATTTTCTAGCTAAAATTTGTCATGATTTTGATCAATAAATTGTTGGCCACACTTAGTGTGGCTTGTCAGATTTGTGCCAAAATTTGCCATGATAGGTGGTGTTTGGTTAGAAGATTGTTACTGCGAACATAAAAGAGACCGATTTACGGGGGAAACAGAGCCGGAATGGCCGATCGCTCGGTTTGTTTGGTTCTATCGCTAATAGCCAGTGAGTGCTGTATCGTCGACTGATTACGCGCAGACGAGCGCAGAATGGGTTTTGCACAGCGCGGTAAGGGATCTGGGCCGTACTAAAACTAACACTATCCGTTACCGCTGTAATCAGATTACGTAGGCGAAAACCCCAAACCAAAAGGCATCTTAGTAGCGAAAGATGATTCGCAAACTGTTCATGGAACTAGTGTATGTGTAATTGGGCAAGTCCACAGACCATGACAAAACAGTAGTAACTAGATACTAATTCACAATTAACAACGCCGAGCGTTTAACATTTACAGAGCAAGCATGCAGGGCAGCCTAAGCCGTGCATCCTCATGTCAGATGCTTATTGTTTCTCCTCGAATTGAATTTTGCCAGGGTGATGGATAGATACACGTATCATCGTCGTATCGGGTTCGTGGTCTCTCACAACCTCCTGCTGCTCTCGAGCCTCGTGTAGCCGAGGATGCAGTTGGCGTAGGCCACGTTCTTGAGCGCCTTGCCGTGCCACCTGCCGACGGCGGCGGCGCCGGTGCGCACCGCCTTGAGCAGGCAGTCGGCCGTCTTGACGACGCTCCTGACGCCCATGGGCAGCGACAGGTACGGCGCGTTGAAGAGGTGGAACTCGAGCGCCGCCGCGGCCGCCTGCTGCGGCTGGTGGTGGTGGTGGTGGCGCGGCGACGACGACGCGAGCATCCTGGCGACCTGGCGCGCGAAGCCGGCACCGAGGGAGTGGCCGCAGAGGCAGACGTTCTCCGACCCGAACCTCTCGATGGTCGCCCTGAGCGCCTGCAGCGCGCCGGCGAGCCGCGCCGAGCCGCGGAGGCTGTTGCGCGCCAGCAGGCGGAGCTCGTCCTCGACGTCGCGGCGGATGGTCGGCCCCCGCAGCAACGTGCCCCGGAACGCGATCACCGCGCGCGGTGGCTCGCCCCCGCCCCCTCCCTCGCCGTCGACGGTCGCCGGCCCCGCCTGGTGCTCCCTCTCGAAGATGGCGCCGAACACGGATCCGTCCCTCTCGTCCACCAGCTCGTGCGCCAGCCTGTACCTGAACGGCTTCCACCACTGCTGCGCCACCGCCGCCGCGTCCCTCCTCTCCTGCCTCTCCAGCTCCAGCAGGTACACCGCCTCGATCAGGCACGCCATCACCATCCTCCTGTAGTCATCGTCCCTCCACGCAGACGAGCACGACGACACGTTCGCCTGCGCCGCCATTGCCATCGCAAGCAAGCTAGCACACTCACTCGCTGTAACACACTGTTAACACTCACCCTCACTGGATGACTCGATGTCTGGATGGCGTAGTGAAGGCGGGGCAGGGGAGGCGAGAAATATATACGCGGAGGGAGGAGGCAGGAAGACAAGCTGGATCGATCGATCAAGCCGAATTCGCGAGTGGAACAATAGCTCGCTTTTACTAATTAATGGCGGGAATAAAGGCGTCGAATCGGAGGCGAAGCTAAGCTACCGACCAATCGATCTTTTCACGGTTCCTAAGACTTGACTGGATCGACGGATCACAGCGATCCGACCGATGGATGGCAACGTGCAGCCCGTGGGTCGATCACTCGCAATAGTCGCCGCCAGCTAGCCGGAGGAAGAGAGAAGTCCAGCGCTCTGGTTTGATGGATCGATCGGATGGTCTACGTCGATTGCAAGCTTTAGGGGAGCATATATTCGCCACGGCTAGGGCTGGACCATACGTGCAGCCAAGCTGAGCGAGCTCGTCTCGCCGTGAGTTAAATTACATGGCTAAGGATCGAATCTGACAGCCTCTTAGAACTCAACCGTACTGTTTAGACGTGTGGGTGACAGGTGGGCCACGCGTTTGGGCCTCGGGGTGTGTGCGGGGACAGGTAGGACGGGGAGTGGGGTTGCTTTTGTCAGGAGGAAGGCTGGTTGGTTCTTCCTCGGTTTGATTAGTGGCGAAGGTTGGGCGGGTCGTTTTTTTTTTCCTTTTTATTCGTTTTACATTTTACTTGTGCTTAGTGCTTGTAGTTTCTACCTTTTTGTTACTATATTTCTCAAAATATAAAACGATACGTTTTTTAAATAACTTTCTATATGAAAGTATCTCTAAAAAATCAAATAGATCTATTTTTTAGTTTTTAATAGTTAATACTTAATTAATCATATACTAATGATATTTTTTTATTTTACTCACCGCGAGAAGCTAATTCAAACACTCCCTTAGTTTGAGAGTGAGTAAAGAGAAAAAAAAATCACGTAAAACAAGTTGAGCCATTAACATATGATTAGTTGAGTATTAGCTATTACAAAATTAAAAAAATAAATTTATATAATTTTTTAAAGTAACTTCTATATAGAAAATCTTTAAAAACATACCGTTTAGTACTTCGAAAAATGTGCTTAGAAGAATTTTCATCCAAACCTACGGATTCGAACTATGCCTAAGCTAAGTAGAATTTGGGGGCTTCGACGAGCGGAGATAATATTTAGTAATTAGAAGGTGATTTGCAGCACGTTTAACACTAAACCAAGGGGAATTTGTTTGTTGGTTAATTCGGTCGCGCTCCGCGTGTTGATTCGTTCACACGCCGGGCCTGTGGGCGGTTTCTCGGTCGCGCCATGGTAATTGGTAGTATAAAAGTCGTGGACGCGGAGTCAAGCTCCGGGCTTGGTTCTCTTCTCTCTTTTTTTTCTAAGAAAAAAGAAGCTTTGTTTTTCTTTGGAAAAATTAGGAACACCCATTGGCCAAACATTTGAAAAAAATAATTTTATCAAATGATTTTTTCTACATAGAAAGTCCAAGATACAAGCTGTTAGATAAGTTGTTAGATACAGCTGCATATATTTATAATTGAGTTGCATAAATTTATAACTAAAGTTGTATAAATCGATAATAATAACTATAACAAGTTGATAGTGTAACTATAACAAATTAAAAGTACAACTTTAAACTCCCTTTTCTAGTCTCTAATCTTAAAGTTCCATCCAATAGCAACGTTATTGTTTGACAGAATCAAAAAAATCAAACGTTTAATCAATAGCAAATCTGGAAAAAATTACAGGGAGGATTCACACTTGGCTCAAATATTCACACAAAGTGCGGGGGTTGCAAACGTGACATTGTTCAAAAGGAGAGCGTCCCATAAATCATATAGCATCTTGAGTTTTTAGATAATAGCACCTTGACAATGGCTTGGCTTTTTTTCCCGAGTGATTAACTCCTAGGATTAAATCAAGTAAAATATGAGCATCCATACTGATTATGTGACTCGAACTCGAGTGAGCAGGTTGATCTTAATCTATTGTAACTCAGTTCACAAAATAGCTCCAGCTTTGTGATCACATCTTAATAACTTTTACTTGTTGAGCGTCTGATGAAAATTTGCCCTATTTCCATCTAGATAAAAAAAAAATATATTTACCTTTGGAAGTTGGCTCATTCCCTTATTTTACCGCTTATTATCTCAATGGCATGTGAATCTTAGGGTCTGCATGTTAATAAGAAACCAGGGACGAATAAGGGATCGGATGAATTTACCAATGACAAAAAGAATTATTCATTTTATTTTCCAAATAAGTTAGTACTTCTCATAGTTTCGAACTTCTAATAAAACTTGAGAGAGCACATAAATCTACTTTGAGCCCTAATGTAATGCATGGTCGGGCCATCTCAAGCCCGCCGGGGCTGCTTAATTACATGCTTCGGGCTACCCTTACAGTTTTACTATTTACATACTACTGCTAGCAAATTTAGAAAAGCCTAGAAAAGCACCATTTCGCCTTTCTTTACGATTCCCCAAGTAAAGCTATTAATCTTTAGGCCCTGTTCGAATGTCATGAATGGATGAAGATTTTGGGTGGCATGCTTTCTAAGCTTCTAAACGCTACGATTTTTTTAAAAAAAACTTTATGCATATAGGTTTATTATAATACTTTTTTAAAAGAACATTTTATCTTTGTAATACTTAATTCATTTATTTGTACTCTTGAATATTATCATAAATCAATTAACCTATCATCTATTCGGCTGAAAAGAAGTGGGCGTGAATTTTCTCTTTTAAATCACAATTTACTTTTTGGTTCGTTTGGGCTTGGACTGGCCCTGAACGCTGACAAGGTACCGGGCCCGGCAATTGTTGCTTCGTCTGAGTCTGGAGAAAGAGCCGGCACCGGGCCAGAGTAGACTGCTTATGAACAGACCGGGTTCGGGCCAAGCTGCGCTGAGCCACACACTACGCGATGTTGAACTGGGCCACGTGAGATGACATGAACTAATTAACACTACATACTTTGAGCATACAAGCCGAGTAAGGATGGCCGGAATCCAGTAATCAAGGCAATTTTCTTTCCTGAGCGTGTGTTTAAATAATCCAATGAGTTCCATGTTGTTTTTACATTGGTATTGTTACTACTCCTTAAATATTATATATTCTTCACATTATTAGCACCCTTTATATCCATCAAACAGATCGGCATATTAATCCTGAAATCCACTGGGAATGAGAATCTTGTTGGGCTTTGGTTCTACCCTACTGTCGAACTACAACCCTTAGCTGCTATATGTACATAAAGTACTAATCTATAACCCTTTTTTTTTTTGCATTGCCAGCTTGTGATCACCAGACGGTACAGTGGGCATTAAAAACTGAAAGCATGATCACGAATCATATAAGTGTGATTTGGACCCATGAAACTTCAATAGAATACATTATCAACCTTATGCTTATCTCTTGCTAGGCTCTCTGTGTTCACTTCTTAGTGTCAGTGGAAGTGGTCCTTTGTAGTTGGCATCAGTTTTTTTTTTCAAGAAAGATGAACCAAAAGTTCTTATGCCATGATCCCATCTGGTGCCTTCGTACGCAAGTGGTAAGGAAGAATAGGCCTGAAATATCTGAAATTGTTGGATTGGATGTTTGAGATAGCAGATTTCCCCTAATGAGAGGGCACTGTTGTGACATTGGTGTCAAAGGCTCAAAGGTGTCTAGCTACTCTTGTCTATGAGATGTGTGCCCAAAAGAAAACGAGTAGAAATGCAATAGCATTTAGGGATGGCAGAAAGTAATCTCTGGCAGATAGGTGTGCCACAAGCTTGGACTAATCAGGATCAAGTGTAAGTCTAGGTAGCTTTCTAATGCTGTAAAGATAAGATTAAACTAAGTTAAAGTGAAGAAAAAGTGAGATGAATGTAAACTGGTAATTGTTCTTTTGATCTTCAGGTGCAGACTGTCTTAAGGAGAATATTTATCTAGGCGAGGAATATGTCTGGGAATATTGACGATGACTGATCGATCCAAACTGCAATGGCTTATCTGCAAACTCATCCAAAATGGAGACTTGACTACTGACTCCTAAGCCCTGATCTGACGAGGAGCTTCGCGTGCCTTCGAAGCAGTGTGTTTTTCTTGTGCTGGAAAGATGAGATAATTTTTTAAGACAATGAAGATAAGATTAAATTAAAGTGAAATCAGTGTAAAGTACTACTAAAGTAGTAGTAATAGTTCCTGTTTATCTCCAGGTTCATGCAACTATATAAAAGGAGAATACTTGCTTTCGCGAGGAATATCTGTGGAGAATATTGGCGATGCCTGATCGACATTGAGATGGCTTATCTGCAGAACAATGGAGTTTAGACTCGTGCAACACTCAGTTCTGCCAAAAGTTTGTAGGCCTCTCAGAGAGAAAAAAAGTTGGATGTTGGATGGGTCAGAATTGGGCTAGCTCCGGCCCACCAATACCAACTCAACTTGGGCCATGAAGGTATGGGAACAATAGAAGAAGTGCACTTATGCATTTAAGGCCCCGTTCTAAAGGATTATTGGGCCGGTATTGTTTGTGGATTATTTGTGCCACTCTTTTAAAAAATATAATTTCTCCAGAAACTTTCTACATTAGCATTTGCTTGGACCACTTATTCTAAACTATTTGTTAGATCTATAATAATCTATATACTATTTAATTATTTTCTAGAGCAGATAATCATCCATCATCCTTTATCTGTGTCGACGCTGCTGTGTCGGTAGGATCCGGCTTGGGGTACCTGGTGTTCGGTAGTGGGGGGTTCAAGGCTATGAACTCTCATAATTCGAAAAGCAGCACACAATACACATGCTCGATTTACCTAGGTTTGAGCCTCTCAGGGGATAACAACCCTACTCCTGCTTCGTCTTCTATTGAAATATAAAACTTGGTTCTTACAACTTTGGGGCCCCTGGATTCAACCAAACCCCAGTGTGTGTTATTGTGTTTATCCAAACCTCTTCTCGGTGAGCTCACACTCGCTTATATACTACTCCTGTTCTACTTAACCCTCATAGGACATGCTAGCAGTGCATTGTACACATACATCATTGTTTACACTGTAGCCGCGGTCATGCCGTTTGTCGCCTGTCATTCTCCCCTACTGTGCTGTGTCACTCCTCCTCGAGTCACTCGCTGACGCGACTGCGCACCCCTCTGTCAGAGCGGGTTGGACAGGTGGGAGAGAGGGGATCCACCAAACTGCTAGCATTCAACACCCTTGACCGATCGTGAACACGTCTCATTAATATGGAATGAAAGGTGTCATGTCACACCCTGAGTTTCCCCTTAAATAGAGCCACACAAAATTACATCTAAGAAAATGCCCCAAGAAAAACGATTTAAATTGGCCAAATAAATTAATTAAGTGTGAAAATGTAAAATAATAAATTATCATGGCTGAGAATATTTTTCTTATATTCCTCTTGCCAAAATACATTAACAAGATTTTTATTGGAATTTTTAGAGTACTGGAAGCAATATTAATAAATCAAAAACTCTTATCGGAATTAAAAGAACATTGGAAATCCTTTTTCTTTTCCTTTCTTTCTCTTTTTCCTTTTCTTTCCCTCCCGCTGCGCCTCCAGCCCAGTACTGTGCTGGCCTGCTTGCGCGGCTCGCACACCCGCGTGTCCCTCACCCTCTCTCACCGCCAGCTGGGCCCCACCTATCGGCCTCTCCCCGCGCTCCTCCCCTCACCCCTCTCGCTGACACGTGGGCCTGGGGCCCTACATGACAGACCCATCTTCAACCTCCGGCCGACTCAGCCAGAGGGGATCGAGCTGCCCCACCCGTTGGATTGCGCCCGTTCCCGCTCCCCCGCGTCTTGGACCTTGATTCAAACACCGCGGACCGAGTCCCTGCCCATTTCCCCCACCTTCTCCGCCCCACTCGCCCACGACCGCGGTTGAATCGCGCCCACTAGCCGCTATGGCCGCCGCCCTTAATCCCTTGAAATTTGGCCAACTCGGCCACGATCTCTCTAGCCGAAGTCCTTAAAAACCTTCGCCATCCTCCCCTCTCTCTTTCCCCTCAGTTGCCTATACCTGCTGAGTACCCAAACCCCCTCCGCACTGAGCTCCCGAATCACCGCCGTCGCTACAGCTGTCGCTGACTACCGCACTCGCGCTTGCTAGCTTAGCCGCACCCGACTGTGTCCTGTTTGGCAGTCGGCCGCCTCGGATTTCCATCAAAACTCTATCCTCACCGTCATCCCTTTTGGGTAAGCCTCTCCGCCGGCAGTCGGCGGCGGATTTCCGTCGACCCACTTGGTCTTTCTTCCTCCTAACACATTCAACATCTTCTCTAGGAACTCCTGAGCATCATCCGCTCCTTAATCGCCAGTGATCTTCGCCGGAGTGTCCCTTTCACCGTCATCTCGAACCTCGGTCGCCACCAACTCCCTCCACCGTTCACTGCTCTCCGTCGATCACCGCACCTCGGTCAGCACTCGGCCGCATTCCTTACCTCCTCCACCACTCGCTGCTGCCCTTCGCCGCGCCGGATGGTTGCTGGCGGTGACCATTGGGCCGCGTGCGCTGTCATCGTCGCCGCGCGCCGGGAAGGCTCGTTCCCGACTAGGTCTGAGCCGTCCGATCTACCTCGGCAGATCGGAGCTGCTCGTGTGCCTATGCCCGTGTGGCACGCGCGTGGACTGCGTCCACCATGCGCCGCCCTCTTGTGCGCCATTGACCCGTGGGTCCCGCTTGTCGGCGCCGGTTCCCGGGGGTCCAGTGACGCATTAATTCCTTTAATTGCGCTATAAATCGTTTAATAATTAATTTTGTATGGGAAATCACTATTAAACTTTAAAAATTCATAACTAATTTATACGAACTCCGATTAAGTCCATTCAAATCTCATTAAATCCAGAAAAATACCAAGAATTCATTAAAAATATTTTCAGCTCATGTTTGGCTGCCCACATTTACTGTTTTTAATTGTTTATGCGTTGTCTATATTAGAATCCGCCGTCGTCAACCCTCCCGTGTATTACAAGGTCGTAGCCGAGTACGTCGAGCCGAAGCAAGGCAAGTCACACTGTAATCTTGATCATTTTGTACCTATATTTTGCTAAAATATTTTATTTATTTAACTAAACATGCATGTTTTTATTATTTCATGTGGTATAGAATATGACCTTTATACAAATAAGATTATGCCTTAGTTGTTGAACCTTGTTACTTGTCACCTGGGTAACAACATGATTAGAATATTATTCTTAGGATGCTTAGTTATGCTTAGAAACTAATAGTTCACTAAGGAATTAAATATTATCATTTACATTCATGGTTCGACTCTATGTCGGGAATTGTAACATTGGACCTATTACTATTAAATAACTAAAATTTGACCCAAATAATGGGATGTGGGTGCATGGTTTTGCTGGACACACCTATGGCAATTAAGGACCGGTTCACGGGAACCCCTTGGGCAATTACTTGTACTTTCCACAAGCCAGCGTAGGCAACGGCTGGGCTTGTACCGTCTCTTCTCCCTCTCCTAGGCACCGATGGTGAGGATGGGCGTGATGGAGTTGGGTCAGCCCGGGGTAGGGTTGATTGGCTCCCAGATCCATTGTGGTGCAAGGAGGGTAACCTGGCCAATATGGGGTGTCCTGTTGGCAAGTGCAACCTTAGCGTGGTGTGGATGGTTAGGGAGAGGTTGCGTGAACGGTCCTGTCACAGCCTCTCACGGGGTATCGTGGTGATACACCAGCACACAGGAACGTGTGTGGGGCTGTGTCTTGTGGGTACAGTTGTACACCTCTGATCAGAGTTAAGAGCTATTCAAATAGCCGCGCCCGCGGATATGGGCGATTGGTCAAGACTCACCGTGATTAGTCTCACCCTTACTTAATTAACTTGACTTAATGGAACTGGTAAAGTCCAGGTGGATGCTTGGGCCTGGTTAACGTGGTGTAACGTTAATCAGTGGAGGACTAATATTGTTCAATTAATCAACCTTTTACTGTTTGCGAACTACTCCTATTTGCAATTGCTTTTACGCAAATAAACTCCTAGCCTATCTTTGATTCCCGTGCATAGTGCACATTTGCGAGTGTGATTTGTTGAATACTGTGGGTGGTACTCAGTCTTGCTCTTTTCCCCCTCTCAGTAGTGGAGTACCTGTCCAACGTGGATCGTCAAGAGGATTAGGCTGGCTCTGCCGTCAAGGTGCCTATGGAATGGAAGCTTCCGTTTGGCTAGTTGTTAATAGGCTTACCTTTTCCTTTACCGCCGTATTTTTGTAATACAATTTTACTCTGTTTGTAAGATACACTCTGTATGGCAACTTGGTATTGTGTACTCTGTCTTTCCTCGATAGGGATTTAAAACACAGGAATGTTCAGAATTCAGGTTACGAATTTCTAGGCGTTACATGTCACTTCTCTCCCCCAAGGCACAGGCCCCACATGGCCTTTTCCGCTGACCTTCGGGTCCTCCCGTGCTTCGCTGTGGGGGCACACCACGCGTCATTGCCCGAGCAATCCGTGGACAGCCCCGGGACGGGCGCGCCTGCCACACGTTGGCTTCGGGCAACTTGTGGGGACGGCCCTAGGACGGACGCGCCAGTGACACGTTGGCTCCTGGACAATCCGCGTGGATGGTCCTAGGACTGGCGCGCTGCCCCCCGTCGGCTCCTGGGCAACCCACGGGGATGACGTCGAGACGGGCGCGCCTGCCATGCCCCAAGCAGTCCGCGTAGGCGGCCCCTGATAGGGCATGCTAATCTGGTGCTCGTCCCCAAAGGGCTTCAGGCTGGAATCTCCACCTGTATCCTCATGGTCCACGCATGGTATTAATGGGCCACCAATGGTGGGCCACGCCTTGCCCCTTGGACTGTAACGCCCTAGCGTTAGGCGTAAAACCCTAATTAAATAAAAGCCTAATTGTGAAATCGGTTTCTTTTGGTTGTAATCTTGTGGGTGCTGAGATCTCTATCCTCCCTCTTAGTTATCCAGATCCATCCCTACGAATCTACTCCAAAATCCAAACTTCATCCATCCTTGAATCCTCACCAAAATTCAAGTCCAATACCATTCAACTTCCCTCTCATTAATCCCCTCAATTAAATACCAATTTAAATCCTTGGATGGGCCTCAATCTATTAGCCCACCAAGCCACCCCGGCCCATTCCTATGCCCGGGCCTATCCGGCCTTTTTCCCTCCTCACGCGGGCACGTGCCTTAGCCGCGAGATCTCTCTCTCTCTCTCTGCTGCTCTTCTCTGACTCTCTCTCCCTCTCTCTCGCTCTCACCCCCATCCGCCACAGCCATCGTCGCCGATTCAAACTCGAGCCCCGGCCGCCATTCCCGCCTGCACGCCGACCGCAAGGACCGCCACCGTCACCCGCTCTGCACCGCGACCGCCATGTCCCCGTTTCCTAAAAAACCCATCCGCCGCTTTAGCCGTCATCCTCCCCCGCGTCACTCGGCCCCGCCGCAAGGCTACAAGCCTTGGAGGCCCCCGCCTGTGAGCTTTTCCTCCTCCCCGCCCTCGCTTTTGTGCCCTAGAGCCGCTCGCCCCCTCATTTTTCCTTGCCTAAGCAGAGTGCGCCCGCTCCGCCCTGCGTCGCAACTCGCGGTGGAGCACGGACCGCTGACACCACCCCTACCGGTCCGCCGTCCTCGCGAGGACCATGCTAGCTCACCGCTACCATGGGAAATCCCCATGCCGCCCCTGCACAATCGACCTCGTGAGCCACCTATATATCCCCGCCTTGCTTCCATTGTTGTCCCTTCCAAACTCCCACCACCACTGTTTCCCTCCAGAGCACTTCGTGCCTCGTCGAGCCCGAGCCGTACCTACGACCGCCGCTACCGCCACCGTTGGTCCCCCTCTACTCTGCCCATTCGCGCCAAGGCACGAACGATCACATTCATGCCGCTGGCTGCTCGTCACAGCACCCCGCCGCCTCAGTATTGATCCGCCCTTGCTCCTCTCTCTGTCTCCCTCCCTAGCCAGCGTAGGAGCTAGCTCTCGCCCCCTAGGGGCCTAGATGCCGCTGTAGGCCTTGCGCCATGGAAGCCGCTCCACTGTCTGGCTGCTCGCCGTCGCCCACCGTACTAGGCCAAATACTGGTAACCGCCGCACCGGGAATCGCCTCTGGACACCTTTAGGGATCCCCGGAAGCATGGAATCGAACTTTGGATCACCACCGACGAAATCTCCAAATTTCCACTGCCTCTATGTGCCGCCTCAATACTCCATCTCCAGCCGACTTAGGCGAATCCGAACCACTAGATCGACTTCTTGTGATCTCCTCTCTCCGCCGGTGCCCTCGCCGTCGACTTTTCACTAATGAAACTCTTCGGCAAGCCCCGCTGTCGCTAGCCATTCGATCCCGCCACCGTTTGTCTTCCTCCTTGTAACACCCCCATGGTTGCCATGTCGGATCCACGCGGAGGCCACACATCGCCACGTCAGCGCCTCGCCGCCACGCGCGCGCCTAGGGTTCACCCCCCACCGTCGCTCGGTACGCCCGATACGCGGTGCTCCGTGAGGCTGCACGCGGGCCCGCCTGAGCCAGAGCACCGTGAGCTGCCTTGGTACACCTAGCCTATCAACCTCCTAGTCCCACTCCTCGGTGAACCCCCCTCGTAGACCCGGACACTGACCAGTGGGTCCCGCTCATTAGTATGGCCCACCAGTCAGCCCTCCTCTTCTCCCGGGCCGGCCCCTGTAGCCGTGCGCCGGCTCTGTCCTCCTCTGGCCAACCGATGGGCCCCGCCCGTCAAAGGCCCAGGGGGGAGAAATCAATAAACCTTTCTTTTCTATTTTTCTAATAGCCCAAAAATTCCATAAACCTTCAAAAATCAATATCTTTTCAACCGTTCGTCCGATTGACTCAATTCCACTTTTAAATTTTTTTCTAAAAATGAGATCTATCCGATGGCTCACTTAGAAGTCACTAATAGGGCTATCAATATAGTTTTTTTTGTTGAGTTGTTCCGTTTCTCATGTAGCATCAGAGTCAGAGGAGCCTTAGGACGCGGATCTCGAAGACGAAGCATCGTGCCTTGAGCAAGGCAAGTCACCTCGAACATGTTGTGCCCATAATTATGGAACTAAGTACTTTAATTGCCAAAACTGCATTTACTAGGTTACACTGAAATGAATTCTCGGCCACGGTCACAAGACAACCGACGGGCCGCCAACCCATTTGCTGTATTACCTCCTTGACTGTTGGTGATCCCCTTTAACATCTTTGTCATCTCCCTTGACAGATCCCGGTACCTGTGCCAATGGGCATAGTGCCAATGATCGCCTATCAAATTTAAAAAGGACTATGATGGGTAAAATTGGGATTTATAAAACCTTGGAAAACCTGACACCTAGGTCGGTGCCTTGAAAATAAAATGATTTTTTCAAAAACCGCGATGCGTGGATCGTGCCAATAGGGCGAGTCTCCCGCATTGTAGCTAAGAACTGATTCCTTTGAAATTTCATCCGAACATACAACAGTACAACCACATGAGTGATATGGAACAACCCTTGGCTGAGTAACTAGCCGCCCAAGGACGCCTTGCATACCATTGGACTGTGGATCGTGCGGGAGGGCGACGAAGATGCCTCCTAGGTTCCTGGCACAGTATGGTCGAGGACCTACCCAGTTGTTGGTCGTGGACTCCTCCAGTTGGCATGGAGTAACCTGGTGTCGACTTCGGAAATGCCCTATCAAGAAAACCCCTAGTCACCAGTCGTGTCTGTTCGTTCGCGAGCTGGGTGATAGGGTAAGTCGCGTTGTGTGGGTAAAGTGTACCCCCTCTGTAGAGGTCTAAACTGTTTGAACAGCCATACCCACGGCCATGGGCTGATGTGAGGTGATTTCTTAACGTAGTTTTGTTTGACTACTGCTTGTGAAAGAATGTTGTGGATCGGGAATCCATTTTCGGAAATGCGGTGAAGCTGTCGAGGACAGCAGGGCTGTGGGCCTGATGTTGTTGGATCAGCTGGTGGAGCTAGATCCCTAAAGCCAACTCTTAGGAGTTGCGCTAAATCAAAGACTGATACATTTCACTCTGATCCAAGTGAGACTCCATCTCGCTTAGATTGTTGAGAAGTACACACTTAGACTATTTAAAAGGAAATTCAAACAAAAGAAATTACAAAACGACTAGCCACTATTTAAAGTTTGCATTAACCACTTAAGTTTCCATGGCTTGTTGAGTACGCTAATACTCACCCTTGCTCTATATATATATCTATCCTCCCAGTGCTGGAAGACGAGATGATCCAACTGACGAAGAGTTCTTTCAGGAGCAGGCGGGATTCGAGAAGTTTTAGGGTTTCGGCTTAGTTCCCGAGTCGCGCTTGTGGCTTTGGGCTAGATTCTGTTTCCATTCTTTTGCTAATATATCGTTGTGAACTCGGGGTATGTCCGTAATTCCAACCTGGATATAAGACTATGTCTATTAATAAAGACAAGTTGTGACATGACGGTTCCATCACCTGTTGTACCAGCACTATATTTTTGGGACTAGTACGGTTATGCAGGATAATCCTACGGCTTAGACTCCTCCTTCCCAAAAGGTCAGTTTGGGGCGTGACATGGACCAGTCGGGATGGTATCGGAGAACCCTCGCACCCGTGATGCTGACAATCTACATTTTATCTGGAAAGAACGGTCCTCTATTTAGAGTATATCAATTTCACACACATTTTTTGTAGAATAGTACAAAATCAATCATTTTTCATAATAACCCAAAACATCCCAGCGTTCTTTCTATAAGAATAAAGAATTTCCAGTGTTCCAAGCCGGCGAGCAATGTTAGTTGTCACTTAGATGAACTAGTGTCTGCAGAAACTTCAATGCAGCGTATGTGTCCACCACATCAATAAGTCAAAACATACGGTTCGTTTTTAAGATAAGAGAAGCTTTTTGTTGAACTCAAATAATTACATATTAAGGTGATACAAAATGCACTAAGAATACTTCCGTTCTCTACAAGATTTTTAGATAAGGGAAGCATATGGTACATGAATGGCACAAGTTCCTTTTTCGTTATAATTTACTTCAGTGTTTTAGGGTCATGTCTGGCTGCAACAGGAACGTACTATATAAGACACTCCTGTAGGTGGCATCGCAATAAATCAAAGTAAACGAATCTCTCTAATATATAATATGGATCTCCAATACTTTCCTTTATGTTCTTTTGCTTCTGTTGGTGATCTATCTGTCTATATATACACACACGAGAATACGAGATGGATTTGAGATCACTTTCTGTAGGCATATATTGTACCGTTATCTCCAAAGTCCATGCAAAAAAGTGCACTGTTCCCATTAGGCAAATATTGGAGATGTCATTTCGACCATGCAAACTATGTGCATAATCAGATTACACATAGTTGGATAAAAAGGCAGATGCCATTTTGGATGCCCAAAATTTCTGACTTTTCATAAGCACTGATCAGTGATCATTTGATCCACTTACAACACACAACCTTACCCCATTTCAGATTTTCTCCTCCCCCTGAGAAAACACAAACCACACCTTTTGACCAGTGACCAATCCATCATTCCAAATCTCCAGCTAAGCTATGACGCATTGCCGCCACCCAACACCTTGGCCTGACAAGTGAAAATGAAACAATGTGCCATCAACAGTGGCAACAGAATAATTTGGGCATTCATTCATGAAGAAACAGGGGCGTGACACGAAAGAAGCTCAGCAAAGCAACCAATTACATGGTGTGCTCGTCGTCTGCAGATGAGCCCGCATTATGGGAGGCATGGCCAGGCCAGGGCGTAGTGTTGTTTGCAGCAGCAGCAGGAGGAGGGCAAAGCACGCTGCAGCTTTGAGCTGGCTCTCACTAACCCACATCATGCACGCACTGCAAGCAATTCTGGCTAGCTGCTGCACTATGGCGATCGAGATTGACGCATATGGCCCATTACACCACCACCTCTGGTAGATCTTGGACCATGGCACAAGGAAGAAAATGGAGGAGAGATCATGTCCCGTTTTGTAAGGACAGTTGGGATCATTGATCTCTTTTTCCATGGCTAGACTGTTTGATTGGACAGTAATTCTGCCTTTTGCTGTTTAGACGAAATGAGTTGACTAATGCATCATGAAGCACCGTCACTGGAATATCTACCTACAGAAAGTTCGTCACAAGTAGTTTACAGCCGCTAAGAAACAGTAATACTTTAGAAATTCTTAAAATGAAAAGAAACATGCCAGAAATTCTTGAAAAAAAAACACACATGGATCTTAATCTGGTGGATCTTATATAACATGCTAGAAATTTTCTATATAAAAGTTGCTTTAAAAATCATATTAATCTATTTTACAAGTTTAAAATAATTGATACTCAATTAATTATACGCTAATGGCTCACCTTATTTTACGTGATCTTCTTTCTCTTCCATCTTCCCTTACCTTCAAACTTTCCTTAGTTGTTCTAAACATACCTGAAATGTATCAAAATTCCTACGAAAATGCCAAAAAAATCTGATATTGCCAAAATTTTGGAAAATAAATACAACTAAAGCTCCAACACTTTTAATTTTTTTTGGTAACAAATCAAACTTAACTAAAATTTTGGCAATATTTCAATGTCTAAGGATTGCTTTGGAAGAAAGGAAAAGTGGAGGAATTTTATTATATGGGATATATTCCTATAGGATTCAACCCTACTAATATCTTTGAAATCTCTATGAAATAGGCCAATCCAGGGGAATTTTGGAGGAAAATAAGTATGAGGTTCTAGAGCACTTTTACGGTGATCTCTACTGGTAGTTCTACTATTATTATTATCATCAATAGAAGTGATCTCAACTATTAATTTATGAGTTATACTACTATCAATTAAGGTGGGAGTATAAATAGATACGATCCATTAGATTTAAAAAGATAAATGTTCTATATTGATTTCTACTATCAGTAGAAACCATAGTAAAATACTTCTAAGTTTGTACCTCATGTTTTCTTGTTCTTGTGACTTAAAGTTCCTTCATTTTTACTATGCGTCATCTAAAGGACAATTTTAGAACTTTCTTGTGCTTTAGTTTCTGTGGGAATTCAATGGGTATAACATTATATTTTTACGGTTTTTCCTGTTCTTGTGTTGCAACTTGCAACCGCGCGTTCCAAAGAGACCCTAAATTTATCATTAGCAGGAGTATTGTAATCTTTTACGACGGTCTCAATCCAAACAAGCTCTAGTTAACCGTGTAGGTCTTTTGCCCGCATGGCTGCGGGTTTACGGCCGGTGGTAGGAAAGGCGATGGATGATGTCGTTGAACATCGAAGAACGGGGAGACGACAAACCAGAGAGAAAGACGCCGGGCAGCGGCTGTTTTTATGTGGGCATGCGTGATTGCTTTGAGTCCTGAGACAAGTGCAGAATCATGATGTCGCCGTACTTTGGCCTCCTTGTTCGATAGATTCAAATGAGGAAGAAGAAGAAGAAAAAGAAGTTCCCGGCATACATGGCAGCCAAAGCTACTGCATCGCGTCGAGAAGAGAGAAAAAGAAAGGCAAATTCTGAACGCCCCGGATGAATCCACTTCAGAGAATCTCTTCATGATTGGGGTTGCAAAGCTGGTTAATTTAGTTTCCTGACTTTCTCCAAGAAAGATGCATCTCATTCAAACCTGCTAGTACTCTATCTTCTCAGGATGCAATTTTCTGAAACTGGACGAAAAAACAGGGTGTTTAGATAAGAACTACAGCTGCTGCAACAGTGGCAACTCTGAGATGATATGGTTGTATTTCTTCTGCCATTTTTTCAGTCCAGTTTGTTGGCTTGTGATATTTTTCAGGCAAACCAAACTGGGCGTATATGGATGCTAGCTGGGGCACACTGATGATCATTGGACTGAAAATTCCGTTTGTTGGGTGCATATACCTGTATGCATGCCATGTGCAGCAGTATTATCGTGCCATACCGCGGGTGCAAAACGAAATCAGGCCAAATTCATTCACATGGCGTCCATGCTATGCACTGCACGCTGCTACCGATGCGTACAAAGTATGAGAATTTTGTCACTTTTGCGTCTCCATCTACGGCGACAGTACAGTAGTAGGTACAGGTACCCCATGTCGACCCCATGCATGAATCTGAATATGCATATATACAGATACAGGCACATTTTGCAGCATGAGTGCAATTTAATATTTAATTTGCTTTAATTTCTTGGCCTAAATGATTGAGTGTACCATGGTTACACCCCTTGCTTCATTTGTGACACGCCGGCATGCCCGGCGTGTTTTGTTTTACCTTTTCTTTCCTTTTTAACCCTGAGTTGTTTTAGACTCCTGTAGGGTGTTTCTCCCTTCTGTTAATATATATACATCCCGTCTCAAGGCTTCAAAAATTTGTGACACGCCGGCACGCAGAGAGATGGTTGTTTCATTTTGCCACACATGACATAAGATTGATCATAGTTTCAGTTTCAGAATTTATATATGTTAGTTAGTTTTATATCTGACTGAATACCTTATCTAGAATACGAAATGAATTGCATCGTATTGTAAGTCTTCAATTCTCGAACTGCTCAGTCATGCAGCCTGCATATTTCAGGATGTACGTAACTGAGCAGTATATATGCAGAGAACCCAATATGAAGCCATGAGCACGTTTTATTTCTGAGATAACAGTTCGTCAACATTTGTGACTGACAGGACAAGCTGGAACCGTTATGCAAAATAAAAAATACCGTAACATGCATGTGAGATGTGACCATGGATTGATATGAAAGAGAGACACTAGCTAGTGTTTTGGAGGTATACGTTCTGCAAGAAGGTGCCAAGTTTCCGGGGTTCAGATAATTCTCAGAAGTTTTCCAATCAAAGTTCAGTGAGCTAGCTCTAGCTGAATCTAACCAATACAGATGCATGTCAACATGATCAATCAAACTGACCCTTCTCTCCCTCTCTTTCAAACCCCTGATCATGGCCGAAAAACCATCAGCTGCTGCTGCACGTACTGCATGCTTTGCTACAGCTCAACAGTCAAATACCGCCAACTAGTAACACAACTTCTCTATCAGTCAGGTACAGTGTTCGACCTACCCGGCCGGACAGGTCCCCTGCGTTTCCACGACCCCATCACTGCACGATCTAGCATATGATATTAGGTAGAGAGAGAGAAAGAGCTAGCCAGGTGAGCAGCAGTAGCAACAGCTGCTAGCTAAACCTGCATGCAGCTGTGTGCAGCAGCAGCAGCATAGCACGAAGGAGACACGAACACATTTATCTTTTTTGGAGCAACAAAGCTAAGCTAGACTAGCTACAGTGCCGGCCGGCCGGCCAGCCGGCGCCCATCCCACTATGAGCTAATTAATCAAACCTTATGTTAGACAGGTTCTTGTTCTTCAGAAAAGAAAAAGGAAAGGTAGTAGTCACTAGTCATATGTGCGTGCAGGCCGTGTCTTTTTGGCCTTCCAAAAGGAGAGAATTGAAACTGGGCGATAAATTCGTGGCAAAATCCAAAAGAAGGCCGTGTATCTAGGACCTTTCTCTACTATCCAAAAGGGAGATCTCAAAGAATGTACTAGTATAGTTTCATATGGCTGTGGTGGTGGCCGGCTGGCCTTGACGACGACGATGATGATGGCCACCGCGTGCACGCCGTGCTCTCGGTGCGAGCTCCAGCTTTTGCTAGCTCCTTTTATTTTTCTGCCTAGCTGCTGCACACAGCACACTGCTGCTGTTGCTGCCTTTGCTTGCTTCGATCTGATCTCCATATTCTTTAGCCTTTCTCTCATGTGTCGCGCATGTGTACAGCCTACTGATGGGCATGCCAGTGTACGTAGTAGTACGTACTGCGCTGTTGCTGCTGCTGCTGTTGTGTAGAGGATGAGCAGGAGAAGAGTATAATTCCTTCACATCGATCCTGGAGGGCAATGCATTGCGAGCAAAGGGATGGCATGCAATGCAGCAAGGGAATAATTTTTTTCCTCTCAGCTCATATCAGCAGCAGCTGATGCCTGACAAAGCCTCCAATGTAGGTTGCTGTCGTCCTGGCCTGAACGGTCATTTCAGGCGCGCACTAGCTGGTCTTTGATGTATCCCAGGATTGTTGGGACGACCGGGAATCGCTTTTGTCCAGAAATTGATCAAACGGCCAATTGTGCTGTGTTAACTGTGGTTCTTTTTATATTATGGCTAATCCAGGCCTGTCTGATTTAGATCATTGAACGGATTATTACTACATATTATCTATTTGATTATATAGATAGATTAAATAGAGTAAATTGTATTCATGGTACATCAACTTATAAAAATATGGCCAGGTGCAAGTATTCGAGCCATGCTTATAAAAATATGATATATCTCTAAAAACTTGTACATGCATTGCTTAATTTGTTCTAATCTATTATTTAGCTTTATAATATATAATTTAATCCATTCCTACAAGCAATTCTATAATCTGTCCAATCATCCATAAAGGTTGGTTTAGCTATGCCTTATTAGCCGTTAAAAAAATAAATGAAGCAACCAAAAATGATTTTAGGGTGAGACTTTATACTTCTACCATTAGCGATCCAAAAATTAAGGCTGCACAAGAGAAAACAATAAAAAAAACACCTAGATTAATTTAGTATTAAGTTTTGAAATTCAAATTGGCTTTAGCTTATAAGCTAACAAAATGTAACTATAGTTTTCAGATGTTGGAGTGCTTAAGAGGATATGTGATTCTTATAGGAATTTTGGAGAGTTTGGAACACAGAGAAGAGTTTCTCTAATTCCTCCTAAATTTCTACATTCTAAAAAAAAACTTTAGAGGACTCTCCTAGGGTCCTTTGGCTAAATACCACAATTTGTGGGTCAGCCTACATGGCTCGAATCCTCCCTTTTTAAATAGGGTATATGGTCGGAATGAATAAGTCTTGGTTCCTCTATACCAACATTTGATGGGCCAATTTAGAATTGATATTCCATCAGTAGTGGTTGCATTTCAAGATTTGCCACTCATGTTTCACCTGCACATGGGTGGTAAATCCTGAATTTTGCCTTTTATCATATGAAACATGTTCCTTGGGTAGAAACAATTGATTTGACCATGCTAGATAAAATGGATTTTTTGGTGTAGTTGTTGCCTTATGTTATAAAAAAGGGACAATATCTATGATTGAGTGCAATAGCAGGTTTGGGATTAGTTTCCTCTAACTTCGAAGTCACGACGACTTTGATATTGACACGTGGGTTCATGTTCTGTCAGGCCCACATTTTAGTGATAAAGTCATGTGACTTCGACTGCAGAGGTTCAGGTCTGTGGGTTTGGGGTATATCGCATTGTGCATAGAGACCATGAAGCAAATGTTCATGTACTCCATTCTAGTACCACAAGAATAGAAGTTACACCATTTCTAAACAATCTATTTGGATTTTGATTTGTATATACTACTTGGAGGACTCTCACATAAAGTAATAATACCCAATGGAAAACCCACAGGCCAAACTAACCAAAGCAAGCAAGAGAAGTTCATCCAAATTAAAGAGGTAGAAGAAATTAGGGTACAGACAATATTGGATGCTTGAAATCTTTTTTTACATTAGATTCTTACAAACGGCAAAAGACTAATAGTCTAGCCTAAGGGTTCATGAGGGTTGTGAGTTACCAGAAAACCGAGATTTTGTGACGGTGTTAAATTTTCGTGAGAGGATTAGATACACTCTCATGAAAATCACAATTTTCGTAAAGATGTAGCAAAACCCGCCACGAAAACATATTTTCATGATGGTGCTTGACACACCACCACGAAAAGTAGTTGTTTTCGTTAAGGTATTTTTTAGACCGCCACGAAAATGATTGCCCCTTCACGAAATAATGTACAGTACCATCGTGCCTCTACTTGGACCAGAAAGAACCAGACCCACCGGCGGCGCGAGCATGTCGGATGCGATCATACCAGCACTAAAGCACCGGATCTCATTAAAACTCTAAAGTTAAGCGTGTTTGGGCGAGAGTAGTACTAGGATGGGTGACCTCCTCGGAAGTCCTCTTATTTCGTGGCGGTGCTCACTGTCACAAAATAACATGTGCAGACCTGGTGGCCTCGTAATTTTTCGTGACTTCTGATTCATGAAAGGTTTTTCATGAGGGTGGATTGTCATGAAGTAATTTTTCGTGACTTCTGATTCATGAAAGGTTTTTCATGAGGGTGGATTGTCACGAAATATTTTTCGTGGCGGTATTCTTATATTCGTGACGATATTTTAACCCTCACGAAATCTCGGTTTTTCACAATCACTTAGGCCAATCCCAATAGAGGGTTTCATTTTGCTGTTTCTAAGCATGCCATATCATCTAAAGTGTTTTGAGTTGATGAATGAAACAACCCTCTCCAATGTATAGTGTCATTTTTGTTATTTCATAGACTGGTTATAGCATTTAATGCACATGTAGTGATTGCACAATCGTCAGATGAAATGAAAATTTTGCCTCCCATGCTAGTGTGGAACAGTTTCTAAGTTTTGGAAAGAGTGTATACCTAGTTTTATCTAGATAAAATCTTTTATCTCTTTTTTTATAACTTTAGTGACATGTCATTAGATTTGCATATGTGGCACCTCATTAATGGAGAATGAAATCTCCATTGGAACCGGCCATACACTTTTTACAGACCATATGTTTAACGGATTTGTTTCATCTCTATTTTTTTTGTCCCGTGCGAGACTTGTCAATGTGTAGATCATGTACGCTCATACTGGTATCTGAACCGATCCGAAACTATTGTGTCTCTCTCTTCCACGAAAGGTGATAATCAATTGAATTTTTTTAGATAATGGTGATAATTAAATTGAATTGAGCTTAGGAAAAGGAAAGGTGGAGAAATAATAAACAGTACTCCTACTTGCAGAGTGACAGTAGCTGTCCACCTCTCCATCCATCCCTACACTGTCGCAGGCGTAGCACTCTCTTTGAGTTCGTTAGCAAAGCCAACCAAAAAAAACCTAAAAGCAAGGCAAGCCTCGGCAGTGAGATCGAGATGGAGAAAGCAAAGCAAAGGCAGCCAGCAAAAGGCGCCCACACCCACTGCCGCTGCTGCTGCTGCTGCCCCCGGTAAATTTAAAGAACCCCTCCAATCAGAGCGAGGCATCATCCCCTTCCTTCCTCCTCCACTCCCTCTCCCTCCCTCATCGATCCGGCCAAAAGCTACGCAAATGTTATCGATCTCACCAAAAGAGAAGTAAAGAGAGAGAGAGTAGCATCAAAAGAACAAACACATCGCCACTCACCTCGCCTGCATCCATCCAGCTCGCAATTTACATGGCTACTAGGTTGTGTAGCTGCTACTAGCTCTCAGCTCAGCTCGGCTCGGCTCAGCTCAGCTCGCCATTAAAATCCCTTGTTACTGCGCCTTGCTCGGTCTAACCTTTTGTAGTGCGCCATATGTTGCCTCCTCCTCGTCGTCGCCGTAGCTTAGATGGATACGCTGTTTAGGTTGGTTAGCCTCCAAGCCGCCTCCGAGCAGCAGCAGCAGCAGTCGGCGTCCTACAACTCAAGGAGCACGACGTCTAGCGGCTCCAGGTCGTCGTCGCACCAGACGAACGCGTCGTACAGCTATTACTACCACAGCAGCAACAGCGGCGGAGGCGGAGGCGGCGGGGGTGGACAGTTCTACTACGGCCAGCAGCCGCCGCCGCAGCAGTACTACTACCTGGAGCCGTACCAAGAAGAATGCGGCAACGCCCCACACCATCAGCTTTACATGGATGAAGACTTCTCTTCCTCGTCGTCGTCGAGGCACTTCCACTCGCACGGCGCGCCGGTGCAGCCGCCGGCATCGTCCACGCCCACGGGAACGGCCCCGACGCCGCCCCTGTCGACTTCTTCCACCGCGGCGGGCGCCGGGCACGGCCTGTTCGAGGCGGCGGACCTGTCGTTCCCGCCGGACCTCAACCTCGACTTCTCGTCCCCGGCGTCGTCGTCCGGCGGGGGGACAGCGTCGTCGGGTGCGGTCGGCGCCGGTGGCGGCGGCGGGAGGTGGGCCAGCCAGCTGCTGCTGGAGTGCGCGCGCTCGGTCACCGCGCGCGACAGCCAGCGCGTGCAGCAGCTCATGTGGATGCTCAACGAGCTCGCGTCGCCGTACGGCGACGTGGAGCAGAAGCTGGCCTCATACTTCCTCCAGGGCCTGTTCGCTCGGCTCACAGCGTCCGGGCCGCGCACGCTGCGCACGCTCGCGGCGGCGTCCGACCGGAACACGTCGTTTGACTCGACGCGGCGCACGGCGCTGCGGTTCCAGGAGCTCAGCCCGTGGTCCTCGTTTGGACACGTCGCCGCCAATGGCGCCATCCTCGAGTCCTTCCTGGAAGTCGCCGCCGCGGCGTCGTCGGAGACGCAGAGGTTCCACATCCTCGACCTGAGCAACACGTTCTGCACGCAGTGGCCGACGCTGCTGGAGGCGCTGGCCACGCGGTCGGCCGACGAGACGCCGCACCTGTCGATCACCACCGTGGTGTCGGCCGCGCCGTCCGCGCCCACAGCGGCGGTGCAGCGCGTCATGCGGGAGATCGGGCAGCGCATGGAGAAGTTCGCCCGCCTCATGGGCGTCCCCTTCCGCTTCCGCGCCGTGCACCACTCCGGGGACCTCGCAGAGCTCGACCTCGACGCGCTCGACCTCCGCGAGGGCGGCGCCACCACCGCGCTCGCCGTCAACTGCGTCAACTCGCTGCGCGGCGTGGTCCCTGGCAGAGCCCGCCGGCGCGACGCGTTCGCGGCGTCACTCCGCCGGCTGGACCCGCGGGTCGTCACCGTCGTGGAGGAGGAGGCGGACCTGGTGGCATCTGATCCCGACGCATCGGAGGAAGGCGGCGGCGACACGGAGGCGGCATTCCTCAAGGTGTTCGGTGAGGGCTTACGCTTCTTCTCGGCCTACATGGATTCGCTCGAGGAGAGCTTCCCGAAGACTAGCAACGAGAGGCTGGCATTGGAGAGGGGAGCAGGGCGCGCCATCGTCGACTTAGTCTCGTGCCCGGCGTCGGAGTCGATGGAGCGGCGGGAGACGGCGGCAGCATGGGCGCGACGCATGCGGTCGGCCGGGTTCTCTCCGGTGGCATTCAGCGAGGACGTCGCCGACGACGTGCGATCGCTGCTGCGCCGGTACAGGGAAGGCTGGTCGATGCGTGAGTCCGGCACCGACGACTCGGCGGCCGGCGCCGGCGTGTTCCTCGCGTGGAAGGAGCAGCCTCTGGTGTGGGCAAGCGCGTGGCGGCCATGATCGATCGTCGCGATCGACGGATCAAGCTCACCGACGCAAATGCAAAGCTCGGTGAGTGGAACAGAATGGAAGAAAGGGCTCCCTAGCTAGCACGCATGCATCCACCATGCATGGGTAGCTAGCAAGCTCTCTCGTGTGTGTCTCTACATTAATGGCGGCTCACACAGGCATGTAGGGTTTTGAAACAGCGTAGGAAGCTACAGAAATGGCTCAAGTACGTACACATTGGTTGCAGCAAGGTGGTGAACGAGGAGGGAGATGATAGTTTTAGTTCCTAGATTTGCATCGATTTTTATTCATCGATCGCCACAAGTTCTTGGCGAGAAGATGATTTTGATTTGTTTGCTTCCATCTTGTTTATTTTTCCCCCTTTCGTTTGTGTTTCTTCTTTGTAAGGGTTAACAACTTTCTTCATTCTGGAGAAATTTACGTGCATGGTTTTGTCATGCGTACCTGCATCGATCTCGTAGCTATATATCCATCTTGCTAGAATATTGATGCTTTGTCGTATGGTTGTTGAGATGTTACTTCTTGTCATCTTGATGGGAGAAAGTTTAGGGCAGACATTTGCACGGCCTAGTACATCTAGCTAGTAATCTAGCATGAAAGCACTAAAGCTTGCTACTACTTTGCTAGTGATAGACCATATAATCATATATATGTGCTTCTACTTTATATTTCCTTCTGTGCATGCATTGTGATCAAATTAATTAATTATCCCTTTTTCCTCAGTCTATCCCATTTGCAACATATCACTGCAAACCACACCACTAGGCAGCACTGCTAGGGCCTAATTAGTTGAGTTTTGTCATAGAAGATTATGCGTGGCATGCATGTGTGTTTAATTAAGTTGTAAAATGACTTCCCCGTTCAAATTAGAATGGTTTGGTCCTTATTTACATCAGGATATGTGATATATCAAGTTGATACTAAAGTACTAGTAGTATAAATTGATTAAGTTCTAGCCGAATATATATTAAAAAAGCACAGATGCTGCAGTCGTTGATACATCTGACTTTCATGCCAGATTAAGTATTTGGAGCAAATTGACCTGCCGGCCTGCTGTAACCATTGGTTAAGCTTGACAAATGGCCGGCCTTATGTTGATTTGGAATACAAACTAACTAGCAGGGGCCATTTCTTAATTTCCTCCATAATATCTAGTGAAAAGATACGGGCAGAGCAGCTAATATAATAGCTAGTTTGTTGTTCATGTAGTTGGTCCAAGAAACCAGATCAAAGTTTTTGTTGACTAATGCAGGCTAAGACCTTTGCTATCTTTTGAAGGAATGACCGGCCTGTCGTTGACAGATTAGTTTCTCTTCCCATTAATTACTACTTGATCAGCTAATTAAATACTTAGATCGTGATGCTGTACAGTATAGGACAACAAGAGTTGTTAAGAGAAACTAATCAGTGGCATTATGAAAACATAACAGGTCGACGAATAGCACAAAAAGAGAAGGCTGAAGAGAAATGCCGATCTCTCAGAGGATTAGGTGATGGGGTGATATCATGAGCTCAGAACCATTTCTAGAAAAATCATAAGTTTGCGCACTTTCTCCTTGTCCTTTTCATGCAGAAGCTGCAGCAACCGTCCCACTATACCAGATTTCAATCCTATTTGACAGCGTGCTCCTGCTGCCCTTTAATTTACTTTACTTTGTCGTCAGCTTTGTAAATATATTTAATCTGTTTTACTAATGTCTGACTTACCGGTTAGAGCACGCAGCTTGCCGTAAAAACAAAAGGAAACTGCTCACAATCATCGTGGAAAATAAAATTAACACTGTAGCTCTGAAATCTAATTAATATAATCTGTTTAATTTTTACATCAAACGGCATGTAGACAGGATCGAGGCATGCATGCACCTAAAGAACAAGCTACCTACTGTAGATCTGATCGAATTCTGATTTAATTCGTTCCGATGGCCATGACACATCGGTGAGATTTCATGTGCAGCATATCTCTCATTCACTAGCTAGTTTGTATATATGCACACTAGCCGTCACACGTACGCTATCAACTGTGTATCTGCGAGATTGTCCCCCTTGTTTTAACCGAACACGGCCGGCGATCGAGGCATGCATGGGTGTACATGCCGCCTGCCTACATGCACGTTAGAACGTACGTACATACACCGAAGAGGCCGGATCGGATCAAACGAGTTCGTCGTCGATCGTCTGATCGACCGCTTCCGCGGCGATCGCGCAGGGTAGCTAGCTAGGCTACAAAATGGCAAGAACCGGGCCGGACGGGTGATGGTAGGGATGGAGTTGGATCGGTTCGCGTTTAATCTGTAGCCTATTCTAGTTCAATCAATAAACTAATTAGAATCGGTCATGGATTATTTGCGGGCCGACGATAACCCACGCCTATCCATATGTGATGGAAACGTCATGGGGGGCTTGCGCGCGGCCAGGGTCGTTATCGCGTTTCGTGGTGGGGCGACCGCGACGCGACGTACGCGAACCCGCATCGCAGGCGCCGGCGCCGGCGCCGCGCGCGCGCTCGCATCGCTGACCCCGCGCGTGTCGCTGGATTTGTGTGTGTGGTGTGGGGCGCCGCGCGGGCGGGCGTGGATGCAGACGTGCGAGGGAGGGAGGCGAATCTCGTGGCGTGGCGCGGGGTGGAATCTAACAAGAGAAGGTGGTGGTGGTGGTGGACTTGGACTGGATGGGACGGGCGCGGCCGGCTGGTTGGCTAGTGCGTGTGCCTCCTCCGGCGCGTACGTACGTGCCTCCTCCTCCTTCGCCTTTCCCCTCCTTTTCTCCCGCGAAATTATTACGCCGACCCACCGCGACACGGTCGCTGTCCACCGCGACTGCACGTACACGTACGTATACCGGGACAGCCTCGATCTTGGCCTTTGCCCGCTCTCCCGCGCGCGCCCCGGCCCCCATGCACGGATCAACGCTAGCTTCGCCAGGCTAGCTTAGCTTGCATGCTACTTCTTCTCGTGCACGTACATCAGTACGTGCATACATCCGTGATCCACTGGCTCGTTCGAGATCGATCCAGGCTAGGCTCGTCCTGTTTGTTGATTGTATATGTATGCATAGACATCGATCTCTCGATCACCGGCCACAACCTAAGGACGACAGGGGCGAGTTAGTATCATGGCTCAATATGACAAAGAGATGGGAAAGTGACACCTGGACCCATTGTAACATCCCGCTTTCAGCGCGAAGTTAAAGACTATTATAATAAAACCTATTCTTGAAAATTTTGTTTTTTATGTGTTGTGTCGTAAGTTATGACATGAATCTCAGTTTGTTCCCTTGTCCCTGAATCTTAAAACCCAATCTTTCAAAACCTCCGTTCCTAAATTAATCTTAGAATTCAAGTCGCGTATTCAAATTTCTCTCCGAGACCCAAAAGGCAAAATCCCCTTATCTCCTCTTAGAAACAACCGTTCTAATCCTTCTTACCCAAACCCTAAAATATTCTTCCTTTGATCCCTTGAAGCAATTTTTGAATTCAACCCTTGAGTTCGGATTGCAAATTCGAGTTCAAATCCCTCTCCTTGGTTGCCCTTGCAAATATTCCTTGAAACCTAAAATACAAATCCTTTCCAAAAATATCCAAGTAATCCCTTGTTTTCCCCCTCCTAGAATACCCTGGAATTTTATGAGCTCGAATATCAATTTTGAATTCAGAAGAATAAGAAGAACTACTGTGCATCGGGCCACAACCCCTTTCCTCGGCCTAGCTCGCCACCGAGCTGGCCGGCACCCACCACCCGCTCAGCCTGCTGCACCTCCTCGTGCAGCCCATGGCCCGCGCACGCACAAGGCGTCCCCTCCCCCCCCCCTGTAACGACCCGCTTTCCTTTTCCCTGTTGTAACTGGTTTTCTGAACTTAATCTTTTCCTATCCTATCAGCTGTGCCTCCGTTTTCCCTCTCCCCGGCCAGCCGACTACCTTCTCTTGTGCGAGTAGAGTTGCTACTCAGTCCTTGTTACCCTGCCCCTTATCCTTGTCTTACTCGGACCCCTTTGCTGCCGAGTGAGCACTGTGATGTGGCCGACTACCTTGTTGAGACCTGTTGCTTCTTTGTCCCCGAGTTGCACCGCCCGTTGGACGCGACTACCGAAGTGGAGAAGAACCAGTCTTCACCTGCCCTCAGCACCACTTGGACCGATGGACAATAACCTGCAGCATCGCTTGGACCAGTGGTCAGTCTGAAGCCCGGTCAGTGAGATTTTCCAACCTGTCTAGCCTTGACTTAATGTCTCGTCGCAGCTACAGTGCCTGCCAACTCCTCTGACCAGTTGGACTCCAAAGTCACTTCTGTCATATCCCTGTCAGTTCATCTTGACTTCCTTGCTCCACCGTTGCCCAGCTCCACCGTGCCAACCTTGCACGTCGGCTATATATATACATATGGCAACCGTGCCCCTTCTTCTTTGTTTTGCAAACCGGCCAGCTCCAGCTCTGCTGAGTTCTTGTTCTTCTCTCAAGCTTTGGAGCTCTGTCGCCTGGTTCGCAAGCCTGGTTCAGCCGACTGCCCCCTTTTCTGCAGCCGACTACTTCTTGATCCTTTTTCTTGGTGTTTTACTTCTCCTGCTTATCAGTGTTTCTTTCTGCTTGTTCAGAACCTGAACCGGTGGACGATCCCGAAGCCGCCTTCGCCGAAGAAGACCCCTCCTTGGAACAAGGCAAGCCTCTTTGATCATATTGTTTCCCATATATGCAAAACTATGTTGTTTGGAAAATATATGCATGCTTAGTTACACCTTTTTAAACTGTTGGCCTCGGTTTGCAAGCGCAACCGATGGACCTGCCCAGTAGTAGCACTTATTTGGTAGGATGTTGTTATATTTCTCCCTTGAAGAGCCCCACAAATGGCACGCTAGCATCCTATCTGAGGATACGATGCCGAGTAGAATGGCTTAGCCCTGCAACGTTGTTTGTCGTTGGGAAAAATGATGGGTTTTACTAAACAGTTTGGAAAACCCGATACCTTGTGTATCGGCGCGTTTTGTGAAATAAAGTAAAGATTTGTGAAAATCTTGATGTACAGAGACAGTGCCTGTGTGGCTTGGCTATGTATTATCATTAAGGACCGATTCCCATGGCGTAGATTTGTTTGCCAGTGATTTGTGAAAAGTGTTTGATGGAAAGGGAACCGTGACCTGAGTTTGCCGAGTAAGCAAACGGAAGGCCTGTGTGGCCAGAAACGGATCTGTGTGGTCCGGGGTGTTAAGCACCATAAACAAGTGTATGAAAAGTAAACAGGATGAAGATCATGCTCCCGGGTTGTAGCCAGGGCAGCGATGATGAGCCCCCGGGTTGTAGCCAGGGCGGCCGATTAGCTAGCTGGTTGTAGCCAGCCTAGCGGGCATTTAGTGCCATGATCATGCTCCCGGGTTGTAGCCAGGGAGCGATGATGAGCCCCCGGGTTGTAGGCAGGGCGGCCGACTAGCTAGCTGGTTGTAGCCAGAGTAGCGGGCATCAAGTGCCACAGCTGAGATTTGGTTGTAGCCGAGTCTCAGGGTCAACGAGTGGTTGTAGCTACTCGGGAAGTACAGGACCAGCAAATACGAAGTAAAAGATGATAAGAACATATATGATTATGCTTGATTCATTAAGTGGCGAGTTGTTGAAAAGCAACTTGCGGAATGGATAGAGGCGTGAGCCTCTGTCCGACAACAAAAATTTAAGCTCACTAGTGTTTGCAAAGAAAAGAGTTTCTAAAGGCAATTTTCGCAAATAAACCTTTAGCCTTTCTGTCTGACCGACATGGCATCATTTCCGGCTTGCTGAGTACGAAAGTACTCACCTTGTTCATATATATGTTATAGTAGGTTTGGAGAAGAAGACGAAGATCCGACTGCTGCCGAGTTCCTCCAAGCAGGCCGACTACGAAGACTTCTGAAGGTTTCGAGCCTAGTTCCCAACCGAGCCTGTGGAGTAGTTTTTTCCAGCTTCCGCCCCTGTTTCTGCTGTTTCGCTAGTTTACCTGTTATTATTTTTTGCCCATCCCGGGTCTGTCCTGGATGGATCTCCTTGTTCGTATATGTAAGTACTCTGTTTATGTATTATTGTAACTCTGAGTTGTATCATTGTTGTGCGTACCCGACTACTGATCTGGGATCGGTGCTTATGCAATGGTGGCCTTCCCCTAGTGGGAGGCGCCACAGCGGTGGTATCAGAGCAAAGGTTGGCCCTAGGAGCGAAACCTACGCGTGTAGATGCCTTTGAGGATCTTATTTTGAAAACTATACTATTTTGCAAAAAAATCTAGGGCTTGTCTGAGTATCTTTCTCTCTGCTTTGTAGAATTTTGGAAAGTTTTAAATCTTGCCATCTCCCTACATTGGCTCCTGCGTGGATCCTTGGTATTAGCCCTTAGGTTCCAGTGCCCTATCTGTTGTCTTTTCGTTGTGGCTGGGCTCTCGAGTGTGTTCCTTGTTCTGCTGCTTGAATCCATCTTGCTGATATTGTTGCTCCTTCATCTGTTCCATCGGTTTGGCTGCCGATAACCTTGCTGAACTTTCCCCGTGGTTACCCTTTTCTAGGACCTGATGGCAGAAGTCAGCGCCGGAATGTTCGTGCTCAGCCCGCTTGGGTTTTTGAAAGACCAAGGTCGTCCGCACAACCTGCTTACTGCCGCAGAGGAACAAGAAGTGGAGCAGACTCATGATCGGATGTCCGGAAATGTCCGTGCAGCCGCTTGGTACTTCGACGCTGCAAAGAAACCCTGGAGGATTGCCTCAACCTCCTCACCTTTCCAGCAGACTCCCAGCAGTTATGGCCATCAGACCCAGATCTTGCAAGGCATTGCTCAGAATCTGGCCGCAATGCAGCTCTTTTCCATCAAGCTCACCAGCAAGTCATGGACGCTCAAGCTCGCGACTTCATGAGGTCCCGTCCAGCCGAGTTCTCTCAGACTGCTGAGCCAGTAGAGGTGACGACTGGCTAAAGGATATGGACAGAAACTGAACCTAGTGCAGTGCACACCTGTGGAGAAAACCAGTTTGCTGCACACAACTGCATGGACCGCAGCCGATTGGTGGAAAACTACTGTGCTGCCCATCAAGATGCCGCCAACATCGCCTGGCCGAGTTTGTTGAAAGCCTTCAGAGCGCACATGTCCAGAAGGAGTAATAGACATTAAGAAGAGAGATTCAACAACCTCAAGCAGGGACATTCCAGCATCAGCGAGTACCTGAGCAGGTTCAACCATCTAGCTCGCTATGCACCCGAGGAGTGAACACGGACAAGAAGAAAATCAGAAGGTTTCTGAAAGGGATGAATGTGGGCAATGAAGATCCAGCTTATTGCCCATGACTTCCCTACTTTCCAGCACATGGTCAACAGAGCCCTAGTAGTTGAAGACGCGAGGAAGGAGATCGAAGTTTTTCGCAAGCGCAAGGCCTCCCAGATGCAGTCTCGTAGTGGTCCGAGTACCAGGCCCTATCTCCCCAGTCCTTCCGTCAGTTTGCCCCATCCCAGTTTCAAGAGCGGGTGTTTTCGCCCATCTGTTTCTCGCCGGCTTCTTCTGTTCAGTCCGACCCCTCAGTGCAAAATACCGGTGCAAGTCGCCCTACCTCAGCCGGCCTTCAGCGGAAGAGTATTCCGAGTGCCCCGGAAGCCGATGCTACAACTGCAACGAGTTGGGTCACTTCGCCCGACACTGTCCCCTGAAGCAGACCCTGCAGTCCCTGGACGCCCTAACGCCAGCGCTTCAAGAGCCCCTGTGTTCAGTCGAGGACAGCCGACTACACATACTAATGGATCTGCCTCCCGTGCCCCTCCGACCTTTTGGGCGTGGCCGAGTCAATCATATCCAGTCAGAAACAGCCCGAGAAGCTTCAGATGTGGTAATGGGTACGTTTCTTGTCAACTCCGTACCTGCAGTTGTTCTGTTTGATTCTGGAGCATCGCATTCTTTATTCTCAATCTTTTTGTGGATAAAGTATGGTTGGGATGTTCAAGGTCTAGGATACCTATGGTCATACACTCCCCTGGCAGGAGTTTAGGTCAGACTCAATCTTTCCTGGAGTTACGCTTGGTATTAAAGCGAGTTAGTTTCTCAGGCCAACCCATTGTCCTGGAATCACCAAGGCTTGGATTGATTCTTGGCATGGACTGGTTAGCTAAGCATAAGGGCCGATATAGACTTGCAACTAGCGACCCATAACTGCAGTGCCCTTTTGGAAAGAAGTGAAGTTTGCCATCCCTTGGAGACCCCTAAAGAACCGACCCTCCTGAGCTCCATGCAAATAGCCCTTTGGAAGAAAGTGCTGGTGATCAATGAGTATGCCTGATGTCTTCCAGACAGTCTACCCGGAATGCCCCCTGATAGAGAGATTGAATTCTCTATAGAGTTGCTACCCGGCACAGCACCATATCCAAGAGACCCTAATAGAATGGCGGCTAATGAGTTAGCGAAGTGAAAGAAAAGCAGATAGAAGAACTTGAGAGCCCTAGGTTTTGTGCGACCTAGCACATCACCTTGGGGAGCATCCATGCTCCTAGTGAAAAGAAGGATAAGACCAAGAGGATGTGCGTTGATTATCGGCACTGAATGGAGTAACGCATCAAAGAATAAGTATCCTCTACCAAGGATAGATGATCTGTTCGACCAGCTGCAAGGAGCTAAAGTTTCTCTAAGGTTGACTTGAGATCAGGATACACAATTGAAGATAGATCTGAAGATATACCAAAAGCTTTCCTGACCGATATGATTATACGCAGTATACGGTGATGTCCTTATGGACTCACTAATGCTCCAGCTTTTCATGAGTCTATGAATAAGGTATTCATGGAAATCTCGACAAGTTTTGTCGTGGTATTTATGGATGATATCCTAATCTTCTCAAGGACGAGCATGAACATGTTGACATTGAGAATGGTTCTAGGGAAAGTTAAGAGAGCACCAGTTGTTTGCCAAGTACTCGAAGTGTGAGTTTTGGCTAGACCCGAGTTGTGCTTTCCTCGGGCATGTGGTCACTGCCCAAGGAGTAGAAGTGGACCGGGAAAGTGAGAGACGTGGCTTTCTTGGAAACCCCGACTACGGTCATAGGAAGTGAGAAGTTTCCTAGGTTTGGCTGGTTATTATCGGAGATTCATTGAAGGATTTTCAAAGGATTGCCAAACCCATGACAGAATTGCTAAAAAAGGAAAGAGGTTTGAATGGAGTGACGCTGTGAGAAAAGTTTCATGGAGTTAAGGAAAAGGCTGACTACCCACCTGTGTTGATCCTTCGGATATCAGGAAAGACTTTGAGGTATACTGTGATGCATCCGACTAGGCATAGGCTGTGTGCTTATGCAGGAAGGAAGAGTGGTTGCGTATGCCTCAGACAGTTAAGACCCCATGAGCTGAACTACCCGACCATGACCTAGAGTTGTCAGCAGTAGTGCATGCCTTGAAGATATGGCGACACTACCTGGTTGGAAACCGGTGTGAAGTATACACCGATCATAAGAGTCTGAAGTACATCTTCACTCAGACGGAGCTTAATCTCAGACAAAGAAGATGGCTTGAGTTGATTAAGGATTACGACCTTGGAATACATTACCACCCTGGCAGGGCAAATGTTGTTGCCGATGCCTCAGTCGGGAAGTCCATTGTAATGCATCTTGACCCCGCCCCTTCAACCCGAGCTAAGTCGAGAGCTGGAAAAGCTAAGGATAAATATGGTCAGCCAGAACGCTGGCGACTTTGCTGATTCAGCCTACCTTGGAGGACCGGATCAGAGAAGCTCAAAAGTAGATGAAAAGATTGTATCTCTAAAGGAAAGCATGACCCAGGGAAAAGCCCCCGAGTTCTCCATCGACAGCAAAGGAAACTGTTTGGTTTGGGAAACGCATTTGCGTGCCCGACAGAAAGGAAATCCAAGACTTGATCTTGAGAGAAGCCATGAGTCCGCTTATTTCCATCCACCCAGGAAGTACCAAGATGTCAAGGATATTAAGGATATTACTGGTGGCCTGGAATGAAGCGAGATATTGCCGGAGTATGTCGCAGTTTGTGACATTTGCCAAAGGGTTAAAGCAGAGCATCAGAAGCCAGCAGGATTGCTTCAGCCCTTAAGGATACCCGATGGAAATGGGAAGAAATAGGAATGGATTTCATCGTTGGATTACCTAAAACCCGGCAGGAACATGATTCCATCTGGGTAATAGTGGATCGACTGACCAAGGTCGCCACTTTATCCCCGTCAAGACAACCTACCCAAGAAGCTAGCCGAGCTGTATCTGACCAAGGTTATCTGCCAAACATGGAGTCCCAAGGAAAATAGTGTCTGACCGAGGAGCTCAGTTCACCTCCACTTCTGGCAAAAGTTGCATGAGACAATGGGCACTAACCTGAATTTCAGTACGCATATCACCCCCAGACGGATGGACAAACGAGAGAGTCAACCAGATCGTGGAAGATATGCTAAGAGCATGTGCCTTGGATTTGAAGGAACCTGGGATCTCTGTCTGCCTTTATGCGAGTTCTCCTACAATAACAGCTATCAAACCAGTATCCAGATGGCCCCCAATGAAGCTCTATATGGACGCAAGTGTGAACCCCACTCTGTTGGACAGACGTAGGAGAAAAGATGGTTTTTGGACCAGACATTTTGAAAGAGGCAGAAGAGCGAGTTAAGGTTATCCGAGAGCGCTTGAAGACAGCCAAACCGGCAGAAGAACTATGCAGATAATCGGAGACGAGAGTCGAGTTTCAGATAGGAGACCATGTGTATCTCCGAGTATCACCCTCGAGGAACAAGAGATTTGAATGGGTGGAAAGCTAGCGCCTCGCTATATCGGACCTTACCCTATCATTGACAGACGCGGAGTAGTGGGTATAACTGAGGTTACCCGAAGAACTCTCTGAGTCCACGACGTGTTAATGTGTCCCAGTTGAAGAAATGTCTTCGCATCCAGAAGAGCAAGTTCCGTTGAAAGAGATCGACGTACAACGCAACCTCACCTACAAGGAACGCCCTATTCGGATTTTGGAGACAAGGGACAGACGTACAGACGAAAAGACAATCAGATTGCAAGGTGCAATGGAGTAACCATTCGGAGGATGAAGCTACATGGGAGCGAGAAGACGCCTTCAAGCTGAGTACCGGAGCTCTGCCGAGTAGCGGAATCTCGGGACGAGATTCTGTTAAGTGGGGGAGGTTTGTAACGACCCGCTTTCCTTTCCCTGTTGTAACTGGTTTTCTGATCTTAATCTTTTCCTATCTGTCAGCTGTGCCTCGTTTTCCCTCTCCCCGGCCAGCCGACTACCTTCTCTCTTGTGCGAGTAGAGTTGCTACTCAGTCCTTGTATCCTGCCTTTCCTTGTTTACTCGGACCCTTTGCTGCCGAGTGACACTGTGATGTGGCCGACTACTTGTTGAGACCTGTTGCTTCTTTGTCCCCGAGTTGCACCCGCCCGTTGGACGCCGACTACCGAAGTGGAGAAGAACCAGTTCTTCACCTGCCTCAGCACCTTGGACCGATGGACAATACCTGCAGCATCGCTGGACCAGTGGTCAGTCTGAAGCCGGTCAGTGAGATTTCTCCAACCTGTCCTAGCCTTGACTTAATGTCTCGTCGCAGCTACAGTGCCTGCCAACTCCTCTGACCAGTTGGACTCCAAAGTCACTTCTGTCATATCCCTGTCAGTTCATCTTGACTTCTTGCTCACCCGTGCCCAGCTCCACGTGCCTCAACCTTGCACGTCGGCTATATATATACATATGGCCAACGTGCCCCCTTCTTCCTTTGTTTTGCAAAGGCCAGCTCCAGCTCTGCTGAGTTTTGTTCTTCTCTCAAGCTTTGGAGCTCTGTCGCCTGGTTCGCAAGCCTGGTTCAGCGACTGCCCCTTTTCTGCAGCCGACTATTCTTGATCCTTTTTCTTGGTGTTTTACTTCTCCTGCTTATCAGTGTTTCTTTCTGCTTGTTCAGAACCTGAACGGTGGACGATCCGAAGCCAGCCTTCGCCGAAGAAAGACCCCTCCTTGGAACAAGGCAAGCCTCTTTGATCATATTGTTTCCATATATGCAAAACTATGTTGTTTTGGAAATATATGCATGCTTAGTTACACCTTTTTAAACTGTTGGCCTCGGTTTGCAAGCGCAACCGATGGACCTGCCCAGTAGTAGCACTTATTTGGTAGGATGTTGTTGTTATATTTTCCCTTGAAGAGCCCCACAAATGGCACGCTAGCATCCTATCTGAGGATACGATGCCGAGTAGAATGGCTTAGCCCTGCAACGTTGTTTGTCGTTGGGAAAAAATGATGGGTTTTACTAAACAGTTTGGAAAACCCGATACCTTGTGTATCGGCGCGTTTTGTGAAATAAAGTAAAGATTTGTGAAAATCTTGATGTACAGAGACAGTGCCTGTGTGGCTTGGCTATGTATTATCATTAAGGACCGATTCCCATGGCGTAGATTTGTTTGCCAGTGATTTGTGAAAAGTGTTTGATGGAAAGGGAACCGTGACCTGAGTTTGCCGAGTAAGCAAACGGAAGGCCTATGTGGCCAGAAACGGATCTGTGTGGTCCGGGGTGTTAAGCACCATAAACAAGTGTATGAAAAGTAAACAGGATGAAGATCATGCTCCCGGGTTGTAGCCAGGGCAGCGATGATGAGCCCCCGGGTTGTAGCCAGGGCGGCGATTAGCTAGCTGGTTGTAGCCAGCCTAGCGGGCATTTAGTGCCATGATCATGCTCCCGGGTTGTAGCCAGGGCAGCGATGATGAGCCCCCGGGTTGTAGCCAGGGCGGCCGACTAGCTAGCTGGTTGTAGCCAGTGTAGCGGGCATCAAGTGCCACAGCTGAGATTTGGTTGTAGCCGAGTCTCAGGGTCAACGAGTGGTTGTAGCTACTCGGGAAGTACAGGACCAGCAAATACGAAGTAAAAGATGATAAGAACATATATGATTATGCTTGATTCATTAAGTGGGCGAGTTGTTGAAAAGCAACTTGCGGAATGGATGAGGCGTGAGCCTCTGTCCGACAACAAAAATTTAAGCTCACTAGTGTTTGCAAAGAAAGAGTTTCTAATAGGCATTTTCGCATAAACCTTTAGCCTTTCTGTCTGACGACATGGCATCATTTCCGGCTTGCTGAGTACAAAAGTACTCACTTGTTCATATATATGTATAGTAGGTTTTGGAGAAGAAGACGAAGATCCGACTGCTGCCGAGTTCCTCCAAGACCAGGCCGACTACGAAGACTTCTGAAGGTTTCGAGCCTAGTTCCCAACCGAGCCTGTGGAGTAGTTTTGTCCAGCTTCCGCCCTGTTTCTGCTGTTTCGCTAGTTTACCTGTTGATTATTTTTGCCCATCCCGGGTCTGTCCTGGATGGATCTCCTTGTACGTATATGTAAGTACTCTGTTTATGTATTATTGTAACTCTGAGTTGTATCATTGTTGTGCGTACCCGACTACTGATCCTGGGATCGGGTGCCTTATGCACATGGTGGCCTTCCACCTAGTCGGGAGGCGCCACACCCCCCCCCCCCGCCTGTGCGCGTCCGATGGTCGCACCTATCCCGTGGGCACGTGACCGCTGTCCGATCCCACTTGGCCACCCTGTGACCCCGCGATGCTGATTGTCGACACACGTTGTCGATGCTTTGCACCGGCAATAATACTATGGGGCTACTCGGCGACCTGGAATTCGGTGGATTGCAGAGGAACACGGGAGAATTATACTGGTTCAGGCCCTCGATGTGAGGTAATACCCTACGTCCAGTTGAGGTGTTATTCCTCTGAGGTGGTTTTACGATCAATGATCTGGTCTGCCCTCATGGGGCGCCCTGCCTCCCTTTATATACTAGGGGACAGGGGTACATGGTAAGGATCCCAGTCGGATACGACCAAGGGATTTCCTTATTAGAGATAGAATCCTATCCGACTAAGGCTATGTTTCCTTATTGTACAAGGCACAGCCTACCGGGTGCTATCTTATCTCTAATTACATGATCTGGCCTATCCTCTATCCGAGTGGCCCATGTGCTTGTAGTGAGGTACCCGGGGCCCATGGCTCCCACAGTAGCCCCTGAGACCTTCATAGTTGAGTCACAGCTGATGCCGAGTGCTCATCCTCCACGGTGAAGGTTACCCGAGTGCGATGCTCCCGAGTACTCTTTGTCCGAGTAAGTCTTCCCGAGTCCTGCTTCATGTCAGCTGGCAGCGAGGCTATGAAGGGCTTCATGTAAATATATGAATAGTGTGCGCCTAATAGGTGCACCTATTAGGTGTAGCCCCCGACTTTGTGCTTAATTGCGGAGACAATTAAACGTAAAGTCAAAGATCTTTAACCTGGAAGTCTTTCCCGAGTAGATCACTACTGGTATATAAGACTCTTCGGTATCATGTCAACCGGAATATAATTTATAGTCTTGCCGAGTAGGAGACTACTCGTATATAGGACTCTTCGACTTTATGTCAGTCGGAATATGAGTTTATAGTCTTTTCCGAGTGGCGTCCCACTCAAAAGCTAGACTCTTCCGCATCATGTCAGCGGGAATAGATATTTATAGTCTTTCCCGAGCAGTGCACTACTCGAAAGTTAGACTCTTCAGCGTCATGTCGGCTGGAATAATGTTGCTCATGGCAACTGATGGCCATGCATGTAGGCCGAGTACCACTTTATGAAAATAAATCCATTACGTGGTCAGGTGTTCCCGAGAAAGATACCTGCATCCCCAATTTTAATGAAGACCAGCTTGTGATCCTTGTAAGGATATATCCTCGAGATCTGGTGGATAAAACAGATACCCAAACATATATGTTTAGCAGTGAGGCTTTCATGAAGCATATCTGTTTACCTCATCGATTCCTGTGGGTAGCACCAGCGCTATAATTTCAACTCAGCCTGCGGACGGCCCACATGGAGCATGCTACTGTAGGAACTCATGTCTTATCGGCCCAATACCAACTGTGCAGGCCTGGGCCCATCTAGTCGGTTCAGGCTATAAAAGGATGGGGAGAGAGAAAAAGATTCCATCGTCTTTCCCAAAGCAGCCAATCTCTTCGTCTTCCACCTTCGCGCCTAGCTTTTTGCCTCCCGCCAGGCTAGGGTTAGCAGCAGCTGTTCCCCACCCGGACTCGGGCGATTTCAATCCTCTTCGTTTATTCCAAGCCCCCGATTTGTTTTCCCCCAAATCCCAACACCTCCAGTCATGCCGAAGGCGACGAATCCTGCGGGTGCGCCAGGGAGTTCTTGGCCGATCTCGGATCGCGGCTCGGTGAAGCTGAGATGGCTGGAGAGCGAGCTGAAGTTGCCCAGCCAAGAAGTGATCCATTGGCGGTCGGCGAGGGATGAGTCGAGCCCCAACCCCCGACCTGGTGAAACGGTAGTTTTCGCCTCTTTCTTTGATCAGGGCTTGTGTCTTCCGTCGTCTGATTTCTTCCGCCGCATCCTTGATTTCTACGGGCTGGAGTTGGTGCATTTAAATCCCAACTCGATCCTTCAGATCTCCATATTCGTTACCCTTTGCGAGTGCTTTCTGGGTGTTGAGCCCCATTTCATCCTCTTCCGACACTTGTTCCATGTCAAGCCCCAGCCTTCCAAGAGTAACATCAGTGTGATTGGGGGGGCCGGTCTTCAACTAAGGAGTGATGGGAAGAAAACATATATCGATTTGCCCTTGAAATCTTCTCTGAAGGGCTGGCACAAGGAGTGGTTTTACTGCGCCAATTTAGCTCCTTCCTTGCGCCCGTTTACTGGTATGCCGCCGGCGGTGTTGCCAAGCTGGTCCTCGGAGCCAACCTTTGAAGAACTGGGCCAGGCACATATATTGCTGACGAAGATAGATGACCTCAAGAGGGCCGGCTTGACAGGGCCCTGGGTGGCTCGTCGTTTCCTGACGAGGCGCGTCCAGCCGCTGAAGCTGAGAAGCGCTTTCGGCTGGGCCTTCAAAGGTAAACACGATCCCGACCGGGTGAGCAGCGAGACGGCGGACAAGGGGGCAGTGACCGATACCTTGTTTGGCTACTTCTCTGAAGGGGTGGTTGCCACCGAAGATGATAACCACCGAGTTGCTGCCTATAGCTTCATCCGACCGCGGACCAAGGTAACCTTCTACTTTCTTCTGTGGTGAACGCCTGTGGAACGGTGATTGTTCAACCTTGCGTGATGGTATCTTGTCGACTTGCTTGTAGTGGCATGAGGAATTTGATGAAGACTCTCGTCCATTGTCTGCGGTCGCGTCGAGGAAGAGGCCGAGGAGTCCCTCTGATGCCCAACCCGACTCCAAGAAAGCGGGGAAGAAGCCGATTTTATATCGGGGCGAGGGGGCCATGACAGCGCGCGCCGTGAGTGGTAGCTTGAAGATAAAGGACACCACTGCCACAACGCCCACGCGGTCGAGTCCCAGGCTGAGAGCAGCAGGCTTGGGCTCGACGTTGTTGTACTCAGCAACAGCGCCGCCAAGGGGCCAACCAGAGCAGAGGCCGATTGGGGCGAAGGAACCCGAACCAACCATACCAGAGTCGAGGCCGACTCAGGCCGATATGCCTCTGCCGTCGACGACACCGACCGGGGCGAGTGCCGATGCTAGCGCTTCGCCGGGGAGCGGGCGAGCTGGCAGGAAGCTGAAGTTTTCCAAGAGGTGCGCTACTCCGAGCCTTCTGTAGTCGTTGTATGTTAAAATACAGTCCTGATGTCTTGCTTCGTTGTGCAGGAAGCGGGCCGATATCGACCTCAAAAAGGTTGACCCATCTGCTCCGCTTGATGAGTCCGCCCCAGCCGAGCCAGCGGCAGCGAACACACCTGCTGAGCCGGCGGCCAGCCCGGTCGCTGAAACCGAGGCGGCTCCGACTACAGGGCCACTACCGCCACTCGACCGAGAGGTGGCTGTTGAAACTGAGGCCCCAGCCCCCGAGGCACCGTACGTCGCGGAAGCGGGGGACGGATCCCCCGAGCCGGTCCTCGATGTTGTAGGGGAAGGCGGTGCCGAGGCCAGGACCCTGTCGCCATCATGGTTATCGTCATCGTCGTCGTCGCAGTTGCCGCCGCCACCGGAGATCCCACATTTGCCTCGGATCGAAGCTCCCCCACGTGTGATGCCCCGGACCTTCACGTGGTCCACTCGCGACGGCACTATGAAAAGCTTCAGGCTCGATGAAGTCGTCGCGAGGAGAGAGCGCGAGAGCCTGCTTCGTGCCGCCATCAACGGGTCCCAGGGGGTCGCGGTATGATTCTTGTAGTGAAGCTCCAGCAATCTTCTTGTCTTGATGTTTGACTCTGTCTTCGGTTTGTTCCTTGTCCCGAGTAGAAGCTTGTTGACCGCAACGAGGCGATGACGGAGATCCTGGTCGAGATGGCTCCCCACCTCACGGAATTGCAACAACTCCGGGCATTGAAGGCCGAGATGGAGGCGCGTCACACGAGGAGGGAGGCCTGGCTGAAGAGTGGCGCTGATCAGCTCAGGGCTGAGACATGGGCCCTAGCCGAGAAGATCAGAGGTAAAATCGTCGAGCATATCTTCCCGACTGGACCGTTGATGTATTCATCCAGCTACGTCGATCTCGACTGCTCGGTGGTGTCATGACTGCATGATTGAGCTTTTGGCTAATCTATGGTGTAGACCTCGAAGCGGAGTTAAAGACCCGAGCGGAGAGGGAGTCGCAGCTGAAGGAGGCCGAAGAAGCCAAGGCCGAGCTTGAAAGGGTCAAGGCCGACCTGACAAAGGCCAACACCGAGCTTGGCCGGGAGAAGTCCGAGTTGGAGAAGGCCGTCGTCAAGCTCGGTGAGGAGAAGGCCGAACTGGAGAAGACCGTGGCCGGATGGGAGGCCGACTACGAAAGTAAGTCCTCAACCCGACTGTGATCTCAGCCAATACATTAGTCACCCTGTGTGTAGCCGAATCTGACAAGCTTACTTGCCGGCCGATCTGGGTAGGCATGAGAGCCAACGTCCAGGCCCAGTACCGGTTCTACACGGAGGAGATAAGGTCGATCAGGGAGTCACGGGAGGCCCTCGCCGGGTCCGTGAAAGGGCTCCTTGACCTTGTAGATCCCCGCCCGGTAGGGACCAGCTGTAGCAGAATTCCTCAAATAATGGGGCGTCTCGAGGACGCGCCGAGTGCCCTGAAAAGGTACTCAGACGAGCGGGTTGCCGCCGGCGTGGCCCAGACCCTAGCAATGACCAAGTCCATCTACCCGAGGACGGACATTGAGGCCATCGGGGAGGGATTTTCCGAGGAGACGACGCCCGAGGAAGCGCTGGAGCTGATCTCACAGGCGAAGCCGACTGCTGAAGTGATTACCCGAGACCTGGGTCTGTAAAGGCAATACATTTTGTAGTCGGTGTATATATATGCTTTCATATACGATCATGTGTAAATATATGTGTCGTGCCGCCAAACTTATTATTCGGTTGTCATTAGCTTTACCCGACCATGTAGCATGCACCGAGTTAGTTCGATGGAACTTGATAAAAAACGTTCGGAGTAAGATGCTATACTCGGGCGAACGCATCAGTCGTGGCAAGGCTTCATAACCGGGGTGAAATAAGCTTGCATGTTATTGACAGAACACATATATACATGCAGCCCCCGACTCACTACTCGGTTGGAACAAGCGGCGTAGTGAGTCAGGAAAAACTGTACACATGGAAAATGTAAAACTCAGGTATAGAAAGGACGTAGCTGTTCTATATTCCATGAGTTGGTGATGAGGACGCCGTCTTTGGTCTTCAGTCGGTAGGCGCCTGGCCGCGTGACCTCGGCTATTATGAACGGCCCTTCCCAGATAGGGGATAGTTTGTGCCTGTCCTTGGTGGTTTGTATCTTCCTTAGAACGAGATCCCCGACCAAAAAGGCGCGGCCACGGACATTGCGATTGTGGTAGCGACGCAGGCCTTGAAGATACCTTGCCGACTGGATTGTTGCGGCGTCTCTTGCTTCTTCCAGCTGATCTAATTCGATCAGTCGGGTGCTGTTGGAGTCGTCTTCAGAGTAAGCCCGGACTCGCGGAGAGCCGAACTGTATCTCTGTCGGTAGCATGGCCTCGGTACCGTAGACCAGGAAGAAAGGGGATTGCCCTGTTGCCCGACTAACCGTGGTTCTGAGAGACCAGAGAACGGATGGTAGTTCTTGTACCCACCGGCTCGCATATGGTTGTAGCCGGTCGTATATCCTGGCCTTGATGCCTTGTAAGACCATGCCGTTGGCTCGTTCAACCTGCCCGTTGCTCCGCGGGTGTGCCACAGATGCATAGCAGATCTTGATGCCGAAGTCGTCGCAGAAATCTTGGAATAGGCCCGCCGCGAACTGAGTGTCGTTGTCGGTTATGATGCGGTTAGGGACCCCAAACCGGTATAGTATACTCAGGATGAAATCCTTTGCTCGTGCCGCTGTGATTGTTGCGACGGGTTTAGCCTCAATCCACTTGGTGAATTTATCCACTGCGACGAATAAATGCGTGAACCCTCCTGGCGCTTTCTTGAATGGCCCGACCATGTCAAGCCCCCATACTGCGAATGGCCAGGAAATAGGGATAGTCTGGAGTTCCTGGGCGGGGAGATTTGTCTGTCTTGCGAAGAACTGGCAACCCTCGCACTTGCGAACGATGTCTTTGGCGTCTGTGACTGCGGTGGTCCAGAAGAATCCCTGCCGGTAAGCCTTCCGACTAACGTCCTGGATGCAGCGTGGTTGCCACATATGCCCGAGTGGATTGAATGCAGGATCTGCTTGCCTTCCTCGGTGGTGACACAGCGCATGAGGACACCGGATGCGCTCCTTCGGTACAGGTCTTCTCCGACTAGCAGGAAGCTTTTGCTTCGACGCTTGATCTGCTCGGCTTGACTGCGATCTTCTGGGAGTTCGTCGTCCAGGAGGAATTTGAGAACAGGACCCCTCCAGTCTTGACATATGTGCAGCACTTCGTCGGTGGTCAGGATAGGCTCGCCTCCTGACTGCTCTTGTGCCGGTTTCTTCTTGACTGATGGCTCCATAAGTTTTTCGACAAAGATTCTAGTCGGAACCGCTTCTCACTTGGATCCCATGTTTGCCAGCTCATCTGCCGCGTCGTTGTATTGACGCAGGACGTGTGTGATTTCCAGCCCGTCGAACTTATTTTCCAACTTGCGGACCTCCTGACAGTATGCCGCCATTGTGTCGTCGAGACAGGTCCAGTCTTTCATGACTTGGTTGACCACGAGTTGGGAGTCTCCGCGCACAACCAGTCGACGTATGCCGAGTGATATGGCGATGCGGAGCCCGTGAACAAGAGCCTCGTACTCGGCGACGTTGTGGGAAGCCGGGAAGTGGATTTGTAGTACGTACTTCAACTTTTCGCCAGTGGGGGATGTCAGTATGACTCCAGCCCCGGCACCGCCGATCCATAGGGAACCGTCGAAGTACATTGTCCAGTACTCTAGCTTTGTTGTTGGTGTTGGGAGTTGAACTTCTGTCCACTCGGCCACGAAGTCGGCTAGAGCTTGAGATTTGATAGCTGTCCGTGGCTGAAAGGTGATGTCAAACGCCATCAGCTCGAGTGCCCATTTAGCGATCCGGCCGGTGGCCTCGCGATTATGAAGGACATCCCCGAGTGGAAACGCTGTGACCACCGTGACTTGATGTGCTTGAAAGTAGTGCACCAGCTTTCGGACTGTGATGAGTAGGCCGTATAGCAGCTTCTGGACCTGCGGGTATCTTGTTTTGGAGTCGGCAAGGACCTCGCTGACAAAATAGATTGGCCGTTGTATTTTCTGAAGATGACCCTGTTCGGATCGCTCCACTACCAGCACCGTGCTGACTACCTGTGTTGTTGCCGCCAGATAAAGCATTAGTGGTTCCTGGGGCAGGGGTGACGCCAGCACGGGGGGTGATGTGAGGAATTCTTTGAAGTCTTCGAAGGCTCGCTGGGCTTCCGGGGTCCATTGAAAGGTGTCCGCCTTTTTGAGGAGCTTGAAGAAAGGCATGCCCCGTTCGCCCAGTCGGGAGATAAACCGACTGAGTGCCGCCATGCAGCCAGTCAGCTTCTGGACGTCTTTAAGGTTGGTCGGGGGCGCCATGTTCTTGATGGCGTTGACTTTCTCCGGGTTAGCCTCGATGCCGCGGCGCGAGACGATGAAGCCGAGTAACTTCCCAGACGGCACCCCGAAGGCGCACTTGTCCGGGTTCAACTTCATCTTGAATCTTCGAAGGTTTTGGAAGGTTTCTTCCAAGTCGGCAATGAGGTCTTTTCTGGACATGGACTTGATCACCACATCGTCGACGTAGGCTTCCACGTTGCGCCCGATCTGAGTGTGCAGACACCGCTGAATAGCCCTTTGGTAGGTTGCGCCTGCGTTTTTCAGACCGAACGGCATTGTGATATAGCAATACGCTCCAAACGGCGTGATGAAAGATGTTTTTAAACAGTCTTGTTCCCTCAAGCTAATTTGATGATATCCCGAGTAACAGTCGAGAAAACTGAGTAGGTCGCACCCCGCCGTGGAGTCAACCACCTGATCTATCCTGGGAAGACCAAATGGGTCCTTGGGGCACGCTTTGTTGAGGTCGGTGTAGTCGACGCACATGCGCCATTTACCGTTTTTCTTCCGGACCAGGACTGGGTTGGCCAGCCAGTCCGGGTGGTAGACTTCCTTGATGAAGCCGGCTGCGAGGAGCTTGGTGATTTCCTCCCGGATAGCATCCTTGCGGTCTTGAGCGAAGCGCCGCAGCCGTTGCTTGACCGGCTTGGCGTCTGGCTTTACGTGTAGGGCGTGCTCGATCACCTCCCTTGGTACGCCCGGCATGTCGGACGGTTTCCACGCGAAGATATCTTTGTTGGCTTGGAGGAAGGTGACGAGCGCGTCTTCCTATTTGGGGTCGAGTCCGGTCCCGACTAAGGCAGTCTTGGAGGGGTCGGAAGGGTCCAGGGGGATCTTCTTCGTGTCAGAGTCCGCTGAAATTCCCGACTTCGCTGCTTTTTTCGCCGGAACTGGATCTTGATCGACTTCGGATGTCGTGGCTTGCCGGATGCTGTCGCGCCCGACTGCCGCTTCTTGTGTTTGAGCCAGCTCGCAGCTCTCCTTGTCGCAGGTGAAGGCTTGCTTAGCGTCGCTGCGGAGGGAGAGGACTCCTGCTGGCCCGGGCATCTTCAGCACCATGTACGTGTAGTGCGGTATCGCCATGAATTTGGCGAGGGCCGGTCGTCCGAGTATCACGTGATACGCGGTCTCGAAGTCGGCGACCTCGAAGGAGATGTTTTCTGTACGGAAGTTGTCCCGCGTGCCGAAGGTCACCGGCAAGGTTATCTGCCCGAGTGGGGTTGATGACAAGCCGGGGATTATCCCATGGAAGGGCGCGGTGCTCGGCCGTAGCTCTGAACGAGGAATTCTCATCTCGTCCAAAGTCTTGGCGAACAGGATGTTGAGCGCGCTGCCTCCGTCGATGAGGGTTTTCTTCAGCCTGATATTTCTGACGACCGGGTCTAGGACGAGTGGGTATCGTCCCGGGTGGGAAACCCGATCTGGGTGATCTGCGCGGTTGAAGGTGATGGCCATCTCTGACCAGCGCAGGTATTGGGGGGTATCCGTTGTGGAGACCGCGTTAATGTCCCGCGCTGATAGCTTCTGCTTGCGCTTGGATTCGTACGCGAGTGGCCCCCCGAAGATATGGTTGAGTTCGGCTTGGGGGTCCTGGAAATCATCAGCCGGACCCGAGTCTGGCTTGTCCTTGTCCTTGTCGGCGCCAGACGATGAAGCTTGCTCGGAGGCAAACTTCTTGAGCATGTGGCAGTCCTTGGCCGCGTGCCGGCCCTTGGGGTGAAAGGGGCAAGGCCCGCTCATGACTTTCTGATAGTCGTTATTCCGCTGGGGCCGCGATCGACTGCGCTCCATGTTGGCCACCTCGTTGTCCGACTTCCGCTTGCGGCTGCCAGGCTTGTTCTGAGGCGGCTCGTTGTCGGCTTTCGCCCTGTTGTCTTTTTGTCGGGGCTCCTTCTTCTCGTCGAAGGCCTCTGCGACGGCTTCCGCCGAGTCGGCGTATTTGTTAGCCATGTCGAAGAGAGTCCGGACAGTGGATGGTGGCTTCCGAGTGAACTTCGCGATGAGCGGGGCGTCTTTTACTCCCTTGCGGAAGGCAGCGATGACGACCTCGTCTTTGATGCTTGGGATTTGATTGCGCTTCTCGGAAAACCTTTTGATGAATTCACGTAGAGACTCGTTCTTTTTCTGATGCAGCTGGTAAAGGTCGTGTTCGGAAGCCGGTCTCTCGTAGGTCCCCTGGAAGTTAGCGATGAACCGCTCCCTGAGTTGTCCCCAGGAACCGATCGACCGCTTTGGGAGGCCTGTCAGCCATGTCCTCGCCGAGTCAGATAATGCGACTGGGAGGTAGTTAGCCATGGCTCTGCTGTCGCCCCTAGCAGCTTGAACTGCTAGGACGTAAACGGTGAGCCAGGACTCTGGGTTGGTCTTGCCGTCGTACTTTTCGATTCCGGTAGGCTTAAAGCCGACTGGCCAGCGGACGTCCTGTAACTCCCGAGTAAAGGCTGGAATGCCTTCATTATCGTGAGGACTTGGGCTTCGGTTTTGGCGGTGTAGCCGCTCGTAGTGGAGACCGAAGCGCTCGTGTTCATCCTCCAGTCGGCGGCGTTCATCCTCTTCGCGTTCTTCGCGCCGGGCCCTTAGGGTGTGGCGAAGATCGCGTTGTAATCGCAATCGGAGGTCTTGATTGGGTCGGCGGTCGTATTGGTGACGCCGCCGGTTGTCGTAGTTGGTATTGCCGAGTGTTGTTTGGCGGGACTCTTCGTGCTGCCGGGTGGAGCCGGCCGCCCGTCGTCGTGCTGATGCAGATGACTCCGCCGCTGGAGAGCCCGTTCGATGGGTCGGTATGTGAGTGTTGCTTGACTGTTCTTGCTGTTGGCAGGCGGCAGCAGTAATCATCGCCTTGATCTTGGCGATAGTTGGTGTGGCCTGATGATCCGGCCCAAGCTGGAGCGTGTCCAGCAGAGTTGCGGCGGCCACGACGTTCTGTTGCGGCGTGACGAAGACTTCGTGGTCGCCGACTTTGGTTTGGAGGATCTGCTGCTGGGCGGCTCGCCCGGCCTGTCGAAGCCCGTCGTTGCGAGCTTGTCGGTTGGCCTCCTCTTGTTGTTGTAGTCGGCGCGCCTCCTCTTGCTGCTCCTCTTGCAGTCGGCGCACCTCGGAAGGTAGCGTTGGAGCCATGAAGATCTCGCGGGGGAGGAGGAAGCTTGCCAAGGTGGAGTCCGAGTTGATGCTCGAACCACCATCCGACTTAGTGTCGGACTCCGAGTAGTTTATCGGAGTTAGGACGACTCCGACCTCCCTAGATCCAATCTGAAACGGTTCATGACCGTGTCCAAACTGAATCGCTGGAGGTCGGGTCTGCTGCGCAGGTTGTAGACGCACAGCGTCGCCGAATCCGTACGGGAGATTGATGATCTCTCCCCCTCTCGGCCTAACCCGCGCTGGCTCAAGGCCTAGCGCGAGTCGGACGCCGAAGGAGAGAGTTGTCCCGATGTCCGGCGATGTGAGGGACTATCGTAGTAGATCGTCGAAGGAGATGGCGACGTCCCTGGGGCCGACTGGCGCAACGCCGGCTAGCTCCTCAGCTGGCAAGATCGGATCTGCCTCAGCCAAGGAAAGGTTGCCGAGTTGATCGGCGACGAAATCAAGGCTCCCGAAGGTGATGGTGTCTCCATTGGAGAACTTGTCGCCCTTGACTCCGTTGATGGGATCCATCGAATCCGTTGATGAAGAATTCGCCGGGCCCCTACCTGGCGCGCCAACTGTCGATGCTTTGCACCGGCAATAATACTATGGGGCTACTCGGCGACCTGGAATTCGGTGGATTGCAGAGGAACACGGGAGAATTATACTGGTTCAGGCCCTCGATGTGAGGTAATACCCTATGTCCAGTTGAGGTGTTATTCCTCTGAGGTGGTTTTACGATCAATGATCTGGTCTGCCCTCATGGGGCGCCCTGCCTCCCTTTATATACTAGGGGACAGGGGTACATGGTAAGGATCCCAGTCGGATACGACCAAGGGATTTCCTTATTAGAGATAGAATCCTATCCGACTAAGGCTATGTTTCCTTATTGTACAAGGCACAGCCTACCGGGTGCTATCTTATCTCTCATTACATGATCTGGCCTATCCTCTATCCGAGTGGCCCATGTGCTTGTAGTGAGGTACCCGGGGCCCATGGCTCCCACACACGTCCCTTGCGCTCCTGGGCTGTCATCCGATCACCGTGCGCGGTCCCGCTAGCCCGCACCGTGCTTGCACGCGCGCCCGCCTCACTCGATCCATGCGCCGGGCCTGCCTGTCAGCCACACGGCAATCCCGCGCGCTCGTCGTCCCCGACCTGTTTCCCCTCTCGCTCCATTCACGCGCCCGGCACCCATTCAGAGAAATGTCGACTCCAACCCGTCGCGTTGGCCGACGATGTCATGGCCCCACCACCGCCCGCGCGTGCGTCTCCTTGCGGTCATCTTCCTCGCCGTTCCATCTTCTTTGCCCGTTCACACATGTGACCCGTTCGGTCCATTGCCGCAAGCGGCTGAGACCGCATTGCCCCACCACCTGACATCACAAGGTGCCCCACCGCATTCCCCCCTCCCTTCCGCCGCAAACCACCAAGGATGGGACGGCTTTGCCACCCCATTCCAGCCGCGGCTGCCTCCCTTTTCCTTACTCTCTCTCTCTCTCTCTCTCCTTTTTGGAGCGTGAATCCCGCCGGCTCGGATTCGCCCCTCCCCTCTCTCTCCGTGACTCGCTTGGTCAAAAACCACCGCATCACCGCCGTCCTTTGGCACACCCCCAAGCCTGCGCTCCCACTCCAAACTCTGCCCTACGATCCACTGCCTCCGCCGCCCCTTGAATCCCGGCTGTCACTTCAAATCTACACCGCCCACTGTCACGCTCCAAACTGACCTTCTGGGAAGGACGAGTCTAAATCGTAGAATTACCCTGTATAATCGTACCAGTCCCAGGAATATAATACTGGTACAACAGGCGATGGAACCATCATGGCACAACTATCTTTATTAATAGACATAGTCTTACAAGCAGGTTGGAATTGCGGACATACCCTGAGTTCACAACGGTACATTAGCAAAAAGGCGGAAACGGAAACTAGCCCAAAGCTACAGGCACGACTCGGGAAATAAGCCGAAACTCTAAAACTCCTCGAAACCAGCCTGCTCCTGGAAGAACTCCTCGTCAGTTGGATCCATCTCGTCTTCCAGCACTGGAGGGATATATATAGATTAAGGATGAGTACTAGCGTACTCAACAAGTCATGAGAACTTAAGTGGTTATTGCAAGCTTCAAAGAGTGGTCGATTACTTCATCACTTGGTTTTATTCAGAATTCTTTTGAATAACCTAAGTGTGTGTGCTTCTCGACAACCCGAGCGAGGTGGAGTCTTGCCCAGTCGGAGTGAATTATATCAGTCTTTGATTCAGCGCAACTCTCAAGAGTTGGCTTTCAGGACCTAGCTACACCAGTTGATCCATCAATAATTGGGCCCACATCACTGCTGTCCTCGACAGCTCCACTATTATTCAAAAACGGATTCCCAAATCCACAACATGCTTTCACAAGCAGTAGTCAAACAAAACTACGCTAAGGAATCACCTCACATCCCCCTATGACCATGGGCACGGTTGTTCAAACACTTTCGACCTCTGCAAAGGGGGTACACTTTACTACATGACGCGACTTACCCTATTACCCAGATCGCGATGAACAGACATGACTGGTGACTAGGGATTTTCGCGACAAGGCATTTCCGAAGTCAACACCAGGTTACTGGAACACCTCCACCCTGGCACCACCTATAGTGACGCCAGAGAGGGAGCGCCGCAGAAGATCGGCGTGAACCAACTCCCACAGAACCGCGTTGCCGGTACCAGTCCCAGGAAACTTTGCTGGTACTCGCGGTCAACCGAGATGTACCATAGTAACTAATTTTATATATATATATATATACCTTTATAAGTTGTGACTTCGGGCAAGCCTTGAGCAGCAACATGCAAACCGAACAGCAGCAGCGGAATGACAGCACAGCGAGAATCCAATCCACAAGCAACAGCTTAGGATTAGGAAAGAAACCCTAATATTGTCTTCAACTTCACTCTTCCTGAAGGGGAAAAAGATAATGGATTGAGTACATACGTACTTAGCAAGTCACGGGAAATGTGTGAGTATGCAAGCCATCAAGGAAGGCTGGGTTTGTTTCGCAACATTTTATTTTAAAACATTTTTCTAAAACCCTAGGTGTGGGTTGATCCAAGTGTAACTGGAAAGAGACTCTCGCCTCAATCTTGTCCATGAATTGCTATGCAACAACTCAAGCAGACGAACAGATTTTAATTGTTTACAGTGTTTAGTCAAGTTCATTTCTATATCGCCTGTCGTATCACGACACGGTTCAGCGGGTCTACTCTCAAGCAACTTTTCACCGTGTTCTCATCTATTACTTTATTTTCACTTTCGTCCTCTCCAGGACGTCATCTCATTCTTCCTCTATTATTTTCCTTTCACTTTCGTCTTATCAGGACTTCATTCATCTCAGCTTCGACTCCTAGAGTCATCCATAATCTCCATCTCAAATCTACACTACTTCTATTCGGAAAGCCTAACTATGATGCCACCTAACATCCCGATCCACACAGGACTATTTCAGACCACGTACTGGTCATCCATCAGCTGACCTGGCCGATTCTGGTAATGGTTCCCAATCCCACAAACCACTTTTGCAAACATTTGCAAACAAATCTACGCTAGAGAAATCAGTTCACATTGCCCATAACCGCGGGCACGGCTGTTCGAACAGTTTAGAGCTCTGCAGAGGTGTACGCCTTCCCCACACAACACGAGCTTACTTCCCTCACTCGTCAGTGGGAGAAGGTTCACGACAAGGCCTTTCAGGAACCATCCTAGGGTACCTCATACCCGATAGATGGGCCAAACTCAGTCAAGCATTCGGCTTGTAAATGTCCCCAAACTCCTAGACCAAGTACTAGGCAAGCTTCCCTACCTTGCTCTACTCAGGAACCCGAGATACCCCAAACACCTTATCCCAGCGTTCCGCATCTACTGGCATGCAAGGTAACCCTGTTCCGACAGAATACTTAGCCAGGGGCGTCCCATACCGCCCGTGTGGTCGCACTGTATTGTGGTCAGTACAATTCCCCAAGGAATCGGTCCTTATATACGAATACAAAGCATCCCAGTCTAGGCAATCACTTTGCATCGTGAGGTTATCGCAAACATTTCTTATTTCACAAGCTCACCGACACCGCGTGTCGGGTTAAAAGATTTTATAAACTCAGGTTTTCCCATTTTGACAACACATGTGATTCGAGTGGAACCATCGATACCCCTGCTCGTAGAGCACAGATGCCGAGGTAACACTGTGGTGGAGCGATAAGGAATAGGGTTTTTCAAGCCTACAGGTTATTGCAACTACTAGGTAGGTCCGTTGGTTCATCGCACGAACCGAGGCCAAAACATATTTAACGTGCACACTGAAATGCAGTTTAGCAAACAAAATATTTTATAATCTGGGATCAATATGTTTAAGGAGTGACTTGCCTCAGACTTCGTTTCAAAATCCACAAATTTCGACGTCCGAAACAATATATGTCGTCGTCGATTACACGCAACGAGAGAAAAACATACAAAAACCCTAGAAATAAAATACTATTATTAATAACTAATAGTGCCATGAGGCATATCTCAATTTTAGAAAAATTTTGAGACTTGAACAGGGTCGATCGGAGTTACGAATAAAAAGATATGGATTTTTAAAGTTTAATTGATTTTCTAGGATTTGAAGGATTTATTGGAATTAAAGAAGGAATATTCTGAGGGGATATTCCTACTGACAGATGGGGCCCTATGTCAGAGAGAAAGAGAGAGAAGCTAGGGTGTAGAGCCCACTGGTCAGTGACATAGAGAGAAAGAGACCCACATGTCACTTGTATAGAGAGAGAGAAAGGAATGGGTCCCACATGTCAATGAAAATAAGGGGATGACAATGGGGGCCCATAGGACAGAGGGAGTAAAGGGGAGGATACTGTGCACTTATTGGTGTTGGGCCCACATGTCATTCACTCGGGAGTAAGAGGATGGGGCCCACTTGGAAGTGGGGTGGGTATTAATCAGCTGGGCCCATATGTTAGTCCAGCCCACGTGTCACGCAGTGGGGTGATGGGGGCCACTTGTCAGAGGGAGGCCGAGAGAGAGAGGAGGGGTGGGGCCACCGGGCAGCGAGACACCTGGAGAGAGCGAGAGAGAACGAAAGAGACAGAGGGGGATCGGCAGTCGACGGTGTCCCGAGCGGCGCCGTCAAGCGGCGGCGAGCTGGTGGCGGCGGCGGCATACGGAAATGGGAGGAGAAGGGGGTGGCCAACTCGGTGAACGGCTCGGATTTGGTTAGGGATGGCGGATGGCGACTAGCGATGCGAGGCCGAGGGCAGCAAGGAGAGAGGATGATTTACGGCGACGGCGGAACGCCGGCAGTGGGCTTGGCTGTGGGGTTTTGGGGGTTAGTGTCTGCGGTGACAAGGAGAAAAGAGGGGAAGGGGGAAAGATGGGGTGCTCACCGAAAGTGCTGCGGCAGCGGCGGCTTGCCAAGCTTGGGCTTGAGCTGGGGTGGCGAGACGACATGGCTGGGGACAGGGGAGGAGCGAGGCGGGGTGGTGTACTTATAGGCGGAGGGGCGGCGCAACCTGACAGGGCAGAAAGATGGTGCGCGCTAAGCGAGGCAAGGCGGCGGCGCGAAGCTCGGCGGTGGTCAATGGCGGTGGCGCAGAACTCTATGCGACGGGGCAGCTACGCCGGCCGAGGCGCGGCGCGGCTTGCGATAGGGGTGTAGAGCACGGGGAGGGGCAGCGGAGGACGGCATGTAGGCCGAGGCAGTCGGGCGGCGGAGAGCCGTGCACGGCACAGCGGCGACGATGGTGTGGCTATTTGGCTGAACACCCGGACTGCGCGCGCGAGCGAGAGAGGGAGGAAGACGACGCTGGCTCGTGGGCCCGGCTGGCGAGCGAACCCGAGCTGTTGGCACGAGCGCGGCGCGGGCACGGCGTGCATCCGTGGCTGACGTGTGGGCCTCTTGCGGTTGGCTGTGCTGTGGGCGGCTGATGGGCAGGGCCCCGCTGTCAGCCATGCGGGCGAGGGAGAGAGGCCGATGGGGGTTGGGCCGAGAGAGAGGGAGAGCGGCCCATGTTGAATAGTGACTTTTTTTTTCTAGAGATTTCCAGGGACATTTCAAAGGGAGTTTGAATGTGTAGTTTATTTCCAAAATTTGATATGTGAGTTTGGAAATTTTAGGGATTCAATACTAGGACTTTAGGACTTGAGTTTATATATATATATATAAAATTTTTGGAATATTGATCAGGACTTTGGAAGGAAATTTTCAATGGGAATTTGAGCAAGGTATTTTGATTTTCTTTGGGAAGATCAAACAGGGGAATTTTATTGGACGGGTTGAGAGGGGAATTCGAATTGCAAAATTCAAATCCGAGAATTTAAATTTGAATCGGGACTTCAACTAGGGAGTTTTGGGATTTTCAAGGAGTGATAAATTGGGATCTTGGCAGTTTAGTCCTTAGATCACACACAAAGACTCGAACATTTGAAACTAGGGTTTTATTAAAATAGGTTTTATAACGGCCTGAAAAATCGGGGCATTACAGTTACCTCATGCCAACTGGAGGGGTCCACCACCAACGACAGGGTAGGTCCGTGACCATACTGTGCCAGGAACCCATGAGGCATCCCCGTCGCGCTCCCGCACGATCCACAGTTCAATGGCATGCAAGGCGTCCCTTGGCGGCTAGTTACTCAGCTAGGGGTTGTCCGATATTACCCATGTGGTTGTACTGTTGTATGTTCAGATGAAATTCCGAAGGAATCAGTCCTTAGTTGCAATACGGGGGACTCGCCCTGCTGGCACGATCCCCGCATCGCGGGTTTTGTAAAATCATTTTGTTTTCAAGGTAGCAACAAGGGTGTCGGGTTTTTCAAGGTTTTGCAAACCCAAGTTTTACCCATCATAATCATTTTTAAATTTGATAGGTGATCACCGGTACCATGCCCATCGGTACAGGTACCGGACCAGTCAAGGGAGATGACAAGGATGTTCAGGGGCCACAATTATTCAAGGAGTCAATGCAGCAATATAGGTTGGCGGCCCGTCAGTCGTCTCGCGACCGCGGCCGAGAAGTTATCCAGTGTAACCTAGTTTAATGCAATTTTGGCAATTAAAATACTTAGTTCCACAATTATGGGTGCAACAAGTTCAAAGGTGACTTGCCTTGCTCAAGACCTAACCTTTTGCCTTCGAGATCCGCGTCCTAAGACTCCTCCGACTCCGAAGCTACATGCAAAATGAGACAACTCAATGAAAAGACTAAAATAGAAACCCTATTAGTGACCTCTAAGAGTGCCATTGGATATATCTAATTTTTAGAGGAATTTTGGAAGTAGAACAGAGTCAATCGGACAACGGTTGAGAAAATATGAATTTTTGAAGGTTTATGGAATTTCAGGGCTATTAAAAAAGAGATTAGAAATGATTTTCCCAAATTTATTCCCTCTTGGGCCACTGACAATAGGGCCCAAAGGTAAGGGGGGTGGCTCGGCGGCTGGAGCACGCGGGACTAGGCTGAGCGGCCGAGGTAGCCCACGTGGTGACGGCCTCCAGAGAAACGGCCTAGGCCAAGCGGACTCACGGCCCAGTAACCGGTGGAGGGGTGTGGCGAGGTCTGACTGGCGGGCCCTAGTCTAAGGTGCAAGGCCCGCTGTCGGTCTCTTGGTCCATGTGGGATGGGTTCACAGAGGGACAAGGCTAGGGGTTGCGGTGGTCGGGGTGTAGCCACCGGTTCATGGTATATCGAGCGAGACGGGACCCGCGCAGTCGCACGGTTCTCGATGGACCGAGTGCGCGCGAGACAAGGGGTAATCATGTCCTCACAATTGCACGCAAAGGGAGGTAGACGAAGAACAGTGCCTGCATCTGACGGCTAGCGACGACGAGGCTCATCGGGGCAATCCAGTGGGAGATGAGAGGCGGCAAGATGCTGGCAGAGAGAACAGAACATGAGGAGGGTATCTAACGGCTCGGATTTGTCGGACTAAGAATGATGGCGAGGAATCACTGCGGCGAACAGAGGCGGCACGATTTGGGGACTTCTCTAGCAAAGCTCCATCGGGCGATTCCTTGCGATGGGGGGTTCCCGATGTGGTCCAGAGGTGGTTCCTAGGGCGGAGGTGGACGGCGGGCGGTGGCGGATAGAACAAAGGCGACGCAACGATCGCGGAGCGACATCTACGGTGGGGAACTAAGACTGGGGGTGGGCACTCGCGGGCATCCATGGGAGCTAAAGGAAGGCAGAGAGGGAAAATAGAGGACGAAGCGCTCCCATGACGGAGAACGCAGTGACGAACAGCCGACGGCACGAACGTGATCGTTCGTGCCTCAGCGCGAGCGAGACGAGGAAGGAGGGAGCCGAGGGCGTCGACGGCAGTCTCCGGGTCCACACCAGCTGCCTAGTGCGAGAAGAGGAGGACAGCGAGGTCGACCAGCGCGTGGAGTTCCAAGGTGGTGCGGCGGAGGAGGATTTTGGAAGGGGAGAACAGAGAGAAATGACGGGGCATTTATAGCCGAGGCAAGGTCGGTTGGAGTCAGGGAGAGGGAGGGGATTTCCTCTCGGCGATGGCCCTGCTAGCACGGTCAAGCGGGGCTGGCGCGGTCGACGTCAGAGGCCTCTGTCCACCGGCGGTAGAGGCCAAGCGGCGGAGGGGCAGTGTCCAGCCCGGGAAGGAAAAAAAGAAAAGGGGCGGAGAAAGAGGAGGTCTGGGGCTTCAGCTTTAGGGCGGGGCCGAGCTACCGCGCTGGTGGAGCAGCTCTGCACGTTGGTGGCTAGCGGCGGTCCGCTGGGACGCACCGGGGTGACAGCAAAAGCTGAGCGGGGTCAGTTGGCAGTGAGCGGGGACAAAACGGTCTCCAGCGCAGGGCGAGTGACGGCAACGTCCTTCTGGTAGGCAGTGGCGAGCAGGAGCGAGGGAAACCAAGGCTTCAGCTAGGAGTTTGAATCGGTGACGGCGAGTGAAATCAGGAGCGAGAGAGAGAGAAACAGAGCGAGGGGCAAAGCAAGAGAGAGAGACAGACAGAGCGAGAGGCAAAGCGAGAGAGAGGATCTCTCCTCTCGCTCGGCGCACGTGGCACGTACGTGCCCGCGCGGGGGAGAGATGAATGGGCCGGCGGCACAGGGTTGGGCTGCAGAGGGAAGAAAAGAAAAGGATGGACTGCGGCCCACAGGGGAATTGATATTTAAGTGAATATTGGGGATATGGTTTGATACAAATTTTTGGAGGGATTTAACCTTGGGAATTTGAATTGATGGAGAGATGGTTTGAGTTTGGACTGAGTTTGGAGATAGGGGACTGATCTCAAGGATTGGAATTTTTTTTTGGGAGGGAGGAGGGATCACAAGGTCTGGAACTTGATTTAAAGATGACAGGATTGAGATCGGGACCTCAGCACACACAAGACATCAACCAATTAAATCCAATTTTTGCAATTAGGGGTTTTATTTAATTAGGTTTTACGCCTAACACTAGGGCGTTACACCCACGAAATCCCTCGCTCCGCCGCACGCCTCTCACTTCCCCGCTGCTAGCCAAGCGCCAGCCGAGCACTGGCCATGCCCCCAAACCGACCTAGCAGCCTTCCCCGCTCTCCCCCCACCCCCTTCCCCGCCTATAAAATCCCCAAGAACCCCTCCTTTCATCCTCTTGGCTCTATTCCTTGAACGACCGCCAGACCGTACTCGTGCTCCGCTCTCCGTCGCAGCCCTCGCCCCCGAGCCCTTAACGTCGCACCGGTTCCGGAGCACCCCCGTCTCCGCACGGTCTCCTCCCTGTCGGTGTCCCTACCTCCCCCAAACGTCGCCCGCGCCGCCCTTCGTCTCGGTGTTAGATCACCGCTGGTAAGGCCGTGGCCTAACTCCCATCTCCTTCGCGTTCTGTGGCAACCAAGAAACGAATGAGACGCACCCCCTTCGGTCCCACGTTCTCCTTGCACCACCGTCTACCAATGCTCTCGATGTCGCCCCTGTCCCGCCGCCGCCGCCGCTCACCACTGCACGCCACCGTTGGCTTCTCTCTCGCCGTTTTACTTGGCCGTCACTTCCTAGAGCTTTCTCCCAGAGCGCCGCTGCGCACAATTGTGCGCTGCCGCTTCTCTCTCTTCGCCACCTCGGTCTCTCGCCGCCGGCAGCCGTCGTACCCCCACCAGAGAATCTGACCCTTTGAATGAGTTCCTCTTCGCTTCCTCTCCCCGCCGGTGAAGTCCCCTTGCTGTGAAACGTCGTCGCTCACCGGTGACTTCCTATCGCCGTGAGCCATCCAATCTCCGGCACAGTGCCCCGTTTCTCCTCTCCTCCCTGCTATCGTGGCAGCCGCGTGGGCGCCAACTTGGCTCAGTGTGGCCCCACGCGTGCCGAGTCGGCTGCTCATCCTCCCGCACATGCACTCGGTCCCCACGAGTCCAAGCGACTGACGTGTGGGCCTGTTCTTCTCAGTCCACAACCGGTCCACGCCTGTGAGCCACCCACCTTACGCCCCTGACACCCCGGCCCCACCCTTTCGCTGTTGGGCCACAACCGGACCCATGTTCGGCCACTCCACCAGCCCACGGACTCCGCGCCTCTCCTGTCCCGCTAGCCCATCTCCTCGCTCAAATGGGCCAAAGGCCATTGTGCTGGCCAAGTAGGTCGTAGCCCATTCACCGGCCTGCTAGGCCGAGACCCGGTACTCCTCCCCCTCCCCCCGCCCCACTGTCAAGCGGGCCCCCGCTTGACAGTGACGCATCTAGAGAATATTCCCATGAATATTCTCTTCCCTAATTCAATAAATCCTTTCCTTCAATCCAGAAAATCCAATAACAAAATTCGTATCTCTCGCTCCGTAATTCCGATTGACTCCGATCCAATTCCAGTAAATTTCTAAAATTTAGATCTATCTAAGTCACTATTAGTAGTCCTAAATAGGGTCTTTTTCTTGGTCTTCTGTAGATTTTGATTGTTTGTGCATAGTAACCGTCGCTGGAATTTCGTTTCAGAGCGGATTTCACGAAGATTCTTGAAAACTCATGAAGACCTAGTGCCTTTGATCAATCGAGCCTATATGTGAACTTAAATTATTTTGTTTGCAAAATTGTATCGATAGGCGTGCATTGAATTGTTTGGCCTCGTCTGCGAGTTAGATCGGTAGGCCTACCCAAAACTTGCTACATATAATCCTTCCTTGACAATTGCAATACCCTATTCCCTTGTAACCACCACTATTGCTCCTCGGTATTTGTACACTACTATGTGTGTACCAACAATCGCCTTCAAACTTAAAATTTGAGAAACCTCTTGGGTAAAATTGGGTTTTACAAAACCTTTGAAAAACCCGACACCTGAGTCGGTGCCTTGTGAAAGAAAAATGAGTTTTAAAATGGAGACTCGCGACACAAGGCCGGTCTTGTGTGGAATGCCTGTGTGGTCACCCGTAAGGACCGATTCCTTCGAAATTTCATCCAAACATATGATAGTACAACCACATGGGTGATATAGGATAACCCCTGGCTGAGTAACTAGCCGCCCAGGGACGCCTTGCATGTCAATGGACTGTGGCTCGCTGGGAGGCCGTCAAGGTCTCCTGGGTTCCTGGCACAGTATGGTCTGGGACCTACGCTGCTGTTGGTCGCGGAACCCTCCAGTTGGCATGGGGTAACCTAGGATGGCTCTGGAAATGCCTTGTCGCGAAAACTTCTAGGTCACCAATCGTGCCTGATCAATGTGAGCTGGTGGCTAGAGTGAGTCACGTCGTGTGGGTAAAGTGTACTCCCTCTGCAGAGGTTAACAACTGTTTGAACAGCCGTGTCCACGGTCAGGAGCGGATGTGTGGTGATTTCTTAGCGTAGTTTTGTTTTGACCTGCTAGTGAAAATGTGTGTGTGGTTTGGGAACTGTGGGAAAGAAGTGCCATCGAGGACGCTGGAGGTCCAATGAAATGGCTAGGCTGTCGTGGACAGCGGGACCTATGAGGTCCGGAGATTTGTTTTGGCTCTGGGAGCCGGCTTGAAGCCAACTCTTGAGATGGTGAAAACTGGAGAATCAATTTGACACCTTTCACTTTGATTGGGCGAGATTTCACCTCGCTCTGATTGTTGAGAAGCACACACTTAGCAGTTTTAAAAGGGATTCAAATCAAACTGATTATAAAATATCCAGCCACTCTTTAAAGCCTGCAACAACCACCTAAGTTCCCTTGACTTGCTGAGTACGTAAGTACTCACCCTTAATCTATATATAGTTTCTTCGTCGGGAGTTGGAGCTAGAGTTGTAGTGAAATAAAGATTAGGGTTTTGTTCTGGTTCCCAGCCGCTGCCTATGGTGTTGGGACTTAGTCCTTTTGTTCCGCTGCTGCCGCTGCCTCTGTGCTGTTTGTTGCTGTCTCCGGCTTGCTCCGAAGCTATATCATAAGTTAAGGTATAAGGCTATTTATTTATTTAAGGATTGCAACGATGCATATCTATTTTCTGTAGATACCAGCGTTGTGCCCTAGGACTGTTATCGGTATCGTGGTTCTGTGGAGAGCAGTTCACGCTATTCTCCTGCGACGCGTCCTATTTGATGCCGTTATACAGCGGTGTCAGATTGGGATGTGATACAGATGTAACTACTACTCTTTATTGTGAGCAAAATAATGTAATTTTTAATGTAAACAAAACCCTAGGCTTATTTGCTAAGTAATAATGTAGTAGTGAGGCGACTAATTTGGAGAATAGAAAATTGCAGGTTCACTTTACCTCTTCGCTAAAGACATTGGAGTCTTCGATAAGTTCTCTTTGCCTTCTATTCCCTCCGGTTTGATATTATCTGTCATTTTAGACATAATCTCACAACTAAGGAGTCTTTAATTAGGGTGCCTATTTCCTATTCTATCCATATTAAATACTATGAAGTGTACTTCTAAGCCAGTAACGAGCTGTGCACAATTGGTTTAGTGCATGCATATTGGACTGTATGACCCGGGTTTGATTCCAAGTGGATGCTTTATTCTTTTTGTCATTAATTACACTGAGGCAATCTCGTTTTAAACCTCTAAAAAATGCTCCAGCTACAAATATTCCCATCCATTACCAACAATGCTTCAACGACAAATAATACCAAACTAGAGGGAGTATTACTGTTCTTTCGCTCGACACGACAACACTGAGGTAGAATGAGGGTAAGAGGTAAGAAAAGGAGATGAGGTAGATCTTAATTGTAGGCCGGGCTGGGGTGGCAGCAACATCACCTCAGATATGGGCAAAGTAGCAGCTGCATTGAACAACAAAGAGATGAGTGTTTAGGAAGCAAGAACAGCAACGAGCAGACCCCGAAGATGGAAGAGGTATGATGGCGCGGTGCAGGAGCACCTTGTTAGAGAAATGACCAGGGGGAGCGGGATGGTGGTGCTAGAGGATGATAAGGAGTGGTATATACGGTTAGGTTTATAACAATTTAATTTGCATGGAACTACGAGCAATCACACCCATTTAAAAGTGTTTAAGAATTATCGTGAAATCAGCTGACTAATAAGTAGATATTTCCAAAAACCTTAATGAGTTAGTCCCTCCATCCATAAAAGATCTTACTTTTAGGTTGAAGCATTTATCCCATAAAAACCTTATTTTTAGACATAGGTCTACTTAACGTATTTATTACTCGTCAATTAGTAGCATCGGACCTGAAATACCCAACGTCTTATGCACATGAAGCCAAGGAGAATTCACATGTAGCATGGGTTGGCCAAACGTCTCATGTGTATATACACACACATTGTAGGAGTCTTTTCTACAGTAATTTTCATAAAAAAAAGGTCTCATGTACACGTAGCATGCAAGCATAGAGAAGCGCACACTTCTCACTCAGTCACATGCAACCAAGGCTTAATAAAGGGTAAACAAGCTAAAAATAAGATTTATTAGGAACGGTGGAGTAGGTTTTCGTATAGCAGCACATGTGTATGCGTACCAAAATTGTAAGACATGGGCACATTTGAGCAGTGAGATACTTCCCATGCATTAATTTCTCTACCAGTCGAGGGGTTATTTGCGAAGTACCCAAGCCGAGTTAACTCTAATAGCTAGTACGGCTGCAAGTTTAAAATTAAGAATAGAGGGTTGTGATGGATTATGGCCAATTAAGTCGCTGTCCTTGATGTATGGAACTGCGTGGAGTACCATCACCTCGACACACCAGAAAGTTTTCGCTTTCTTAGATGTGGATCAAAATGGGCCACGAGCAGCGCCAATTTTCAACCCAATTCTGAGCAAATCATGATGCCAGCGGTCCTTTTGCAGCCTTTGTAATAGTTGAGCATGCATGCTTTTGGTTTTATCCAATGAGAAAAAAAAAAAGGAGTAAGCTTTTTGTGCAGTCCAGTTGAGGTTTCTCTTCTTTTGTTTCGTTAAATATTTTTGTAATGCAAGAATACATACATACTGGCATACTGCTGAGTACTGACTCCGGTCCGTTCAGAAGGTCCTCATAATTAAGGTGTTGTGCTTTTAGCAGCCTACGACTGTTTGAACACACATGTCACACCAAAAAAAAAAATTAACAGTGCAAAATGGAGAAAGGTAGTCTTGCTCTTGCAACCATTCAGGCCATACAAGATCCAATTAGAGTTAGACAGATAAATAAGTATGATTTTGTTCCCCTTGGAGAGAGAGGGAGGGGCTAGTAATTAAGAATGTTTGAACCACACAACTTTTGAATATTTTGTTTACAACTAAACATTCTGAAACCTTGCAACTGATACCGACTCTCTTTCGATTCCAAATATAAGTTGATGTTTCCTGATTTGCTTCGAAGGTAAGGGTTGTTTTTTTAGTTTTAGGCTAATCTTTTCATGACAATTTAGGCCATGTTTGGTTGGTAGCTAATTTTGGCACAACTCAACTTGTCAAAGGTGTGGCAAACCTCACAAAATGTGGCCAACTAGTCATTAACCACAAGTACAAAAAATTATGGCCCAAAGTGTGGGTCAGTGTGTTAGTAAAGTGTGGCTTGCCACAGTCAACTGATTAGGGCTCCTTTGAAACCAAGAATTTTTGTAGGAATTTTAAAGAATTTAAATCCTATGAAAATGTTTCCAACGAACCTCTTTGGGTTGTAGGAATATGTTCCAAAATTCTTATAGAATTTCTTCCAGTCCTCCATTTTTTTGAGGATTCTAAATATTTGTTTAAAGATCGTGTTTTACAATTCCTTTGAGAAGTCCAAGGCAACTTGTCTCTTTATCTCTTCTATTTTATCTATTACAATGAGTTATTTGAATCAAAATTCCTATGATATCCCTATGGAGCAGCCAAACACATCTTTTATTAAAATCCCATGTTTTTGTTTCCGATTCAACTAGTCATGACACTTTATTTATGTATCCTATTTCTGCGTTTTTTCAAAAATTATGCGTTCCAAGGTGCCCACAAACATCTGTCTAACAAACTATGGCACACCTAACGGTCGCCATGGCAATCTGTGGCCGTGAACTAATCATGCCCTAAATATTGTCTCTTCTTCTTCATATCCATGGCGTGGTTGGTGGATGCTTACTTTTTCATAGCAAGAACTTCCATATTATCCCATGTACTTCACTATATATGATGCACTCAGAATAATATGTTAACTAACAAGTGATCAGCTAATGACACTACTTTCATGTTGCATTGTACTACGCAGGCAATTAGAGGGGGAATTTTTTTTCTTTGTGAGGTTTAACACTTGCAGTAGCAGGAGTAGTCTTTCCCCTGATTGGTGTTGAGCCGAAGTGGACTGCAACAAGCATAGCTAAGCCAAGCCTTGGACCAAAAGGAGAGTGAGTGAGGAGCAAATAGTGGGAGCTCCTTTTTAGGGGGTGGGGTGAAGGTGTGGGCATGCAGAGACATGGCCCCTCCTTTTCCGCCTCAGCAACAACCTCCTTTGCACAGGCCCTCTTTTAGGGCATGGGGTTAATACTAGTTTCTCCTTCCTTGTACAGTCGCATGTCTCTCATTGTTATGATATGCAGCATTTGGTGTTTGCTCTTTGCAGGTTCCCCTCTATATGCAAACTCTCTCTCTCTCTCTCTCTCTCTCTCTCTCTCTCTCTCTCTCTCTCTCTCTCTCTCTCTCTCTCTAATTTTTACCTAGCACTTGTTTTATATATTTTTTGTCCTGTCTTGTTCTTCAGTTCTTCTATTGTTTTTCTTGAAGGTAGTACTGTTCCAAGGAGCGCGTGGGAGAAAGACAGTCATTCCAAACCTCTGCAAATGCTCGCTAGGTTGCCTAGAACAATGTGTTTTTGCTGCATTTTTTTAGGTTATTCTCCTCGGGAACAACGTTAATCCTCCAGCCAGTGACAGGAAGCATCTCTCGAATGTACATTCTCCTTGGGAACAACTTGTAACCCTTCCCTACCAACCTCTTAGTGACAGATTCGAGGCAATGCAGTGCTTCTTGAATCTTGAGCTTAATTGCCACTGTCATCTCCTCCATGGCAAATAGGTTCAGATAATGCAGCAGTACAGCTCCATGATACAATTGTGCCCATAGGTAGCAAAAGGACTGCTTTTTTTTTTGCTCGAGAAACGAAGCAATTAGCTCGTGTCTGATAGAAAGCAAAAACTTTTTCGTTCGCTCTCGTCCGATCATGGTGGCCATGGCAATGGCCCAGTTCCAAGTGGTGATCGCCTTGAAAAAGCCTGGAGTTTTTCGTGGTGTGCATGCATGCATGCGAGCCCTTTTTGTCAGGCAACTTACCCAAGCTGATCCCAGAAAGACCGGCAACCATCCAGGCACGAAAATTCATGCAATGCTCCACATTGCATCCATTGCCAGCTAGCTAGTAGCTTCTCCCCTGCCACTACTACACATTTTATGCATTTGCCCCATATCCATCACCATGCTCCCAGTACTTGCCACTTCACCCAGGAAAATGCAATGCAAGTAGGAGTACTATATAGCTAGCGATGGAGACACCCATATTGCCAGTGAGATATGCTAGTACTTGTGACCTAGATTGTCCTACTACTACATTGCTTGCATGGATCGATCGGTCACTCGATCATTCACCCGCACACTGTTGGGTGCAACATCGTGATCGATGGGATCACATCCACATCTCTATGACTCTATCCCCAAAGGAGGAGTACTTGCCATGGAATCATGCAGGTGGAGGAAAGCAACCACGCATGGTTGCATATACATATGGAGAAGAGAAGAGGAGGGCAGTGCTGTGCAAAAGTAGTACGTGCACATTGCCAACGCCGGGCCGGAGTCTGCAGAATGATTCCATGCAAAAGCGGCTAAACTGCTTGCGCCATTGACATGTCGTCCGCCGTGTGCATGCGCCCCTTTCAGATTTCCATGGAGAAATTCAGAATTTCAACTGTTAAGGGTAGCAGTAGTACACAGAGCGTCTTGTCGAGTGGACGTTGATACCAGCTGAGACTGGCTATATGGGACACACATCCATATATACGTTAGTGGCACCAAATGCACATGCAATATTGCAGAGGGTCTCATTCCAGATATACGTGGAACCTGCAAGTTTTAACTTATCAGTACATTTGTCAGTTGGATGGTGGGGCCGACAATGCTAATTGATCTGAAATTAATTCATGTAAGCTATAGTACTTGATCGCAGTGGTAATTAATCTAAATGCATGCGTGTACTGCTATAGTTTTATTGACAATTCTAGACGATGAAAAAAGATAAACAAAAGAACTGTGATGTATATACAGATGATCATCGGTGGAGCGCTGGATGGCGAAATGGCGATGGGGGAAGTGGCATCGAAATGGAGAGTGGTTTACCTTTTTCTCTGCAGATTCTCTGTGGTTTTTGATGGAGAAAGATAATGGCACGTACTGTGAGCGTAAACTGTGTGGCAGTTTGTCGTGCCTGCTTGAACGTAGCGGCGAATGGCCAGAGAAAAACATGTCCAAGATAGCAGACAACGACGCTTGCTCGCGACGCACGTGCCAGTGCTGCGTTGCCACAGATCGACCACAGAAAGCTACCGTTTTTTCATCGTCAAGTACAAAATATTTTCTCCTAAGATATATGTATATTCATCAGAGGAATTATAAAGTTTTGCAAGTTTACTACACATATTCACCATGAACTCAATCGATCATTCAAATACTGACATATTACCTCTTGCATGCATCGTACATTCATCATCAGTCGTCAGAATCAGATCATCTGCTGCTAATCAACGCATGAACCGGAGGCCGTGCGTACGAACGTGACGGAATTACCAGCTAGTTAGCTCTTAACGATTCAGCGTTTTCACGTGCTCGACAGAACGGAAACTACGCATGCATGCATGCATGCAATGCTTCGATCGATCAGCTACGTACTCGGACCAGATCGACTGGCCGGGCTCCGGCTGCAGCGAGTGGCACACGCCGGCCCGACCGACCGTCCGGCCGGCCCCAGCTAGTCGACGGCGACTGATTGGATCGGATGCATCTAGCCTGGTCCGTAGTTGCCGACCGTTTGGCAAGCGAGAAACATATGTTGATGACTTGAAACGACGTCAGAACAGCAGAACTCATCGTCACAGATAGATTCATACTACTGCTGTAGGGATCGATCTAGCTAGCACATGTGCAGCATGCAGGCTTGTGTACAAATTAAGCTAGCTCTGCTGTTGTTTTGAGAGCTATATGTGCATATGGTGGATCAGCTAAGGCGCTCATGAAAACCGATTGATTGGTGCTTCGGATGTTAGGCAGACAATACATCAGATGCTGAATGTACGTACGTTAAATTTACTGCGATTTTTCTGAAAACCTCTGTACAAAACTCCTGGCTAACTTGTCAGTCTGCTTTTGTGCTATGTGATTATATAAGGCCCGAGGCTGAGGCGGCCATGCTGATCATCGACATGCAATGCACAGTCGTTGTGAATTTGTGATGGGCATGTGTACCACTAAGGAGGTCCCCCTGCCGGCACATGTGCCGTGCTGCCGGTGCAGCAGGTCGGGAAGAGGAAGAGACGTACGTGTAATAATGCGCTCCCCAATTGAAACCGGCCGGACAATTCACCGTGGCGCACGGCGCCGGCAACGAACCGAGCAATGGGCCAGCAACACGTACGACCCCCTCCCTGCTCCCCGGCGCCCTCATCGATAGCCTCATCGCGAATGGGGAACCGGTCAGCTAGCTAGACGAAATTCGGCTGTGTCCTGGTGTCGCTTGTACAATAATTGATGTGAGCACTGTTCTACCATGGCCTGATTTGACCTAATTTGCGGCTGTTACTGGTTGAAAGAGAGCGATTATACTGTGGTTCAGATTCCTGAGAAATAAGGTGGAACGACAGGGATGTTCGTGCATTGGGTGCGGTTGTCCGGCTGGTGCGCGTCACAGCTCACGCCGGTAGATGTGACACCGGTGATAGCCCCGGGACATGCACCAACGCCACGGATTGATGCTTTTCCGTGGTGTTTTCGCGTGATCTGGGCGGATTCCGGCGCAATTTTTCTCCCAAACGCCGAACCACAGCGCGCGGCCACGGCCCACGGCCACCCCACGCGAATCCACCCTGTGGCGCTGCTTCGCCCGAGCGAGCTCACTATTTTGCACGGGTTTCGGCCCAGATTGCGGCTTCCGTTGGGCCGAAGTGCCAGCAGCTACGCACTACCCGCGCGACCGCGAGACGGTTCGCGGCTTCGCCTTCGCGCCACGGCGCCGACACCGAGTCCGGTTTGGTCTCGGCATGCACACACACGGAGCTCATTATAAAACTACAGGTGCATCACGCACGCAGCTGCAGCAATCTGCAGATTGTTTCAGAGTTTTGTCAATGGAGTCTTGTGGCGAAGAATCCAGCGTCGGAGGCGGCGACCGTCTGAGCGCGTTGCCTGACGACATCCTGCTCGATATCCTTGGCAACCTCGGCGTCCGCGAGGCTGGGAGGATGGCCGTGCTGTCGAGGCGGTGGAGGCGCCTTCCCGGCCTGCTCCCGCGGCTGGACATCGACGCCCGGGAGTTCGAGCTAGCCGGTCTCCGCGTCGGTGGGCACGCGAGGACGAAGCGGGCCATGGAGCGCGTCGCCGGCGCGGTCAAGAGCCTTCTCCCGGGAGACCGCGCCATCGAGCGCCTGCGCCTCTACGTGTACCTCCTCAGGGACGAGTCCTGCACACACCGTCTGCCGCGTCGTCGACCGCCTCAACGACGCCGTCGACAGCGGCAAGGTCGTGGCCGGCGGGCTGGAGCACAGGGCCACCGGGACGCCCGAGGAACAGAGCAAGCGGCAGGCGGCGCGGCTGACGCGCCTCCTGGCCGCGGCCGCGTCACCGAACCTGCTGCCCTCCGTCGCCGAGCTCTCCCTCGTCAACCTGCGGTTCACGGCGCCGGCGTTCGCGTCCCTCCTCAGCCGCTGCACCGGCCTGGAGTCGCTCGGCATGTTACCAGTCCGACGCCGGATTCCGGAAGGTGGTGGAAGTGGAGCACCCGCAGCTGAGGCGCCTCGCCGTGCACGACGCCATGCACAGGAGGGTGCGGGTGGTCTCGGAGCCGAGGCTGGAGCGCGTCGTCGTCGCCGACTGATACTGCCGTTTCGCTCCCGTGTCGTTCGGCCGCGTCCCGTGCCTCAGGGAACTCCACCTGAAGAACAAAGCCGCTTGCTTCCAGCAACCAATAAGACTAAGCAAAATTGTGGCCAACACACCACACCACGAGTCTCTGACATTGGGGTTCTCGCATTGGAGGGTAAGTATCTAATCCAAATATTCTGTCATGCCATCAAAATTCTGTTATAGCTTGCGACAGAGCTTTTTTTTATGGACGTTAAGAAGGCACCACATTTTCTAGTGCTAATTTTAATCGTGGTACAGTTTAATGTCTCAAAATAAGATTATTTGATTGATATATCTAGTAAAATAACACCACGTAGTGTGTGATACCTCCTTAAAAGCCAACTGTGAAGTTATATTTGATGATTAACGCCTTCTATTATCATGCATTTGTCATGCTTCTATTTTAATTTCTCATAACCATGGCGTTTTGTACACAGATTTGGGTCGAACCAGAAAGTCCCAAACAGCTCCGAGCGATGTTCAGCAAGCTGAAGTCGCTCGTTCTGACAGGAATTTTCCCTGGATGCGACCTCTCGTGGACAACGTTGTTACTCCAAGCGGCACCTTCCTTGGAGGAATTTATACTCATGGTAACTAAACATGCATGCCTCTTCAAATCTCATTTCGATCATATCATGTGTAAAAACACAGTTTTTTCTGTCGGAAAATCTCTCTGATATGCATATATATGAAATTCTGCAGGTGGACAAACCTTTAGCGGGCAAGGCACCGAGTGATATTTATCGCGAAATGCCGAAGAGCGACGACGTGCCATTGCAGGTGCCTGAGTTCCAGCATCACAATCTCAGACGTCTGAAGTTCAGTGGCTTCCAGGAAGAACAAATGCACTGGAGGTTGGTGGAGCTTGTCAAGGAAAGAGCTGTGAAACTGCAGAGCATTGCACTGGATGATGGATGCCAAGACTGAGATATTGTGACCAAAGAGTATGTTTTATCTGGAGGGATCAGAAACAAGAAGCCGGTGCTGTTATCTGTATACAGATGACAGGATCTCCTATTCTCACCCTTGTATAGATGGTTGTATCAGGTGAATCATTGTGCCCGCAGGCGAGTATATATGCCGTTACTAACTGAAAACACAACCAAAGTCCAGAAAGATATACTGGAAAATAGACGTGATGGAATAGAACAAAAGGAAAAGGTAAAAGTTTCTATAGTTAAGACTTTTCGTGATCATTATATCCTATTTATGTTTTAAGTGCAAAATGCAAAGTTGTCACAGCAGAGAACGTAAGAAGGCTGTATGTGTGTTACACAATTTAATACGAACTGTTCAAGTTAGATGCTCAGTGAAAGTCTACAGGTCAAGCACAATGTATCCAAAATGTGATGAGCTCTTTTATAGAAATTACTAATCTGTGTCTTCATTCAGTGTTCCAATAGCAACAGATATAAAAAATGTCCATTTGCTGTGTTACGACAACTACAATTAATCAGCTATCATTCTGATCCATCAGGAAAATGTTCAAGTGCATTCTGTTTACCATTGACGTAAAACTCAACCACTGCTTTCATGCGGTCCGACTTATCAGGATGATAATTCAAGTGCACAATCACTGGCTTCAACTTCCGCAGCTGAGCATCTTTCCTCACAGTCTTGAATAGAACTTTGCTGTTCATAAATTGGTATATATCCATGGTTCTTTTGGATATATGAAGACCTTCATAACCTGGATGTGAGGGGAAGAACAGTTCCTCGTTGAAAACAGCTTGGTCCCATGATTTGGGTTCACGAGAAAGGCGACTGGCTACTCTATCCAAAAGCTCAATAGAAGGAATTGTTGGCCTTATGAAGAAAAATCCAGAATTATAAACCCATATGCGCATTGTATGTGCATATCTTGCCCAGCCCATTGAGGGCTCATCAAATACATCATTGAAACCATAAGCTGTCCTATTGTCATGCCCATCACTCATTGACTCTACGTCAGCATCTCTGTAAAGATGATCAAATGGATTCTGGAAGAAAATAATATCAATATCTGATAGGAGCACACTATATCCAAGCTGCAAGAATTCCCTCAATATACGAAACTTCAGTCCAGACACAGCATGGTTTCCACCTGCCTTTCCAATGTTGTCAATGCCTTCATCAGGATCCCGCCTATAAAATGGAACATCTTTCGACTTGCAAAAGGTTTCAGTGTTGTCATCCAATGCAACAACTAAATAATTTGAAATTCCAACTCGTTTGATATTAGTAAACCACATCTCAAGCATCTCTCTCACATTAGAGTTTGCCACTGCAACAATAAGTTCTTTCTTTATAGCAACCTGTTGCAATATCTTGGCCAATCTGGGATTTATGGATTCATCAGGGATAACTGTTGGATTTGTTCTAAGAGCCTTGACAGTACCAAAAGGACCAGCCTTATATGGAACCTCGTCTTTTCCTTGTCCAGCTAATTGAAGCTTCATTGTTAGTTCATTAATCTGCTTCCTAAATTCAGCATTTTTCTTCTCCAATGATGCCAGCCGTGATTTTAGGTTGGTGACTCCCTCATAAGTCTCACAAGCAACTGAGTCAGCCTATAAAAATAGAAACATAATTGTAAAACCATATCTGATAAGGTTCTAACCAGAATTTTAAACAATCAACAAGGTCAATTCAATTTTGATGTATGTAGACAGATTATACACATTCAATTTATGGTAAAAGACAAGAGCAAACAAACAAATAGTTGCACTTCAAGAGATAGTTTGGTAGATAGGATTATCAAGGATTAATGTAGTATTGAACTGTATTGAGTTAAATTTAAATAAAATCACAGCATTCCAAATGTAGCCTACAAGTTTATGTCAACATAACACTAATACAACTATCTCCATGGAAATAGTTTCATGATCTGTTTTTTCATGATATTCATATGGCGTATTGGCGTGGCTTACACATTGATAAATTTCCTTTCATCCCTCAGTGTTTCTACTCCAACAACATTTTATACACATTACAAGCAGTAGTTAAACAAAATGTAGATTGTGAGGGATTGTGAGGTACATTTTTTCTATTAGACCCCTGGTGGCATTACAGAAATGATAAAGAACACAACTGACTACTCAGGAAATTAAGATTCAGAAAACTACACTGTTTTTCATTGAAACATAAGTGCAATGTACAGGACACAAGAAAACCTTGGCCTGGTTCGGTACAACCCCAGCCAAAGACCTTAACAAAGTAGTACAAGGCTAGTCCAGTTACATAACCTTGATTAACATAACAACTGCAGAATTAAGACGGAAGGTTGGCAATCTTAAGATTTATAGTATATATCTCAATCAATGAAGGTGGCAATTGAAAGTACATGAGTGTGATCATGAAGAGCATGCGTGTCTGACAGTAAGGGAAAAACTTAGCAGCACCTCGACCTTGAAGCTAAAATATCATCTCCATACTCATCGGTAATTTGAGCATCCCCCTTGCTAACTTGCTGTGTCTTCTCTTTCAGCCTAATTTCTTGATGCAACTCATTGCTAGTGCCTTGACTATCACATCTATTAGCTATAAACGACAACTGCTTGAAATATTGTTGTTCATAGATAGGTAAAATCAAATAGACGTGTTGCTACAAGGAATACTGTGACAAGTTGCTGGCTGCAAGCGCTGCCAAACATAGTGGTGAACTAGTTATTGGGCAACGATCAATATTTAAGATGCAACACTCATTGATCATTATTGTGACAAAATCTAGTAGTGTGTGCCGTCAACATCGTGAACAAGCATATAAGGGACCAAACATTCCACCAGCCACTCCAACAGATGTAACAACCAACCCCACAACATTCATGGGTAATCACATAGAAAGCATTGCAGCCTTGCAGCAATCAGGGAAACTCCCTATTTTAAGGATATATGATCCTAGCATTTCATTGACTGATTTGTCTGCTTATCTTAAGTTAATTAATAAATTCCCTAATGATCTTAAATATTCCAAGTGAACAAAACGCACACCATCCTCAATCTTAACATGACTGTTCTCACGTGTATGTCTGGTTTAATCAGGATTCCGTGATCCAATCGTCGATTGTTATTGTTGCTGTCGTCGAAAATGAATCATATCTGACTAAAAATAAATTCTCTAACACTAGAAAAGCCCAGCTAAACAGAGGCCCCAAAACCAACAGTCCCTAACCCAGTTCAAACTTCAAACCCAACGATCCCCGACTCTCCCCTCCCTTCCACGAGACGCCGCAGGCAAAGGAAGGGGGGTGGGAGCAGGCGCGACCGCGCGAGCCGTTACCTGGCGAGGCCAATGGAGGGCGGCGTCGGAGGAGCGGGAGAGGAGCCCGTCGGGGTAGAGGAACGCGCACACGCAGCCGAGAGCGACGCCGACGGCGACCGCCGCCGCGATGCGCGACCCGCGCGAGAGCGGCTGCCCTCCGCCGCCGCCGCCGCGCATCAGGGGGCCCTCCCGCCTGCTGGTCATCCGCCGTCGCCGCCGAGGAGATCGGAAACGGGAGATCTGGAGAACGGTGGACCCCGATTGGTGGCTTGTCCGCCCGAGACGTGACGCTCGGTTTCCTTTGTTTGCTGGTTGGTTTAAGTGGGACGAACTGTATGGAGCAATACTCGCAACTCGCTGGTAGACGGTGAAAGATGCACCAGTATTGAGTGCTCCAACCGTTCTAAAATATAACAATCAATTATTAAATTATATTATTTAATATTATAAATCTGAATAGAAAAGGTACATTTTGTTTCATAATGTAAGAAATTATGTTATTTTAAAAAAAATTAAGAAAGTTGCAAAATAACAAATCATGATAAAAAGGCAGCAGTTAGAATAATAAACTAGTACTACAAAAAATGATACGTATGAAATAGACTATTATAAAAGTTGGTAGGCGAAAAATAAATTAGGTGGAGTACAAAAATTAATAGGTGAGAAATAAAGTATTATCTCGGGTTCACAAAATCTCTTATATTTTAGAACAAGTTAGAAGGGTAAAATTCCTTATATTATGGGATGAAGAAAGTAGCAGTAGTATCTACTGGGCGTACGGCTAAGATTTGACCGGATTTTTGCAATTTGGAATGCACAATGTTGACTTTTGGTGTAATCCTCTACTCCCTCTGTTTTTAAATATTTAACGTTGTTGACTTTGAAATTAAGTTTGACTATTCGTCTTATTCAAAAAATTTATACAAATATGCAAAAAATATAAGTCATGCTTAAATTTGTTTAATAATAAAATAAATCATAATAAAATAATTAATGATTATGTAATTTTTAATAAGACGAATGGTCCAATGTAATTCCGAAAGTCAATTGCATAAAATATTAAAAAACAGATGGAGTATTTTTTTTAAGTGAATTATGCTTTGGGCCATATTTTATTGCCAAGTTTCGCTATGGCCATCCTTCGCAACTACGCCTAATTTTTTTTACTTTGAACTAGATAATTTTATATTTATTGTATTTTAGACCATCCTAACTCTCTTCTTTAGCCATGTCTGGCGTCGGCACCTGTAAAGGTATGGCTTGTGGATAGTTAGGTAAGTTCGTCAGCATATCGGAGCTAATGTGTTTGAGATGGTTGATATACTAAAAAGTAGTTTGAGGTGATACAAATTGCAATAAAGACAATATTAACTAATAAAAGATTAAGCAAATGGTAGTCTAAATTGAAATTTTAGCGATAAAAACTCCCAAACCGCAATTTACTCTTTTTTTAAAAAAAACAAGGTTTTGGTATAACCTTTGTAATGCAAGTCCTTGTTTTAATTATCCTCGGAAAAAAGTGCCTGTTTTAAATAGGGGATCGGGATTTAGCATTGATCATTGCCGAAACTAGATGCTCATTGTGAAATACTAGCAAAGTTTATGTGAAATTTGTGTGTTTCAAGTGGGGTATAGGAGTACGAGTGAATGCAAACATTTGGTAGCACAGGTTAGGTTTTAGGGCAAACTGTGACTTGAACAAAGTTTTAGTCAGATTTTGTTTATGAATCTGTTCTGCTATCTATATTAACATCGTGACTGATGGTTGAATTTTGACAGTATGAGATTTTAGATCTGCTTGTTTTATCTACAGCTTAAAAAATATAGCCGGTTTTGAATTTTATAATCGTTGGGGACATGAACAAAAAATGTGGCCAACCATTGGAATATTGCACTTTTACCTAATTCCTGTTATTTAAAAATACTACAAAATCTACATAGAATTTCATTTCTGCCATCTTGAGAAGTCATGAATAATAGGGAATAGAGGTAATGTTCTTCTTATATCTAGTGCTATATTCATTCTAAATTCTAAAATATAGTAACTTTTAAGTTAAATTAATCCGAAAGGTGATTATATTTTGGTACGGAGACGATAGCTGATTTTTTTTAATGGGAATCTAGTAGTTGACTTTGTTGTTGATTTTTCAAAAAACCAGGCAAATCCGTTGCATTGTTATCCAACTACGACGAATTTGCGCTTAGAAGTTATGGCTCCACTAGGAGTAAAATATATGGGCACTCTATGGCAAATGCGAAGTACACCATGGAAGAACTTGATCTTTATCAGCGAGTACACGTGCAACGGCAGAATTCGTAGATGAATGATAGTGTTCTTCAAGGACGCTATGGAATAATTTCCACGGCGGCGGCGTGCCGATCTGCTGTAGCCAAGTACACCGTGGAAGAATTTTGAGATGGGTGGTACAGTGATCAGCGTCAAGTACGACAAGGATTTTTTTAGAGGGACAGAGTGTGTATGAGTCTGATTCAGAACTGCCAGATTCATTCAGGCTAGCATTGAACCAAAGAATAAAATTGTTAAGATGGCCACTCTGCATTAACCTCTCTAAGCATTCATTGATCAAGGCTGGCTCTTGAGTTGTACATATGGATCAAATTTGGCCATAAGAAAACAGGAAGGAACAAATTAGCATTGAAAAATATCATGTGGCCGTGCAACGATAAGTGGCAACATGATGTGATGACTTCTCCTGATAGATGTATATACAACACAGATCTTGCATGCATTGCATTGCATTCGCCATGCATGCGCTGGCTCTGATGTCTGATCACACGATGGACAAGTTCCTCCGGTGAGGCCGCGTCCTCTCCTCCTTACTGACCAGCTCGTCTGCGTCGGCGTTTATTTCCGGCGCATCGGTGGACATGGCTTTGTCGTTCACGCGTGCAGTGGCGCGTTCGCCGGACGCAGGCGGCGCGCCGACAGTCACTGGCTTCCGGCCGAACAGGTTCTTGAACCCGAGCACCAGCCGAGACTTGAGACCTTTGGTGGTATTGTTGTCCTTGGCGGCGGCGGAGCCGGACGCCGCGGCGAGGTCCTCGCCGTCCCAGAGCCGGCTGCGCGGGATCCGGAAGCTGGCGGACTTGGCGGACGCGCGGTCTATCGCGGCCGAGGCCGTGGCCGTGGCGGCCGCGGCCGCCGCCTGCTCGGAGCGGCGCAGGCGCGTGCGCAGCCCGGCGAGCTCGCGCTCGAGGCTGTCGATGCGCTGGCTGGTGGCCTGCATGGACGCCCTGATGTGCGCGGACTGGCGCAGCACGGCGTCGCGCTGGAGGATGTCGCCGAGCGTCATGCTGCTGGCGGCGTCCCCGGCGGCGGCGAAGCCACCACAAGCACCGAAGGCGCCGGAGAGGGAGCTCTTGAGGAGAGCAGGCGCCGCGGCGGAGCTCGGGGCGGCAGCGGCGGCGGCGTGGTGGTGGCCGGTGAGCAGCATGGAGTGGTGGGAGTGGAGCTGCTCGACGAGCATGGCCTGCACGACGAAGCGGAGCGGGAGGCGCGGGTTCTGGACGAGGTGCATGAAGAGGTGGTGCGACAGCTTGGTGCAGTTCACGTTGTAGCACACGCGGCTCTTCTCCTCCTCCGTCAGCTTCCCCCTGTGATTCTGCGTCCAACCCCAAATGCATTGTAGTGCAGATCAGTACACTGGTGTTCATAAATTCAACTCATTGTGACACAAGATGTGCATAGAATTATGGTCCGTCAAATACTGAATTTATCTATGCTCGTCTTTTCAAATTATCCACTGGATTATTATCATGTATAACTCCACACTTCTAAAATATACTCTATCCATTCTAAAATATAAGAATTTTTAGAATTCAAATCTTGCTTCGTAATATAAGAATTTCTAGCACTATTCACAGTACTATACGACAAATCAATCACTTATTATTTAAATTTTTTTTTCATCTTACCCCCACCTACCATCTCACTTCTATTAATTTCATATTTATCGAGGAGTACCAAATTATTTTTTCTTAACCTTAATATCTACTAAACAATCTAAAAATGCTTATATTTAGAACGGAGGGAATATTTTTCAATAAACAATTCTTATATTGTATTGCTTAGACCATTTATTCTAAGTTATTTGCTAGTTTATAATATATAATATTTAATTTATCCCTATAATCAAATAAATCATTCATCAACTTTCATATGCCAATCGTTTAAAAAGAACGTTGCTTTAACTGTTCTTTTTCAAAATCCTACAAAATTCATGAGTAGCAAAATACCATTGAGTTGTAAGTTGTGATTTGTAGAATGCCGGGTGCTAGCACAATTCTCAAAGCTGAACTTCCTTTGACTTGTATGTAGTCTTGTAGAATAAGGACACTACAGTATGCTAACCTGTATCTCGAGTGACACTTAACTTGGAGCCAAAGTTAAAGGATAATAATCAGATGAATAGTGCCTATCGGAGCATAGAATCTGATGCATCTCCATCTCTAGTTTGCTTCCGCATAAAGGTTCTTCAGCTAATTAGCCTGTCCTGGTTGACTTACAATGAGCTACTGCATCTACTCAAGCATGACTTGCATTGGGAGCAAGGAATCTTATTCTACAGTTGAGCTCTACGAGGGTTGCTTTCGATTCAGCAACAATATCACCACAGTGCACTGCTTCCAAAACCAACCGACTCGCTGCTTTACTAGCAAAATGCTTAGTACTTCCTCCATCTCAAAATAAAAAAAATTAGTACTAAGTTTTTAAGTTTTTATTATGAGATAAGTTTTTATTATGAGATAGAAGTAGTATATTTTTTAGTCATTATTAGATCACGTGATGAACAGTTTAGGTCATCTAGCGAATTTTTATTTGTCAAGTATTTAATTTGACTCAAATGGCTCTATTCACATTCACAGTACTAGATGTGTTATATCTAGTATTAAATTTTTTATTATGAGACAGAGAGACTACCTATCTACCGTTGTACTAGCAACTTGTCATAAAATTTAACAAAATTTTGTGGAAATTTGATCTCTAGGTTTTAAACGTTTTTTTTACTTACCTCCAGGTAGTGATCCACGATGGTGTACATGAGGTCGTGGTCGTGCGCGAATCGCGCGCGCATGGCCTCGACGGCAACCTCAAACTCCTCCACGGGCAGCGCGGCCACGTCCTCGAGCCACCTGCCGTCGGCGCCGCCGGACGATGCGAGCGTCTCCAGGCACCGGACGAGCAGCGCGGCTCCGGCGCCGGCCGCCTCGCCGCCGAGGAACGCCGTGCACGAGCGCAGCACCGCCGCGGCGCGGCCGTGGTCTGTGGCTACCTCCTGGAAGAAGTAGTCCTCGGCGCGCCGGGCCATCCCATCCTCGGCGCGCAGCTCCAGCCAGTCCGCCGCTGCCCACGCCGCCGCGAGGCTCGCCGGCGACAGCACCACCTCGGCGCCGTAGCACGACGCGACGGTGTCGACGAACGCGTCGACGGTGAGGCCCGCCGGCAGGTCCACAGCGATGTCGCTGGACTCCGACAGCCGCCGCTTCAGATAGCTGCTCTGCGACGTGATCGGATCCTAAGAACAAACCAAGATCAGATCTTGCCCAAAAAAAAAAATCATCTCATCACGCATCAAGAAACATATAATGTTTAGCCCGTTTAATCATCGCTTAGCTTGTCACATCAACGATTTGGCAGAGACAGAGAAGAACAAGCCAACAAGTGTACGTGTAGTACTACGAAATCTTTTAACTTATTATGAGAAAAAACCATTGCCAAAGAGGATGGAACTGGAAGAATCGATCCGGCAAACGATTCCATGACTCCATGAGCCCACAAGATAACAAAGCCAAAGGGTTGTGAGGATTGGGTCTTGATTATTTTCATGTACTACAAATGACAGCAGAGGTTGGCAATGCTGGCACTCTACCAAGAAATGGTCCTAGTCGAACTGCATGCTGCAGCTGTGCTATGCTATCCGTGGGAGGAAAAGAACAAAAAAGACACTTTTTTCTTGTTTTTATTTATCTCGCAGGTGTCATAAGTTTTCACTTTTCAGCCTTTAATCACACTGTTGTTGTACACGGTACTAGCTCCATTAATTCTTCACTAAACTGGATTGCACAGTACTACAGCACAAGAAACATTTCAGTCTACTAGCTGCACGGTCGCTTCAGAGCTTCAGAGCAGTACTAGAACTTGCAGTTAAGCAGCAGTTAATGATTCTGCAACACTACTAGTAGTACTAACTTGCAACTAAAGCTTACTTAGGAGTATCCTAGAAAATAATATTGGCCAAGTTGAGAACAGATTAGAATTGCTGCAGAAATAATACTAACTTCAGAGCTTCAGAAAGGACACTATTAGTAAATTTTGAGAAGATCTGTCCATCTAACCTACATTTATTCGCACCTTCCTTTTGTTTGGCTAACATGAATGCAATGCTTATGTCTCTGTACGTCGATATGCTATGGTCCCAATCCACCATAATTCATATTCGAATTCCAGCAATATTACCTGTAGAACTGCGTCAAATTTAATAGGCAATCTGCGTACTGCCTAGCACATGTTATGTAAGGGACCAAATCCTAATGAATACCCCTATTCCACACAAGATCTCTGCTGCTCCTATGCTTCTACTACTGAATTCAATTCAGTTCAAAGTTCAAATTATCACTGCAGGTAAACAAATGCAGGAATAGAGAAGCAGCACAGTAGTTACTACAAAAGTGCAAGTAGGACGAAAGACAGTAACTTGTCGAGGCAGTAACTTCACTGACGGTTACTGAAAGTTTACTCGGTACAAATCCTCCTGCATCCCAGTGCACAGACCAAGGCAGGGAAGTAAATGTGCTACAGAATTGTCATAAATTATTTGCCTCTTGCAATGCCATTGGGAGCTATTCCTCGTGGGGGCAGAGAGCCTGTGGCATTGTGGGCTCACTACTCTACTTTCTTGGCCCAAATTTAAGCACAACCAAACTGCTCAGCTACTTGCAAACCTTTTGCAGGTTCTCTCCATGCAGCTAAATTTAATTAAGTATGCCATTATAATCCCTGGCTTTATGCATGTTTCAGTGGATGAAGGATTGTGAAGGCCACATTGGTCAGTGCCACTACATTGATGAAATTGGCAGGCATCCAAACTTATTTTTAGCAGCAAGTGGGCATCTGCCCAACGAATTCTTGTGCAGTGCAGCTAAACCATTACGAGGTAACCTGAAAGGTTGTATACCTAAAGAAGGCAGTAGACAGCCACAGTGAATCTATGAGCACTGTCTTTTTGGTGCAATGAAAATGCACAGTAACTAATGTGAGTTACTAGTCCCTTTCTTTACCATCACAAGAAACGTATGACCAGATGGATGTGGACCGATCATGCGTTGCCATCCGTCCGTTTGTATCCAGTCGGACCCGTATTAATTTGCCATGAATAATTTGTTTCTAACAGAAGGCATGCAACCGCAGCATTATCTATTCAATAAAAAAAACTGCCATGACTGCAGGACATTAGTAATGCAGCAGGTTAAAAAAATCAGACCCGTTCTGCTAATCGGTAAGATAAGTGTGGGCAATCCAATGGAAGCAATTACCATGTGGTAAAAATTCAGTAAAAGATGGCGTTCCAAATTAGAAAGAATGACTGAATTTTTACCAGAATTGCCGGTTCAACTGTTCAGTAAATGATCGATCTTTCTTACCCTGTGCAGAGCGAAGCAATGTTCTTGGACACGGACGATCACATCTGGCTTGCACGGCCCATTCACCCGCGACCTTCGCAGATGCATCGGAGACAAAACAATTCCAACCGATCTCCACTTAGGTTTTAAAATTTCACTTCTCCATCACCAAAAGAATCAAGAAACCAAAATTACACTGAAATACAGCAACGTACGTACCACTCGCGCACCGCGTTCCTCAGCGCCGGCGGCATGGCGAACGGCCGCGCCTCCGCCGCCGCCGTCACCGCCGCCGGCGAGCACGACTGCGACGTGGCCGCTGGAGACGAAGACATGGTGGGCGAATCGAAGCACTCCTCCTCTTCTTCCTCCCCCTCCTCCTCGTGGTCGTCCTCGTAGATGGTGTCCACGACGCCGAGCTCTTGCCAGCTTCTGCTGCTCATCTCCATGATGGCTTCGAACTCTTCTCCTCTCTCACCGTGTCTCCCTCTGCTTGTCCTATCTACCGCGTCACCGGGGGCACGGCTGATGCTGCTGCGCTTGTAGTACCCGGCGACGCCATTACAATTACGGGGGGTGGTGTTAAATCGGGGCGGCAATGAATGCGTGCATGTGGATGATAAATGCTGTGGCACCCCCCATCTTCTCCTCTATCTCTCCCAGTGTGTGTGCCCTTCAGGCTGGCTGCACTGCTGCAGTGCAGAGGCTGAAGCTGCTGCGTATAAGGTTCTTTGTTTTGAACACACTGTAGGGGGGGGGGGGGGGGGGGGGGGGGGGGGGGGGGGGGGGCGCGCAGAGATGCCTGGTTTGTTGCCTAATCTCTCCATAAAAAAAATATAAGAACTTTTAGTGTTAAATTTGTTTCGATGTACAATAATTTATATAGTACTACTCCTACTTACTTCCCTCGTCAACTACCTCTTATTTAATTTTTATTGAGTCTTTCTATCAATCACCCTCCTACTTTCAGTTACAACTTATTTAACAAGGGGTTTATAGTCCTTTTCACTTTATCCTTAATTTTTTTAAAATAAAACTAGAAGTACTTATATTTTGAGATGGAAGAAATATTAGATGATGCTAAAGAAATTATAGATGCTCTAGACTATCAGATCAGATAATGGATGGTTCAGATTGTGATTTGCTATGGTTTTTAATGGAAATATTTTATCGACCAACATGTATTTTCCCCTAAAGGCTTGTTCGGATGTGTTGATATCTATGGTTCCTTGGCGATGGAAGAAAAGTTCAACTAAAGCACACATTGATATATCTCAACCTATCTAAAGTCTTAAGATTGATAGTAGGCTGTTGTCGGATCTACCTTGGTATACACTCATCTCAAAACACGATATAAGGTTGATAAAGAAAACGCCAGTTTAGAGAAAAATCAAACTATAAGATTGATTTAACTCTTATGCATTTATAATTTCTTCTTTAACATCTTGACTCCATGGAAAATATCTTTTTTAGATTGGAGACTTTAGTAAGCGTGGATTTGCCATACTTGTCAAAGTTTCTGGTTAAATGGCTTCCGAATGGGATAGCAAGTATCTTCATTTTCCATTGCAGTGCCATAGTGCCATAAATATATTTGTTCAGATATGCGGTTTGTTCGTCTATTGCATTTGTCGTATGGACTATGGACATGAAAGGCTGTCGGTTTAATTTGTCTTCATGGGCCTCTCCTTCTGCACTTAGAACAATCACATGGGTGATGGTTGGTCAGCATAGCAGATAACAGAATTAAAAGCTGTAAGAAACTGCTGTTTTTGCTGACGCGCTGTAACACGAAAGGTGATTAGCACGCAAGCGTTGGGCGTGCATCGAGATTTGTGCAGTAAACGACCCACGTGTTCCGGTGCAATTGATTTTTGGACATGTTATTTGAACATTCATCTTATTAAAAAAATTAATGCAAATATAAAAAAATATAAATCATACATAGAGTATATGTAATAACAAAATAAATAATATTTATATGGTCAACCATCATATTTAAAAATCAACAATATTGTCCATTAAAAAATTGAGGGGCATATGTTTAACAGTTTGGGAAGGCGTATTTCTTTGTACGTGTTCATGTTTTGTTGAAAGATCCTGTACGTGTTCGTGTTGGTCTTATCTTCTTTTGACAATGGCACGCAGTCAGTCAGCCACCTGAAAGGTCATCACCCGGATGAACCTAATATTAGTTGATCCTAACTCCTTAATCTCCGTATGCTTGGTTAAAATCAGTGCTCCGATTTACACTTAAGATACCACGAAATCTCAGGTTGAACCACAAAGTTTTTCTTCACGTGTTGGTTAATTAAGGATATTAAAGGAGCAACTAAGTCAGGCGCATTATGACCTGCAGGAAGAGTGACAAGTAGGGGGAACAGCATCTTCTGTTAGAGAAGGGTCCTTGCAGCAGGAAACTTTCACAATGACAGAAGGTGCAACCGTGCCATCCATGTTCAGATAACTTTTTTGAAACTTTCCATCTAACGAAAATTCTGAAACCTGACCGACGCTGGTGAATGCGAGAGCATACTCTCTCATGCAAAGAAACGGAAGTCACGGAGCTGATGATTCGTCCCGAATTTGATGCGGCTTCTCGGCGTGTTTCGCTCTGTTCAACCTGACGCTATCAGAAAAGTTCAGAACTGGGAATCCTTCAGTCTTCGCCCGTGGCAGACTTGGCTACCTGACAGAGTGACAGCCGTGATGGTCATGGCCGCAGTATCTGGGCTGGCCAACGTAAGCTACTCATAGATACAAATCACGAGATGGCCATTGAGTTGGACAATACGTCATTTTTTTTCTTCATTTGGTAAATATTGGCATGTACATTTTCGAATTCAGGTCAAATTAAATATAGGCGAAACATTGACAGAATCACTGGGAATGCGAGCGGTGATCACCTTGATCTTACGCTCGTAGAATCGTAGCCTTGTTGCTTACATGGCTAAGGACAAATCAACCAAACCAGAGTACCAAAACTAATAAATTAAACAGACGAAGTAACGGTGCAACTGCAAAACCATACTTCAGACTAGGTCGTCGTGCCGTGTTGCTCATTTCCGGCGATATGCTGAGCAGGCAACCACGGCGGCCGGCCGGCTGCGCTGGTCCTCGGCAGTACGGCGGCCGGCACCTGTCGCCTGGACAGAGCCCGTCCGTGCACGCGCGTCGTCCTCCGCCGCCCCGGCCAGCTCCCAATAGTCGATCAGATGCCTCCTGCTGCCGCCGCCGCCGCCGTGGGAGCTCCCGTCCGGCGACGACAAGCAGCGGTAGCCGCTGTGCTCCTGGCTCCTCCTGATCGCGTCGATCACGAACGGGATCAGCCCCTCCATTTGCCCAAACCCTCCTCTCCCCTTCTGCTCGCGGCGAACTCTGCACCTGTGCTACTTGCGTGTGCGCTGTTCTGAGTTGAGTTGTGATAGTATAGCTTGTTGCCGTGGTTGGTGTTGCGTGCATGGTGGCGTGCGTATTTGTAGAGGCCGCGGGCGCGCGCCTGCGTGGTGGCGGCGCGGGCAAAACGGGTCGCGCCTGGAGAGGGTGGTTTCCGGCGGGGGTTGGTTGATCGGATTGAGTACGAAAGTTTCCTTCGTCGTCGTGCTCATGTGGATTCCATTCTGCTACTCATTTCGTTATTTTAATAGATGATGTCTTATTTTTAACACAATGTTTAATCATTTGTTTTATTAACAAATTTATGTAAGTACAATTTATTTTGCTTGACTTGATTTATTATTAAAAAAATATAAACCTGACTTATATTTTTACGTATTTACATAAATTTTTTAAATAAAATAAATAGTCAAACGTTATAATAAAAATTAGTGACGTTATTTATTAAAAAATAGAGGTAGTGCATTTTATGTGGATATGGAACTCTGGATGGATGAGAGGGATCTTGATTTTCTGGGGGCGCGTACACACGAAACCGGAGCACCACTGTGTTTGACCATTGCCTTATGCTGCAGTAGGTTGCGTTCTGGGCTCTGTTCTTTGGTACTTGTCATTCTGGAAGGCGTGCAATGATGCATGGCTTTTGATATCTTTCACATGAAAATGTTGTTGGTTGATAAAACACAAATTCAGTGTGTTTTGGTTACTCTTTGGCCTAATGTAGTAATAGGAAAAAATCAACTGCCAAACACGGTATTGAAGATAGTGTTAAAAACAGCCAGAAAGGGAACATAGTGAGTATTCCTCTAAATTTTTCAAAAGGTTTCGAAAAAGAGAGAGAGTATTCCTCTTAATTTTTCAAAAGGTTTCAGAAAAGAGAGAGGGTGGTTTGTGCCTTTTGGCATAAGAACATGTTGGACACGTGCTCGATGTTAAGCAGAAGGTTTCCTAGTGTCCATGTTAGATGGCTCGCTATTATGATTAGAAGGTGCAATTAACTTATCATTTCTTTAGAAAAAAAACTGGCCAGCACGTTATCAGCATGACACATCACGCCTTAGCAAACCAAAGCATCGGAGATTGTCCCAGAACTGCCGTTCTGTTCGTTATGAGTCGCGTGTATTAGGATGTGTTCAAATATGCTTATGCACGTGGTTTATAAATCGTACGTAAAATGAAAAATATCGTTAGTGTGTGATTGAGGAAGTATTAATTATTAAAAACTTGAAAAAATAATCTATTTAATTTTTTAAGATACTTTCATATAGAATTTTTTAAAAAAATTACATCATTTAATAATTTAAAAAACGTGTTTACAGAAAATGAGAAATAATCCCAAGCCACAGAACAGGGACCTCGCTGCTTCTTCGCCTGTCACTCTGTCAACATCTGCAGCGCAAACCACCACCCAAGGCAACATTCCACAAGCTCCCCGCCGGCGCAGCAACAGCAAGTCAGGAGCCCTGTGTCACCTCGCGAGAAATTTCGAAACCCTGCGAAAGTGGCGCCGAGCACTGCAAAGTGCAAATCACATGGTTTGCGACCCTGACGTGCAAGATTTGACGAGAGAAGGGCGGTTTTTTGACCGACCTGACGTAGAAGGCTCATCGGCATGCTACTTTTGACATGCCTCGATCGATTCCTTCTTCTGATTGTCCAACTCTTATTTTGTTCTGTTCAGGAGTTGAAAGTGGTTTTTATCACTATTTCTGCATTGCCATCAAGCAATTACACCGGCGATTGGTGGGTAACTATGGGTGTATTGCCAGAATAGTATCGGCTTGATCAAACATTTCGCAAGTACAAATGGACCATGAAGCTACGGGACACGAGAGAAACGACAGCTTAGAGCAGGCAATATCCATCGACCTGACGGCAAATAAAGACATCGCGGGTAGCAGTAAGAGGAGCAAGTTAGCATAACAGCAACTTCATTGCAAAAACTGCAAAAGTAGCAGATTGCAAGTACACCATACAGAACTTGGGAACATAGTTTGCAAAAGTCAGACAATAGACAACCAGTACGCCTTTAAGTTCGATAACTTCTTAACACATTACTATCATTATGTGACTCATAATCCTTTTGTCTTAAACCCTTCCAGCATAGGATGACGCTGGCCCACGCCCATCATATTCTGGATCTAAAAGAGAGTACAGGAACAGTCAAAAAAATATTAGTACGAGAAAGTAACAAAAAGAATTTGGAGCAAGACCAAAGAAATAAACTGCATCTTTTGAAGTATTCCTGCGTATGTACAACAAATCAGAGTTGCGCAGCTGTGGCGTCCTTCCTGGGCCAGCACAGCCATATGATTGGCTGATTGCTTATCAGATTCTTCATACAATCCCCCATCGTCGGAAAGCTCATCAAAGGACCGGATATCCAGCTGGTAACGCAAAATACCACCAATTCCACCAAATCCTCTGCAAAACTGTGATCCCTCCTGGGATTTATTGGTGACAAACTCCTCAAGTCAGCAACCAAACTTCTCGTACTCATTAGCAAACCATTACAGGAGACATTTTTTTTCCTGAACTTCCAACTCAGCATTAGTAGCTGGATCACGGAAATTGCTCTGGTAAGCCTCTCTTTGTTCAAATGTTTGATCACAGTTTCACCAGATTCACTGTTCTTAAGCACACATCGTTAGTTTCAAGATTCTCGCACACTATCAGTCTCAACAACACCCATCTCAAGAGCTTCTCATAAGGGTGTCGTCAACACCAAAGACATATTTCTCAGTATCTTGACTGATCTCTCCAAAATATTTGCCAATTAACTTCTTTTGTATGAGCTGGACATTTGGTAGAATCTCAGCTGACAATTCAATAGCTTGGTTGAAACCATTCTCGCCACCATAAGAAACATCGACCACACTAAGTATCTTGGCTTGAAGTCGTTGATCAGACATGTCAGATTGACTCAGCTCTGTCTTAAAATCAGCAGAACTAGCAAGCATTAGACCTGCAACGTTAGGCTGACCTGTAAAAGGATTAATGTAGATCTGAGTAGCAAGCTCAGATGTTTTACGGACATAATTATGACGTTTCTCCATCCGAGGACGAGCAAAACGTGAAGCAGATTGTCCTCTACCATGCTTCTTTGGGATATCAACAGTGAATTTGTGAAGCACCTCACGTGTATTGCCACTTAGTGTGCCGAGTACCATTACCATCCATAACAATGAACCCAAACCTGTCATCAGGTTCCAAGAGCTCATTCAAAGCCTCAGTGTGAAACTTGTTATCACAAAGATATAGTAAATTTCCTTTTCTTCCCTTCTTCAGTAACAATGGTTCCAGTGTAGAGAACCAATCCATTTGAAGGAATTTTGTTATAGAGCTTCAGCCTCTGCTGAGCTGAGTTAATGGCAGCCAAAACAGACAGACGAGGCTATACCATATTCATCACCCAACATCTTAGCCACTCGCACGATCTGGTCACGTGGAGGCATAATAAGAGAAATCATCCTTGTGCCATTTCCTCTAGCCAATTCCAGAGCCTTGATTAGCTTCTTAATCTTCCAGATCTCAATGTTCCTATCAGTTTCATGGCTGTCAGACACCTTCACAGAGCTTGGATGCCTGGTTCACCTGTATGATGCCAAGACATAAAGATTTAAGGGATTTGAAGGGAACATTAACAAGACAGTTCCAAAACAAGTCATATTGCATGATAACCAATTGGACATACTAAATAAGAAATAATACATGCTGTTTGTACTAATTAAACAATAATTAGACTAATTTCTTCGAACCAACAAGCTTTATTACTTTATATGTAACATAGTGAAAGAACAAGAAAAAACAACCACATCACTCAGTAAACAAGGTTAATATTGCTCAAAGGGTGGCAAAATTTGTTTTGGATTAGGAAAAGGTAGGTTATGAAATGTGAAAAAGGTCAACATGAAACAATCATAAACACATAACATGTTAGGCTACATGTACTTGAGAACATATTTTTAACCCCGTGAATAAATGAAGGACCTGCATAACCATGTAAAATTTTCAGAATAGGAATGTCCTCCAGATTAATAATACAACCAACATGGAATGAAAATCATATCCTAGAAACATAATTTAGCTTCAATAATCACAACATCAAAATAGAGAAACAAAGGGTACAACAAGTACTAGTCAACTGGATATCAACTTGGAAAATCACAAATGACAAACAATGAAATATGGAGTATAATCAGTCAACAAAGTTAAAACAACACATCAAACATGTATCTTTCTTCTGTGAATAATGTAATCAAAATTTATCTAGTAGGCAATCAATATAATTAAAGCAAACATTGTAAGACCAAACATTTATCTGCCAACTAGAACTAAATTACCGTATAAGAACTGAACTTCAGGCTAACATTTTCAGATCAAATGGCATAAATTTATACAAGTTGCACTGCCATTGGCATAGTAAATGCTCTGTCTTTATAAACTACAAGAGTCATGCTTAGGCTAGCTCATCATAGAAGAAACCTTCTTAACTGCTCAGTTGCCATGTTCATCGAATAGACAGCCCAGCTGTGGCAATCCTTATTCTACTAGCAGTCTAGCACATACATTTTCAGTTACCAACTGACTTCCCAAATAGGAGCAGAATGCAACCAAGAAGAGAACATATGATATATGTAATGTTCAAATCAACAAAGCTAAAAAGAGCTGCTTATACTCGTTGAGAACTTTAGTAACCGTATGGCACCATAGCGGGAAGGCTCGTCAATATGACAATAACTCTAAGCATCAAGGAATCAAAATAGCCACAGCTAATATGCACAATGAAAAAAATAGCATCTACTAACACATCCTAGTACTCCACTTCAGATAGCCAACAAACAAACCCATTTCCTGGGTAGGCAATTACAAACACAGCACGGATCCATGTACATCCACCTAAATTTGTGGTCAGGAAAAATCGCAAGGAACAGCCATCTAGAGCACTCCCCCCACAGATCCCGAAATCAGGAGGTAAAGGATCACTACGCGTCCTAGAAATTTCGCCGAGAACTATGCCCAAAGCAGTCCCAAGCCACCTCACGCTACCACTACCATCAGATCCAGACTCTAATAGCAACTAAATCTGATGACAACACGAACGAAAAAACAATCAAATGCGCGGTGCGATTCGACAGATCCGAGCTGCTCCCTATCCGTGCACCACACAGCTCCGAATGATCGGAGGAGAAGAGCACGAGACGGAATCGGATCGAGGAGGCATGGGCGGGAGGAAGAGGAAGGTTAGGGTTCCTTACCAAGGACGAGGAAGAGGGAAGCGCCGACTTCTCGCGGGAACGGACCAGAGTGGGCCGTAATGTTCCGCACGAATGATTGACAAGTGGGCCTTGTCCGCTTTGTATCTTTTCCTGCAAATTCCGAATGGATTTCTAGCATTTTTATTAGTTAAATTTATACGGTTCAAACATCTCCCTGATGCATCTCTGTTTTAAATTTCAAATGGATTTGCAAAAAAATTATATATATGAATTTCTTAAAATATTATTTTAAATCTATTTTAACTTTATAATACTTAATTCATTTATTTATATCTCAAATCATTCAACTATTAGATATACCATTTCATTCAACCCAAAAGAACACACTCGTAAAAAGACATGATTGTCTGGTTTTAACATCGGAGAGTCATAGATTATTGTAAGCAACTGAACCACCAAAATCGATTTCTTTTTTTTCCAAGAGTTAAAACCAATGAGAAAAAAGAAGTCAAACGAGTCATGGCAGGATGACCCGTGCGGTTCACAAAGAGAAAGGATAAACGAGTTGATTTGTGTGGAAAACGAAGAAAATGGCGCGCGCTTTGACACTTTGTACATTGACCCTCCTTTCCAGGGTCTTTTCCTGCAAATTCCGAATTGAACCACATGTTTTAGCTGTGTTAGTGTGTAAAAGGATTATTATTCTTAATCCCATCGAAATCAACGTATCAATACTCAAGATCTTACCGTTGTACAACCTGTCTCTATCACGTGTGATTTGTTGGGTATACTTGGGTTCAAAGTACTACACTGCCGCTTGGATGGCACCGTAGAGTACTAACGCCCATGCTTGCCATCGCTCGTCCGAGCACCGCTCATTAATTACTCACTCAAGTGAGGTCAAATTACAGAGGCACAGTCAAATGCTTATGTAATCTGCAGATACTGTCACCGGATGATGCCATTACACCCCCTCACTTTCACGCAGAAGCTGTCCAAAACCACCGGAAACACCAGAACCGAGTCCACCGCGCGTGTCCCCTACCACGCGTCGCTGACCGGCGGGGCCCGCGAGAGGCCCAGGTGGACCGACCGGCCCGCACGCGTCCTGCCGCCCTCACGTGCAGCAGGTCGTACGGGCCTCGGTCGCACGTGTCGCGCGCGGAACTCGTCGCGCTCGCGCCCACCCACCACCGCGCGCTGCCGGGTTAACGAGATGCGGCATGCGTGGACCGTCGGATTCGCATCGGGCGGGTGGGGGTTAGCGCCGTCTGACCCGCCTCTCCGGACGCGTCCAGGTGGACGGCCGTTGGATTGGATCCAGCGGCGGTGGTTGGATAGCGCGGGAAGTGGGGTAAAAAGGCGAGGAAAAGGGTCATTAATTAATTTGATTAATTATTTTGGCGGTGATTAATACCTCGCCCCACCCTCCATTGCTTATTTCATTCTCTCGTCGCGTCGTTTGCCTCTCTCGCTCGGCTCCAAACGCAAAGCACCCAATTCCATTTCCATTCCCCTCTCGGCGAACAGCCTCTCCTCTTCCTCCTCGCCGCCGCCGCCGCCGCCATTTTGTTCGTCGGAGTGGAGCTACGGGCTTGACAGGTAGGATGGATTCGGACGCGTCCACCTCGCCGCGCAGGCGGAGCAGCAGCTGCTACAGCGACAGCGGCGATTCGTCGTGCTCCGAGCCATTCAGCGAGTGTGGCAGCGACGACCTCTCGTTCACACCCGCCGCTGCGGCGGGGATCCACCGGCTGCTGCTGTCGTGCGCGGCGGAGGCGTCGGACGGGACGATTTCGTCGCTGGTCGCTGAGCTGGAGTCGCCGTCGTCGTCGCTGGACTCGCTCCGGCGCGCCGCGATGGAGCTCCGGCTGCTGGCGAAGCACAACCCGGACAACCGGATTCGCATCGCGGCGGCCGGGGCGGTGCGGCCGCTCGTCGCGCTGCTGTCGCACGCCGACCCGCTGCTGCAGGAGCACGGGGTCACGGCGCTGCTCAACCTGTCGATCTGCGACGAGAACAAGGCGATCGTCGTCGAGGCCGGCGCGATACGGCCGCTCGTGCACGCGCTCAAGTCGGCCGCGTCGCCCGCCGCGCGGGAGAACGCCGCGTGCGCGCTGCTCCGCCTGTCCCAGCTCGACGGCTCCGCGGCCGCCTCCATCGGCCGCGCGGGCGCCATCCCGCTGCTGGTCTCCCTCCTCGAGACCGGCGGCGCGAGCGGGAAGAAGGATGCCGCCACGGCCCTCTACGCGCTCTGCAGCGGCGCGCGGGAGAACCGCCTCCGCGCCGTGGAGGCCGGGGCCGTCCGCCCCTTGCTCGACCTCATGGCCGACCCGGAGACCGGCATGGTGGACAAGGCCGCCTACGTCCTGCACTCCCTTGTGGGCATCTCCGAGGGCCGGTCCGCCGCCGTCGAGGAGGGTGGCGTCCCCGTCCTCGTCGAGATGGTGGAGGTCGGCACCCCGCGGCAGAAGGAGATCGCCACCCTCTCCCTCCTACAGATCTGCGAGGACAACGCCGTCTACCGCACCATGGTCGCCCGCGAAGGCGCCATTCCTCCCCTCGTCGCCCTCTCCCAATCCTCCTCCGCCCGACCCAAGCTCAAAACCAAGGTAATCGATCACATTTCCTCATCAAAACACAATCGTTTTACCATCCCAACCACAAATCACACGTTCTTGCAAGTTGCAAATTCGGAAATCATGTACTGATCGGTTTAAGAATCCACAGGCGGAGGCGCTGATCGAGATGCTACGGCAGCCGCGGAGTGCGAGCCTGCGCGCGAGGCCAGCGGCGGTCGTTGCGGCGGAGTGACCATCCCAAGCGTTGTGCTTTCCTTTCTCCAATTCCTGCGGCGGGCCGGCCGGCGGCCGGCCCGCGCGTGTAAATATTCCAAGCAGCGTGTTTGCGTCCGCGAGCGAGTGTACATTTTCCTCAAGCGAGATGACGACGACGATGGTGGAGAGAAGAAAAGTCTCCTGAATTTCTTTCTTCCCCACCACTTCTTTTGTTCTTCCTTTTTTTTTTCACTTCTCTTTTTATCCCCTACCTTGCTTGGTTGGTTCCTCCTCGTCAAACGAGCAGAAGGTTGTGCAAAAAAGCTACAAAATTCATGTGTGCGCGTGTGGTATTAAACAGTGAAGAATTTGTTCTACATGACTGTGTGCGCTCCGTTCGAGAGTACAGCTTGCGGAGAAATACCCCTTTGTTTTTTTAGCACGCTTTTTAAACTGTACATATTTTTTAAAAAAATTATATAAAAATTATATTAATTTATTTTTTAAGTTTAAAATAATTAATATTTAATTAATTATATACTAATGACTTATTTTGTTTTGTGTGATCTTTCTCGTAACCACTCAATCGGAATTTCAGCTGGAAAAAACGCAGCCCTGTTCCATTCTGGTCCTACCGTTTTTTCACCGTTTGTACGAGTGGTTACAGTTAACCACCGTGGTAGGAACGGCGAGTTCCTTGGCCGTGAGTGGGTGCGTGACTTGGTAAACCAGCAACCTTTTACTACCGGTTCAAACGAACAGGGAAAGCACAAATATTTTTTTCCAGTGACCATCCTTGTCATCTACTACTACTCGCTTCTTCATTGGTGTCACCAAAGGTTTGTTTCCTCTTCTGCTGCTGCTGCTGCTGCTTGTGGTCTAGAAGACGCAGGAGGACGGATTGGTGAGCGAGCGGCGTGGGGGCCCGGGAGCGGTAAAGGTGAGAGATCTTGCCCGGTTGGTCGATCATTCGCTCGCCTTCAGCTGAAAACGACCCTGTTCTCTGGCTGAATCTAGCCTCTGCTGGTAGTTTTCGGTTTCTGGAGCTCTCGTTTTCCGAGGCATGGAAGGAAACACGAGGGTGAGTTTAAAGGTGCCGAAAGATATTTTATTAATAAATAATTAATTAAATATTAGTTATTATAAAGTTAAAAAAGAATTAATATGATCTTTTAAAGTAACTTTTATATAAAATTTTTTAAAAAAACATATCATTTAGCAGATTATGAAATATATTCACGAGAAAGAGAAAATTTTTCACCCTATCTTTTAATTCCAAAGGACCCTAAGCCGTTGCCTACACCAACGTGGCTGTTGTTGCTAGAACGGTATTTGTGCGTGTCTGCGTACGTCTCCCAATATGGGTAGAGAACTAGAGATCATAGGAGTTGTATGATGAGATCGAGCACATCGTTTCGTTCACTTGTCGTTCTTCCAATGGACACTTGTCGTTGCATGCCTATGCTATGGATGTATTGCACTGTACATGCTTGGCTGGACCCGACTCCCTTTTGGGGATGACGTGGATACACACCGCACGGAGAGCAGCAAGATGCTTGTAATACTAGTAGTAGCATGAGATTTTTCTCTTTTGTATCTGAACGTGTGGTTTTCTGCTCCAATAACACGACTTTTTGTGCACAATGCAACGCGTGGACATGTTCTGGGTAGAGTGTTCGTAGCCCTGATGTGTCTGTCCTTGGCGTTTTGCTACTTGTGTCAAGTGCAGTGCAGCTCACAGAAAAGAAGAGTGTTAACTGTTACTAACTACGGTGTATTATTGCTCGCGCATTGACCAGCTAATCGTCAATGCCCTTCCAAAATAGTACCAGTATATAGATTTGACTCGGATTGGAGCTATTGACTTCTGCCCTTTGCCCTGTTCAAAGCACAACAGAATCCTTCAGAACAGAAGTGGAAAAGAAGCAGAACTGGTTGTCAACCTCAACCATGAACAATTCTACGGCACCCGTTCATAGCAACCAAAGACCTAAAAGTCAACCACGGAAAGCGCGCGCGCGCGCACAAAACCCACATCCACGAGCACCCAAATATTCCTGCCACAAAACATATTACTACTATACTAGTATGAGCTCATCTTTCTAGGATAACATCTCGTTTCTGCGTAGCTTCTTTCTTGATTTTTGTTAGCACGTTTATCAAAATATAAAATAGTATATTTTTTAAAAAATTATATGTATAAAAGTATTTTTAAAAAATTAAATAGATATATATTTTTAAATTTTAGTAGTTAATACATATTTAATCACAGGGTAATAATATTTCTTACTAATAATATTTTTTATTTTATATATAACTTATAAGCAAACATAACAAACTGAATCAAGCATACCCCTAAGCTCATCTCGGATTGCCAACAACGTCGCATAATTGCGTTTGTTAATTTAGCCACCTCTTCTGCACCCGGCCAATCATCGTCACCCGGCGCGTAGTGGTTGCCCCCGCCTCCGCTGCGCACCCACACATGCGGTGCCGGCCGGCCGGCCGGCTGCCGCACGAACCGACACGTGAGCTCTCCCCTCGCCCGCCAATCGGATCGTGAGACGGTCCGCGCGCGCCACGCGTCGCGCGGGGCCATCGGATGGCGGGAAGGGATACACCACCTGTGGGCTGTGGCGCCGCGGGGCCGCGCCCACTTCGTGCGTGCGCTGCGTTCGCGTTTGCGTCGCCATTCCGCGCTGGCAATGGGAGCCGGACGAACGTGTTTCGGTTGATCGGCGCGGGGCAAAGCGGGGGCCGGGGGGTGGCAGGCGGCTAGCATGATGATGGGGGAGGGGCGCCGAGATGCCGCTGCCCCCGGCCCGCTGCGGCTGCTGCCACACACATGCAAATAAAACGGGGATCATGTGACGGCACATGAGCATACTGTGCTGATGTTTGATTGATCTCTGCCTAAATAAAACGTTTTCTTGCCTGATGAGTGAAGTCTGCGATTGAGTGTGGAAGTACCACTAGTATGATTCGCGTATGCTTGTTGTTCCTGCCTGGTTGTTGTAGTTTTGCAGGGATTGGTACGGTGCCGCATTCGTGCGTATCGTCGGAGTAAATTTTATTCGCGATATGTCATTTTGTTATCGGGGTAGATTGTACCATGTGCTCCCTAGCAGCGGTGGAAACTAAACCAAGGTGGTTGTGTACTACTCTAGCTAGTACTGTTCGTACAGAGTTGACAATCTATTGTTGTTTTTATCTGCATTGACTTCCCTCAGTCTTTCTTACTTGCACGTGTTATCTGCTTTCTCCCTTCTACTAAAATATAAGGATTTTTAAAATTTAAATCTTATTTTACAGTAATATTTGTCTCATTAATCATTTCTCATTTAAATTTCTTCCTAACTTATCCTATCTATCCTCTTACCTCTATTCATTTCATATTTATTGAGGAGGTATCAAAGTTTTTTCTGTCAACCTTAATCTCTACTAAACAATCTAATCTAGAATTGCTTATATTTTAAAACAGGGGGAGTACTCCTTCGTTTCACGTTTCAAAATATAATAACTTTTAGAGTTCAAATCATGTTCCACAGTATAAGAATTTTAAACAGTATTTAGAGTGTTCCATAATATAAGAATTTTAAACACTATTTAGAGTACTAATTGTCTCGCCAATCACTTTCCATTTAAATTCCTTCTCATTTTACACCCACCTATATTCCTACACTCATATATTTCTCATTTATTAAAGAACAACAAAGTCTTTTATCCTTAACCATAAATCTTTGTTAAATAAACTAAAAATACTTATAATTTAAAACTTATCCCATCAATCACGTGCTATTCAAATTTTTTCCTATTTTATCTCCATCCATCCTCGCATTCTTATCTATTCTTTATTTATTAAAGAACAACAAAGTCTTTTATTCTTAAATTTAATCTTTACTTAAATAATCTAAACATATTTATATTTTAAAAAATAATCTAAATATATTTATATTTTAGAACGGAGAAAAAGTTGTTACGTATATCGTCATGGAGATCTGCGTGTGACAGAGGTGTGGCATGGCCGCATGGCAGGAACGCCGGAACAGCGGTAGGGTGACCGTGACAGGAGCGAACGCGCATGGTGCGTCGAGCTGTATGTACGTACGTACGTCCGGCCTTTGGAGTAGTTGAGGCCAGGCTCGAATCCCCGACGCGTGGCAAACGAGCGCGGCCCTGGCCCACGCTGGATCGCGACGCGGCCACATGCATGCACCGGCGGATCGGGCACCACCCGGGCGCACGGATCAAGCGGCCAGTGGCGAAAGCGAGACATGCATGGCCACAGCAGCAGGCATCAGCGCACGACCAACTAACCACTGGAAACACTTGCTCGCGTCGCGCGCGCGCGCCCGGCACGCTGGCGTGGGACGGCGTAAACACGACGCGCGCGCGCTGTGGCAACGAGACGTGAACCGTAAGTCCGTAACCCAGGTGGAGTCCTGAACGTTCTCGCTCAGGCCGGTGATGCAATATTGGACAGACAGATCACCTCGATTCGACGAGTATCTGGACATGTTCTTTTAGCTTGGCGTTACTAGCTTATTGTATGTACGTTTGTCGGTGAAATGAGACTGGAGGCCCCATATACCCCAAAGAAGCGTGGTTCTTCGGCCACGTCAGTTTCCCGGGACCGATATTTCGCACAAGTGACGGCCGGCTACGGCCGTTCTCCTGCTGAGTGCCTAGGGCCCGAGCACTGCCCAGGTCCGGGAGCACCTTCCCCGGATGAGTCGCGTTGACGGCTCCCATCCACCTCGGGCCCCGCGTCCCGGGGACCCGGTCCCAGGACCCACAGTTCCAGCCCCGGATCGCGTCCCCGGGACACATTACTGGGACTTTCGTCCCCGAGGAACTCGGCGCCTTGTGCGCGCGGAGGGCCCGATGAGCTCTCTGCCCCGGGCACGAGCTTAACTCGAGCAGACCAATTGTTCCAACTATCCGCATTAATGGCGAGGCGACGGGGCGCGTCGTCCCTGTCGCCCGCTCTGCCACGCATGACGGCCCCCCGCGGGCCGGCTCCCTGTGCAGTCAGAGACTTTTGACTTCGGCCGCGAGGGCGTGCGCCGTCACATCTCCACGACTTAGCCGCCTGCAGCAAGACGTGCCGAACCAACTCCGGCGTGGGCTCAGCAGGCGGACGTGTACGACTAGACGTGTATCCAGAAAAGCATGTGTGGCACTGTGGACTCCCCTTGACTATGAAAGGAGGATCCATGCTTGCAAGTGAACGGGCTCGTTCTCTCTGGTTCTCTCTCACTCGGTCTCTCTTTTCCCAGGGGCTTCTGAGCAGGGGCTTCCGGAGGTGTTGAGCTTCTAGAGAAACACTCTGGCTTTGTCCCGAAGCAGGGGCGAACTCCTGAGCACCCTGAGTTTATCTTGTAAGAGCAAACCACATTCATCTCCCACATAGCAAACACACACAGAAGTAGGGTATTACGTCTCTGCGCGGCCCGAATCTATATACTTCTCCTGCCTCCCTTGTGTGCCATCTCAACCCGGGCCCCCGGCGCCCGAGCATACAATCATCTCCCAGACGCCGCTGCCGTCCTGCGAACAACTCCCCTGGCCGAACCTCAAAGGGGGGTCTCCAGACTTCCCGCGGTTGGAATTCCCTCTTCCGACAACGTTTTTTAAACAGCTAAACAATATGTTTTTTAAAACTTTTTTATTTTTTAAAAATCAAATAAATTTATTTTTTAAGTTTATAATAGTTAATACTTAATTAATTATGTGTTAGCAATCTGTATTATTTTACGTGTGGCTGTGAAACTCACTATACTAGCTATGCTGAACGCTGTCTTACAAGACTGTCGATGGCTGAGATCAGAATTTTTTTTATTTTTATATTTATTTAATAAAAAATTTACAAAACTACATTTTCATTTCAAAAATTTACAAAAATATACTCCCGCCGCCCTTTGGGAGGGCGATATCCCTGAAATCGCCCTCCCAGAGGGCGATATGATGACGTGGCTGACGGCCGTTGGCCGGCTGCCCACGGCCGTCAGTCATTTTGCAGGCGGCCCCCCCGGCCACACAAAAACCGCCCTCTGAGAGGGCGGCAAGGGGGCCGCCTGTAAAAATCCGGCCGGGGGCCGGCCATTTTACAGGCGGCCCCCTTACCGCCCTCTCAGAGGGCGGTTTTTAGCCCGGGCACTATAAAACCCCCTCCCAAACTCCAAAAATGTCATAAAATTCACTGAAATTACAGAAAAAAAAGAGAGAGCTGAGAGCGAGCCTGAACGAAAGCAGCGAAGCTCTGTCAGCTTACTGATTTGTCTGCAGGTAAAATCTATTATCTATTTGTAATTTCTATTTCTATACATAAATTAATGTAGTATTGTACTGGTTATGTGTATAGTACTGGTTATGTAGTATTCTATGTATACTGAAGAAACCCTTTTACTTTATTTACGCTCGTCGATCGTTTACGATCTATGTTTGTGACGAAACTGATCAAAAACATGAATTTTTCAGTTTCAATTTTACGGCGAAAGTACATTCTAAGCGGTGACAACCGAACACACGTTAATTGCATACGAACATAATGAAATTATCTATACAAAGAGTACAAACGACACATCAAACGTTTCTAGTTATCGTTATTATATGCCTTAGGGAATTTTAAACAGATAACCAAGTAGAGATGTAACTACTGTGTGCAGCGTGGGTACTTTCTTTTCCTTGCCGCCACAGATATGCCTGTCCGGACCGTTCGGACAGGATGAGGATGGTCCAGACTATATAACACAAAACAACCATTTGTACAGTGCGGACCGTGCGAATAGGGTATCGATGGTCCGGACTATATACTGTGAAACAACAATTTGTACAGTCCGGACCGTCCGTATAGAGTGCGCACGGTCCGGACAGTACTCTGGGCCGCCTGCAAAGTAGCCGGTCCGGACCGTCCGTATAGGGTGCGGACGGTCCGGACAGTACTCTGGGCCGCCGGCAAAGTAGCCTGTCCGGACCGTCCGTATAGGGTGCGGACGGTCCGGACAGATTTTGCAGGCGGCCCCAAAACCGCCCTCTGAGAGGGCGGCAAGGGTGCCGCCTGCAAAATAGCCGGCTCGGGGTGGCCATTTTTGCAGGCGGGCCCCGCCACCAATAAACCGCCCTCTGAGAGGGCGGCAAGGGGGCGGCCTGTAAAAGGGCCGGCCCCCCGGCCAGATTTTTACAGGCGGCCCCCTTGCCACCCTCTCAGAGGGCGGTTTATTGGTGGCCGGGGGGCCGCCTGCAAAATGGCTGACGGCCGTGGGCCGCCGGCCAACGGCCGTCAGCCACGTCATCATATCGCCCTCTGGGAGGGCGATTTCAGAGATATCGCCCTCCCAAAGGGCGGCGGGAGTATATTTTTGTAAATTTTTGAAATGAAAATGTAGTTTTGTAAATTTTTTATTAAATAAATATAAAAATAAAAAAAATTCGCTGAGATCAACCACGGCGGCTGCATAGCCCCTTTTTTGGGCCTCACTTGGGAGTGGGCCATATGCCCACATGCCTGGCCTAGCCTGCTAGTCTGCTATGTTACCGAGTGACGGAGCGAGCGAGGAGCCAGGCCAAAGGGCGAGCGAGCATCGAGGGCAAAGGCGTCGTTTCACTGTTTGCCCACAGTGATCGTATCATGTGATACGTGCCAGCATGCGTGCATCAAGGTCAGTACTAAGCATTAATATTTGATGTATTTTTATATTCTACGAAATAACACATACTAAGGTTATATAGTTGACTGAAAGTATGCTTTATTTATATTAGATATATAAATTTCGTAAATTTAAGAACCCAATTTATATTTTATTCCGAGGCTCTAAGTTCCTAGAGACGGCCCTGCTGTCTTAGCCGGATTTCTTTCGGAATATTTGTGTGCGCTACTTGGTAAGAAAATCGATCAAGACCGGCACGTACGCAGGCAGGCAGGATAAAGATCGCGTGCGTGCTCGATTCGAGAGATTTTTGGCGACTCGCCTAACCCGATTGGCGCAAATAATTGCCGTCACTGTCACCAAATGATGCGTGCCCATCCCCAATAATCCTCAGCTAATCAAGCCGTCACCTTTCCAGAATCGAGGTCCAGGGAGTAGCATTAAGCGCTGCCCTTTTGGAAAACTTGATTAACTTACGGCCATGTACGCAACGATATGTAGCAGTTCGTACTACTCCGTTAGTTCAGCGACCACTGATATATTTGATGTCACATCATATCATCATTTGCCCGTGGAAAAGCGAGTAAATCCAATCCAAATTAGGCTGTGTTCGTTGCGGTTTAAGTGAGTTGGCTTATTGCCTTGTTTTTCGCGCGCATGCTTCCTAAAACGATCAACGGTGCGTTTTTTACGAAAATTTTCTATATGAAAGTAGCTCTAAAAAAGCAAATAGATCTATTTTTCAACTTTTTAATAGTAAATACTTAATTAATCACGCGCTAATAACGTTTCTCGTTTTACGTGCGACTTATTTAAGCCACCCAATAAACACTTAAGAACACACCCTTAGTCATGGGATGGACACTCCTGCTCCTCCTTTTCATAATGTTTATATCACGCTACAACAATCAATTGAGTGGGTCAGGCTGATTAATATTCACCTATGGTTTAAAATTCGACTGTTTGAAGCAAAATTTGTCTTTGGAGTTGGCACAATGTGACGTTTGAACATTTCTTTTTGAATGCGTTGAGTAATTTTGTTTTCTTATGTATGCTTGAGTTGATTGACCAAATGGATTACGATGTAGACTCCCAACAATACCAAGAAGACAAATTCTTTTTCGTGTATTTTGTTGATCTTTGACTCCATATGTACAACGTTTTTAGGGGAAGAAAACAGTAGATGACATAAATTTTGGATTACTAATTATACATGTTGATGCAAGCACGTCCTAAAATGACGCGTATTTGTTAGCTTTGGGAGAGTAACGATGTTTATCTTTCCAACAACCTAAACAGGGATTGTACATAAACTTGCTCCTTCTCTATTAATATATTAGACAAAATCTTTGCCTTCTTTAACAAAACGAATATTCTTGGCCTCCAAATTAATTTTTTGATAAAGGAAGTTTTATTGAACTCAGTCAATTATATTAAGGTGATACAATCACATCGCGAACACTCCCGATCTCTACATGACAAGGATGCACATAACCAAAAAACACCCACACATGAAAAGAAATAAAAACAATTAAGGACCATGTAACCGAAGGTTAGATCGCCACCCAAATGCTAGGGGTAAAAAACTCCCTAGCCACAAGCTCCAAATGCTGACAGGCCACTGCAATGTAGTCCTATAAAAGAGGCTTCTGGAGGATAATCCAAGTACGGAGCTAGGGTGTGATCAGGAAAATAATCTGCAACGGAGAAGAAACTTTTTTGTTGTCAAAAACCACGTCATTCTTGCACCATATAGACCAACAAGTTGTAGCAGCCCCTAACAAAACAAAGGATCTCATATTCTTAGATATATGTGATAACCAAACCCCAAAAAGGTAAAAAACATTATGTGGCTAGCATAAGTTCGAACCTATATGGATTACTGACCAAACCGAACAAACAAGTCGACAATAAAAAAAATAAATGGTTGGACAAAACGCACATAACTCCATATCTGATAATGTAGAGTAGAGAATACAGTTCTGGAACTATATGCAAGAGTTGGATGGAATTTTAGGAAAAGATTGGAAACTTAGCTTTGTCTTTTCTTTTGTTTGGAAGAATGGTTATGTGGTGTATGTTGAAACTTCATGGTTGGAGTTTGGAGTCTAAGTGCTTTTATCGTGTCTGTGGTGGTGTCAACCTTTTGTAAGGTGTGTCTCTAAGGACTCTGTACTTTTGTTAGCTGTGTACATCCGGTTGGGATGTAGAGGCTGGGTTTTAATCCATTTTCTGAAAATAAAAATATGATAATGTAGAGTTTGAGTACAACTTCTGAATTATTGGAGGAAAAAAGGAAGAATTTTTTCAGTTTAGTTTGATCATATGTGCTAGTCTCACATAAAATTCAGATATTGTACCTTTCTGAACATTTTGCCAGGTAGGAGTGCACTCTGACATGCCGTCCGGCAATCTGAATCTAAAATTTGTTCCTCACTTCAATTGTTTATCTTCCCCCAGGTGCTACATCTGCTGGCATGAAAGAAAAGGCTGAACTGGTGTTGTAATTTGTATGAGAATACTTCTAGGGAGCTGCAATGGAAAAAATAAAAAGAATCAAACCCAAGAAGATTCCGATTATTTCTTATTCCTACCCTCTTGTTTCCCTAGCTAAGATTTGTGAGCTGTCATTGATGTGCATGTCCCTTGTTAGAGCAACAAATGGAGCTGTCATGTCAGCTTAAGAAACTAGCCAGAGAAAATAATATTTGGACAGAATCATAAGCTGTTCATGTCATTTGGCCTTGGCCGCGACATGGCACGGTTAAAATATAGAGGAATTGGTTGCCTTTGTAGCTTTCTGAGAAACTGTTGCATGAGAATGCTGTTTTTTTTTTGTGCCATTGTAAACTGAAGCCTACAATTGGGTTGCATCAGATAAGTCTTTGCAGTAGTTGGGATGAACAAAATATCTCTCAAGATAGTGGAATTGCTACGAGCTCGTGTTGTAAATAAGACCGTACAATTCCATTTTCATTTAATTCCAGGATCGCTTCAATTATTTGGTAGGATTTGGTTTGTCGGTGTGAGACTTGAATTGAGACAAGCAGGGATTAAGTAATGTGCTAGTCATGTGTCATGAATGGTCACCCTGACATCTTGCAATGATGCATCAAATATTCAAACCTGAAGCTCTGCTCAGAGCTCAGAATGTTATTTTCAGTACACCGAATTCCTGAAACATTATTGTAGTATCTGACGCAAGGTGCCTTGGATTATCAAAGATGAAGTGATCTAAGAAACTAAATGTATAGACTATCAGAAACAAAGTGATCTAAGAAAGCCATGAGGAAAGGCATGATTCTCTTTTGTGTGAACAAGCCTTTCTTTTCTTTTCTTTTCTTTTCTCTTAAGAGGATGAACAAAGCCTTTCAGCTGAGCAAAGATCACGCACCAATTCGACTGAACCAAAACAATGCTGAGACTCAATGATCAATATTCCAAAGACATTAGCTTCTTTCAAGACAAAAAATAAATAGTGGGCACAGATAGCACCTGCACTGCACTGTTCCTAAACAAATCCGCCAAGAATACTTTGAGAGAAGTTGACCAACGCATATCAACAGAACAAAATTAAGCACCACTATTTCGCATCATCATTTCTGCGTTAATTAATCTCCAAGACGCGGCTGAAACCACACCAAAGCTTGGAGCAGTAGTGGTCATGATCAAAACAGCTAACTAGCGCGTGTGACCGAAATGAGGATACGGATTTGTATTATCTTCTGGTGAAAGAAAAGAAAAGGCGCGCAGATGCCGCCACTCGTGTGACGCACTTTAGTTGTTCGGGAAGCAACATCTCTGCTTCCCCTCAGGCAGTTGTTGAGCAGTAGCTGCAGCTTGTGTCATGAACAAGACACTCCAAACAAATCCGAGAGAGAGAGATGGAGATCGAGATGGAAATGTCAGTAGCTAGGAATTTTTGTAGTGGTGGGAGGATGATGATGACAGTGGAAAGCTCCTGGGCAGCTGAGGCGATGGGTCTGGGTCTCTCGCTCTGCAGCATGCGATGCATGCACCGTGCATAGATAGTTGAAATGATTTACGTCTTCGGCCTCTGCCGTTAAGCACACAGTCAAGCACCGTGCGTTTAACTGCAAACCACGGAGAGTGGCCATGGATGGATGATCCATCAGACTATCAGATTCAGATCGATCTATCTAGTTTCTACTGACGAGCAGAGGCGCATGGGAAATGTGATGCACTGATGCTGATGACTTCTAATCAGTTCTTGAACTTGTGGTGATGGTGGTGGTAGTCGCCATCGTCCACGACGTAGGATCACAATTTTCTGAACAAGTTAAATTGTGTGTGTGCTGTAAAGTAAAGCAAAGCATGGATGCTTCCTGTTCTTCGTCTCGAGGAAATGTGGAGAAAGTAGGCTAGCTGCTGTTCAGGCTGTGTGTGTCTTTGCTGCTATCGTAGTCGTCGTTTGGCTCTCTCTTTCAGAAAAATTTTCAGGTCGCGCATCACTTCAGCTGCTCCTGCCGACTTCCATTTCCATTTCAGTTTTATGATTCTTGTTCAGGTACACATTTATTGTCCTAGGAGTGTATGATTTGATGATGCAGACAAATCCTATCGTCGCTTCTGAAAATTGCATCTTGAATAAGCAAGCAACTTGTACTGTAGAGTAGTAGTACTGGTCTATTGAATTCATATTGCTCAGCATATTGCCCAGCCGCCATCCAGAAGGGCCAGGAGTCACATCCATCCATTATCACTACAAAAAACCACCATGCTAGACTAAGACAGCAGCAGATTATTATGTGACTGTATCAGACAGCAACTTGGAACTAACCAAATGCTTCCAAACCTTTTTGACGAGCGCCGCAAGACTGTTTTCAAGCATCGTCTGCAGCGAAGAAATTTCACATTAAACAGTTCAATTCTAGAGGAAAAACAGTTTAATTGCCACGCGTTTCAAACGCAGCCCAGTTACTATTGGATAGCAAGCAGTCGGGCTAACGATTTCAGAAACTTCGGTGCCTTTGGTCTCACTGAAGTTGCTGGAAGTCTGAAACGCGTACTTAGCAACTCGAGTGTGCAAAGGCTTATGAATGCCTTATGTTGAAACTTGAAAAAGACCAGAGAGGTCCATATCTCAAAATGATCGGAGTATATTTGGGCCTCAATTGATTTGTGCAAGCACGAGAATTATCAGCCAATGTTGTTCTTCTCTAAGGTAGAAAATCAAGCCCAGGTTTGGCCCCTAAATGCCTGTTTCGGAAGCCCATAATCGACGGCCCATCTCCGGCTATTCCGAGGGGACGGGCCAAGGGTTGTGGGCTTCCAAATGGGGCTTTAGAAGACCAAAAACTAGGCCCCGGTACGTGGCCTATGGACCTAGTGATAGTTTGAAGGTGAGGGAAGATAGAAGAGAAAAAAGATCACGTAAAATAAGGTGAGTTATTAGCGCATAATTAATTGAGTATTAATTATTTTAAACTTGAAAATAGATTAATATGCTTTTTTAAAGCAACTTTTATATAGAAAATTTTTACAAAAACACATCGTTCAGCGGTTTGGGAAACGTGCTCATGGAAAACAAAATGTTCTTTTCCCTCAACCGGTACCTCTGAACTCAGCCTTAGTGCTACTAATCCACGAATGGCCCATTTAGTATACTGGGATTTTTCTTGGAAAAAATTCTATTTGACTCCCCCAACTATAGGTCGAATCTGATTCGTATTTCTTAACCGTAAAACCGGGTATAACTACTCCTTCAATTATTAATACCGGTGCAAAATGACTATCTCGGCAGTATTGACCGTGGTTTTCGCTGACGTGCCTTGCATGTGGCACATTGACCTAGTCTTCGTCCTATGTGACGGCTATATGACGCTTACGTGGAATCACAGTCAGTAAAAAATAAAAAACTAAATAGGGCCTACATGTCTTTGGCAATTTGTCAATGTTTTACACCGGCAATAAATATATAAGGCTACTCGTCGGACCGAAACTCGATGGATTGCAAAGGAACACAAAGAGTTTATACTGGTTCAGGCCCTCGGGATGAGGTAATACCCTATGTTCAGTTAGGTGTATTTTCTTTGAGGATGTATGATGGTGATTCTTGTGAACCTCTTGATCTTCTGCTTCTTGCCTCACGGGGCGCCCTGCCTCCCCTTATATACTGGGGGACAGGGTTACAAAGTAGGAGTCCTAGTTGGACTACGACCAAGGGATCTCCTTCTAGAGATATAACGTTTCCGACTAGGACTGTATTTTCCCTGTCGTACAAGGCTAAGTCTGCCGAGTTCTATCATATCCCTAATTACAAGACTAGGCCCATCATCTATCGGAGTGGCCCATATGCTTGTCATAAGGTACCCTAGGCCCATGGCACCGACACAATTTCACAAAAAAAATTTTGCGTACTTGTAGACGTCGTTGTTGATGTTGAGGTAGATGAAGGCGTACCAACGGTCGATGACTTGGCATAGCTCTAGTGGCCAAAGGTCGAGGCCACCGGCGGCGTCAACTTCGGCGAGGTCACAGAGGAACTTGGCAATCTCGATGCTCTCGTTGCACACCACGTCCCACAACATGGGCACCGACGCCCTCACCTCAAACTCGCTGTGGCGTGCGACGTACAACTCTTGTAATGCCCCGATTTTTCGGGCCGATAAAAACTATTTTATAAAAAACCTAATTCCAAAAATTCGACGTTTTTGTATGTGAGCCTAAGGAATAAAGTGCATCGGATCTCAATTTATCCCTCCTTGAAAATCCCAAATAACCTAAAATCCTGGTCCAAAATTAAATCTCGAATTCGAATTTTGCAGTTCGAATTTCCTTCTCGAAGTCCTCCAATAATTTTTTTCTTTATTTTATTTTCCTAAGAAAATCAAATCTTCATCTCTTCTCAAATCCAGGGTCAAATTCCAAATTTTGGAAATCCAAATCCTCCTTTGAAATCCCTCTATACTCTCTTCCTTTAATCCAAAAACTCCTGAACAAATATATATATATAGTCTCAAGCCTGGAAGCCCTTGTTTAAATCCCTAGAGCTTGCAAATTCAAATAGCAATTTTTTTGGAAAATTAATGCCCCTTTAAACTCCCAAAATCCCCTCTGAAAATCCCTGGGAAAAGGGGAAATGTCATTGTTCCAGTGGGTCCCCCCCTCTCTCGGCCTGCTCAGTCTCTTCTCTCCTTCCCTCTCTCACTGCGTGGCCCAGCCCACAACCCCCTCGGCCTTCTCCCCCGTACCCGATTGACACCGGGGCACCGCCCTCAGTCCCCGGCCAAAAATCCCGTGGGCACCCATATCTTACACGCGGACCTCGCTTGCCAGCCAGGCCCACTAGTCAGCACAGTTATCTTCCTCCTTTGTTCCTCACCGCACGAGCGTCATGTGCTCGGTCAAATTCCCAAGACGCCGTGCCGACCACGGCTCTCCCCGCCCGGCGCCGCCCGACCACCTCGGCCTCCCGCCGTCACGCCGCGTCACCTCCGCCGCCCCTTCACGTGCGCTGCCGCCTCGGGAAACCACCGCAGCAACCGCCCCGTGCCTCGCTCGCCGTGCCACCACCATTGACGTGCTTGGAGCTCGTGCCACCGCCTCTCTAGCTCATCCACTTGCTGTCGCCTCTCGCCTATAAAGCCGGCCGCCCTCCTCGTCCCCCCTCCCTCGTTTCTCGCTGCGGCCGCGCCGCTATAGTCAACCCGAGCTCGAGCTTGAGCTCTGTGGACCGCCGCCGCGTTTCCTCCTCCCCTCATCGGTGAGCACACCCCCATCTCCTTCTTTCTCTTCTTCCCCTAAACCCTAAGCCCAACACCCCCTTGCCTGAGCCCGCCGCTGGCGCAGGCCGTCTTCTCTCCCCGCAGCCTTGGGACTTCGCGTTGCCGGCCGCTGTCGAGCCCCGACTGCCCCATCTGAGCCGCTCAAATGCTTCGTGACCCTCTCCGCTGTCTGCCACCGAAGCCTGCTTGTCGGGAGTCGCTGGGGATCGGCCGGACCACTTCGGCCTTTGTCGGCCGTCGATCTCCGACCGAACTAGCCTTGCCTCTCTTCTCTCTCTCCCTGCCATGCGGCCCGCCAGCCATAGCCACCGACATGTAGGCCCCCTCTCTTATTTCACTGTCCAACAGCTCCCACCGTCCCACTGTATGACATATGGGCCCGCCAGATTAAACCCTCTAATCTTTTCTCTGGTCCCACTGACATGTGGATCTCCTACATTTGTTCTCCTGTATGAGTGACATGTGGGACCCCTCTGTTTACTCTCTCTACCTCAATGACAAGTGGACCCCAGCCACTTCTCTCTCCCTCACAGACATGTGGCTCATTCCTCTGTCACATACATATGGGACCCATCCCTTTTCTCCATAAATGACATATGGGTCCTTCTTGTCAATCCCTCTCTCTTCCTCACTAACAGGTGGACCCAGCCTCCTTCCTCTCACTTCCACTTACATATGGGCCCCATCCATTTCTCTCTCCTCTCTGTATAAATGACATGTGGGGCCACCCTGTCATCCCTCTCTCTCCTCCCCCCTTTGACAGGTGGACCCCGCTCTCTCTCTCTAAGACACTGACAAGTGGGCCAATCCCTCAGATCTCTCTCCCAGTCATTGACAATGGGCCCCACCTATCAGCCACTTATTCCCAAAATAATTCTTTTTCCAAAAATCACAAGTAGCCTTTCTTTTTCCAGAAAAATCCAATTAAACTTCAAAAATTCATATCATTTCAACTGTAACTTCGATCGACCCCATTGAAGTCTCAAAATTTTTCTAAAATTGAGATCTACCTCACGGAACTATTAGTTATTAATAATAGAATTTTATTTCTAGGATTTTTGCGTGTTTTTCTCTCGTTACGCATAGTCAACAATGACGGAAATTTTTCCGGACGCGGATTCTCTAATATTCTAAAGACGAAGTCAGAGGCATGTCACTCCTTGAACATATTGCTCCCAGTTTATAAAATATTTTTGTTTGTCAAACTGCGTTTTAGTGCACACGTTAAATTTGTTTTGGCCTCGATTCACGCAATGAACCAACAGACTTACCTAGTAGTTGTAATAACCTGTAGGTTTGAAAAACACTATTCCTTGTCGCTTCACCTCAGTGTTACCTCGGCATCCATGCTCATAGTTCCACTCAAATCGCCTATGTTGTCGAAATGGGAAAACCAGGGTTTATAAAACCTTTAATCAGACATGTGGTGTCGGTAAGTTTGCTAAGTAAGAAATGTTTACGAAAACTCGTGATGTAAAGTAATCGCTTGGGCAGGGATACTTTGTATTCGCATATAAGAACTGATTACTTAGGGAATTGCACTGACCATAATACAATGCGACCACACGGGCGGTATGAGACGCCCCTGGCTAAGTATTCAGCCAAAATAGGGTTACCTCGCATGCCAGTAGATATGGAACACCGGGATAAGGTGTTTGAGGGTATCTCCGGGTTCCTGAGTAGAGCAAGGAAGGGAAGCTTGCCTAGTACTTGGTCTAGGAGTTTGGGGGAATTTGCAAGACGAATGGTTGACTGAGTTTGGCCCATCTATCGGGCATGAGGTACCCTGGGATGGCTCTTGAAAGGCCTTGTCGCGAACCTTCCTCTATTGACGAGTATGGGAAGTAAGCTCGCGTCGTGTGGGGAAAGCGTATACCTCTGTAGAGACTTGAACTGTTTGAGCAGCCGTGCCAACGGTCATAGGCGATGTGAAGTGATTCCTCTAGCGTAACTTTGCTTTTAGAAAATGATTGCGAAAGTGGTTTGTGGAACTGGGAATCGTTACCAGAATCAGCCAGGTCGACTGATGGAAGACCATTACGTGGTCTGAAACGGTCCTGTGTGAATCGGGATATTATATAGCATCATAGTTAGGCTTCTCGAGTAGAAGCAGTGTATGTTGAGATGGAAATTATGGATGGCTTTGGGAGCCGAGGATGAGATAAATAAGGTCCTGGACAGGACGATAGTGAAACAAAAGTAATATGAGATAACGTTTTGTAACGTTTTGTCCTGAAGAGGACGAAAGTAAAAATAAACTAATAGATGGTGGACACTAAACCACTGTCGTGGCCCGACAGGTGGTAGACTTGACTAGAAACTTTAAGTAGATAAAATCTGTTCGTCCTCTTGAGTTGTTGCAAAGCAATTCGTGGACAGGATCGAGGCGAGAGCCACTTTCTAGTAATACTGAGACAACCCGCACCTAGAGTTTTGGAAAATATTTTAAAATAAAGTTTTGAAAAATATTTTAAAATAAAATGTTTATGAAATAAACCCAGCCTTCCTTGATAGCCTGCATGTTCACACTTTTCCCGTGACTTGCTGAGTACGCATATAATCAATCCATTATCTATTTTTTCCCTTCAGGAAGAGTGAAGTTAAAGTCAAGATTAGCATTTCTTTCCCAATCCAAAGTCATTACTTGTGGATTGGGTTCTCGCTGCGCTGTCGTTCTGCTGTTGCTGTTCTGTTTGAAGGTTGCTGCTCAGGGCTTGCCCAAAGTTGCAACTTGTAAATGTATAATATATATATATATATATAGAGATAGGCTATGGTGCTTCGCGAAGCACGGGGTTGCCCCGTGCTTTGTGACCGTTGCTACAAATTAGAAGTTTAAATGAGTAATCCAAACCGTTCATCATGATCTCCATATTGAAATAAGGTTGGAGACCAAATTTTACATTTTTTGAAAATTTTTTACTATTTTTTAGATAGGTATGAAATCTTGTTAATCTAAAGACTTGAAAACCGTCCAAAACCTATAAATTTGTACCCCTCTTAAAAATAGTAAAAATTTTTCAAAAAATATAAAATTTGGTCTCCAACCTTGTTTCAATATGGAGATCATGATAAACGGTTTGGATCGCTCATTTAAACTTCTAATTTATAGCAACAGTCGCGAAGCACGGGGCGATCCGTGCTTCATGAGCACAGTAGCCCACATATATATATATATATATATATATATATATATATATATATATATATATATATATAGAGCTGTTGGGATACGTCTCGATTGATCGCGGTAACAGCAAGGTTTCCTAGGACTGGTACCGGCAACGCGGTTTCGTGGGAGTTGGTTCACGCCGATCTTCTGTAGCGCTCCCTCTCTGGTGTCACTATAGATGGTGCCAGGGTGGAGGTATTATAGGTCGGAGGGGGCGAGCTGCTGCATAAGGAGGCCCCATGTGGAGGTCCAGCCATGGCGGACGGCAGAGGAGCTGGGAGGGAGGCAACGCGTGGCCCCACAGGAGGCAAGAGAGGGCGGGTAGCGAGTCTTGCGAGGCGGTGACGGGGCTGAACCGGCTGCAGAGGCGACGGGGACGCTGGGGCAAGGAAGGTGGCGGCCGTCGGAGCTAGAGGGAAGACTACGGAGGTGGTGGCGGGGACCACATCGGCATGGTACGGTGTGGTGGTTTCACCGGCGAAGCCGAGAGCTGCCTGCTTAGAGAAGAGTAGGGGAGGGCGGAGTGTGGGCTTGACGTGTCAGAAGTAGTGTGGTGGATAAGGAAGTCCAATCAGGTCTAGGCCCAACAAGTCACAAGCGTGTGGGTCCTATTTAGTTTTTTTAATTTTTTTGCTAATTGTGATTCTACGTAAGCGTCTTGTAGCCATCACGTACGACGAAAACTAGGTCAATGTGCCACATGGACGCCACGTTAGCGAAAACCACCGTTAATACTGTCGAGAGAGTTATTTTGCGCCGATTTTAATAGTTAGAGGAGTAGTTATACTCGATTTTATGATCGAGAGATACGAATCAGATTCGACTTGAGTCAAATAGGACTTTTTCTATTTTCCTTTCTCTTGAACCGGGACATTTGTATTTCACTGACCTGATTGCATGATTAAATGGTCACTCGTTCCATAAAAAAGCATAATTGAGGGAACTGAACATGTACATCGACATTATAAGATTATGCAAAATTTCACGTTTTTATGAGATTCAACAGGTGTCTATGTAAAACAAACGTGGAATTCGTTCTTCTCGGACAGGGTCAGCCTAAGTTTTTGAGTCAAAATTCAAGTGTGCGAGTCCACGTCGTTACAGAATCCCGGCCGTATGGAACGCCATACCCATTGCGATTTGCGAGTCACGCTCCGGGTGTCTCTCTACAGAAATAGCGCTCCTGCCACGCACTCGCAGAGTCCCAGCCAGGTTTAGGTTAGCCCGTAGCCACGTATAATCCTCTGTCCGCGTCGCTACTGATCTCTCGCCCCAGATACGTCGCGCACCTTCCACTCCACCACCACGCGCCACACAGCCGAGAGGGCGCGTCGCGAGCAGAGCAGAGGATGGCGCAGCGGCCGTGAGAAAACACCGGGGGAGCCAAGCCGATCGTGGCGCGCACCGGCACACGCGTACGCGCGCTTGGTGCTCGTCGTCGCAGTCGGGTCGGAGGGCGCCGCAACGCGCGGAGGTGGGGCTCGCGCGCTACCTGCCGCGCGCGTCGCATGCCGATTCGGCTCTTTGGCGGAGTGGCCGGTTGTGGCTGGAGCCTACACACGGTTCCGGCGTCTATGAATGAAAACTGTCATAAACGATATTATTTTCAACCAATGTCTATTGATCAAATATTTTAAAAAATTTATAATTAAGTTAGTATAAATATATAACTAAAATTACATATGATCGATAAATTAGTTGTAGATATTTATGATTGAGTTGTATAAATTTAATACTAACGTTATGTGATCGATAATAACAATTACAACAAGTTAAAAGTGTAATTTAGAACTCGCTTCCTCTATTCTAAATCTAAAAGTTTGATCCAACGGTCAGTGTTATTGTTTGTCACAATTCAAATAATCAAACGTTTAATTAATAGTAAATCTGTTATCTCTATATTATTTTTATGGATTTGGTAGCAACTTTAATACGATATAAAAAATAAATTATATATATCTAAAAACATAAACGATCAAAAAATAATATTATTTTTATAAAAACGGTCCTGATACTCTCAAGATTTTCCGTACCATGTCCACCCCGGCATCCGGCCCCCTGCCTGCAGCCTCGGCTGCCAATGTGTGCAGCATGCACTGCAGTGCCAAGTGATCCAGAAAAAAAAAAGGATAAAAATCGAACTGAAGCTTGTAAAGAATATCCGGTGAACGATTCGGGTGCAGAGGTATCCCTTCCATGGCACATCCGGGAAATTCCTCGTCAGATGCCATTCCTTGCTGCGGCGTAATTTGTAGCCAACTTTGCTAATTTGATTGATTAATTAATTTAATTCTCTTGTGCTTAGCTGCTAAAGATATATGAAGTGGCTCGCTTACACGGAAGGGGCGTGCTAAACACACGTTATCTCGACACATTTTATTTTCTTAACACAAATGGACACGCAAAGGAAGCAAGTTGATACAGTATTGAATAGTAGCTTCGTGTGAAAATGGACCAATGACTAGTGGCACCAATCGCCTCTCTCCTTTTCCGATTCAAGAGATAGGCTTGCACTGTTGCAATGGGAATGACGTTGGTCCTACAAGCCTGAATGCGATTTTCGACGATATAAAATCAGCTCCAATAATTTAACACAAATTACTTCATTTGCTCATCGTTGATGACAAGAACACAGCACCAAACAAAACGCCACTGATTTAAGACCACACATTCTTCTTCAACTTAAAAGAATTTTGTTTTCCAAAGAGAAATAAATGTGGCTAACGAAAATGAGAGGTTTTCTTTTTCTTTTTTCTTATTTTGAGATGAAAGATGTTTTGAGATGAAATAAGCTCAGTGTACGTGTGTGTGTTTTAGGTGCGCATCTTTGTTACGTAGAGACCAGCTGTGTTCTCACCGTTTATCGCTTTCTTTATTTTTTTTTTGAGATGAAAGGTGTTCTGTTCTTCCCAGCATTGTTTATTTTTTTTCACACTGTTTCGAAAAAGGGCTAAAAACCTAGAGATCCAAAAACAAAACGAGCAAGTAAATGAACGAAAAACAAATGCGAAAAACGAGCACGGAGATGACAAAAAAAGAAACGGAAACTACCGTGCCCTAGCTTCCATTTCTCTTCCCGTCTCTTCCAGCGAACAGCGCCCGCTTCCTTCACCGCCGCTCGTTTATATTTCCGCAAAGAAGCGAACCGAGCGCCTCCTCCCCAAGCAAAGGCAAGGCCAAGATTGGAGACAACTCCGCCGCCAGTTCGTGATTCGTCCCCCTCTCCTCCTCCCTCCATCGCTCGCACGCGCTCTCCCCTCCCTCACATGGCAGCTCCGCGTCTCCACGCCCAATCCGAACCCCTCAAGAACAACCCTTGCTTCTGCTTCTGCTCCTCCTCCTACCCCGATCCCGACTCGCTCTCCCGTCTCGGCCTCGCCGGTTCTTCCTACCCCTCCTCCCTCCGCGCTCACCGCAGTAGCTCCTGATTCGAGCCTCCTCCAGCGTCTCCTCCGTCTTCTTTCGCCGCCTCGCCTGCTCTTGCTGGTTCTTGGACGGGGCGCCTTGAGGCTCTGATTCTCTCTCGCCATGGGAAAGAGTGAGTTGCTCTCTTCGCGTTGGTTGCTTGGTGGTGTGGTTTTTTTTTTCTTGGTTGGTTGTGTGTGCTGATTTTGCTGATTTCTGCAGGTAAGAAGAGCAAGGTCCGTGGCGGCGGCGGCGGCGGGGACGACGTGATCGACAGCAGCGACGCCGACAGCGTGGGCTCGTCGTCGACGGCGCTGTCAGATCTATCCATCTCTTACGCTACCGAGCACGTCAACTCGCAGGAGTTCGTTCTCGACAAGTACATCGACGCTCTCTATGAGAAGAGGTGAAGTTTCTGTCACCATTTCTAATGCCCTGTTGCCATTTCGGTGTTGTGTGCACGGCACCTTGATTTCGTTCGGGTAGAAATGGTGTGATTGGCTTGTTTCTGTAGGTTTTGCTTCGATTAATTTGTTGCTTATGCAGTTATGCTGTCAGTACGCATCGTTATCGGTGTGGCATGATATTACCTTGTTTGAAATATGAGGGCTTGATACCTGCTCTTAATTGGCTGAGATATTTGATTCCATAGATAGCTTGGATAATATTTATCATATATCAAGTGATGCGTTAATATGAACTTTTGGTTTTAGTTTGCAAGTTCTCTTAGCTATAGATTAATGGGATGGTTGGAACTTTTTGCTGGGTTATTGAATGGTGGATAGTGCTGTTGCAGTCTACTAGGTTACCTTGTTCGTTGATTCATTGGAGGGCTTTATGAAGTTCGTTTCACGCCTAAGCATTGCCAGTTCAAATTCCCTGTATACTAATACTTGTACAGTGACTATGTCCCATTATGATAATTGGCATATGATAAGCTGATTAGAAAATTTTATCTTAATATGTTGCATTAATTTTTGCAGTGGAAAGTTTCGTGACAATTTTAAAACCATAGCTAATTGATTGGAATGTTTTATAACTGCAAGTTGGTGATAGTTTTGCCCGACTTGAGGGCTGAGGAGCCCTGTAGTTTGCATTCTTTTCATCCCTGCATCAGTAAATATTAAACAGTGTTATCTGTATTCAATTGATATTCTTCACATTGATTTTACGATCTACCATTGCATCTATTATTCTGCAAAAGAGGATATTTGGAGGGAAGAAAGTTGATGGAGCTTGTCTTTTGATTCTCTGTTGCCACTTTGTATTGCAACAAGGCCACCCTGTATTATCAATTTAGGGTGATACTTTTTTTTTGCCTTAATTGTTGGAGGGAGGCCACGAGGTCCACAATGTTTCTTCTTACGTCATAGTTGTTTTTTCCCTTGAAAAACTTGCTTAACCCCATTGCTATTGTGAATGCAAATCCTGTTTATCAAATATGGAGCAGACTAATAAGTTGCACCATCATGTTGGATGTTGAAATTAGCATGCCTGCTCTTTTTTAATGTACTTAATATTTCACCTTTCATGTTGGTGCAGGGGGTCTACCAGGGAGGCTGCACTCTCTCAACTGGTCGATGCTTTTGAAAGCTTCATTCTTCATGGTCTTGTGGAGAACAAGTAAGTTACTACATTCCATCTGTCAATCTTATAATTGCATGCAAAAATAATAGTCATTTAACTGTGAGCAATACGGATATTACATACCTGTGATTATTGTAAACATGAAAGACTTCCATTTTAAAAAGCTCATAATATGATAATCAAGTCCGACCTTGTCAGATGTCAGGCTAGCCCACTTTTGAGTAAAGATGGACTTGTGTTAATCCAATTTGTTCAATGCATTCCTGACTTTATTTTTTCCCCTCTTATGAAGATATGCCACTCTGCTGAGTCTGTTCAGCAGTTAATTCAATTTGTTCAATGCATTCCTGACTTTATTTTTTCCCCTTTTTTGAAGATATGCCACTTTGCTGAGTCTGTTCAACAGTTCGATAAAGAAGGGATCTACGAAGGAGGCTTGCTTGGCATCTCGTGCCATTGGTCTGTGCCCTGTAACATTTAGTACTCATTTCTGACTGTTGCTGCTTACTTACACTATTTTTTGGCTGTTTTCTGGACTTGCAGGTCTTTTAGCCCTTACGCTTGGTGCTGGAAGCGGCTCACATGAAATAATGGAGGAGTCACATGCACAACTGTCTAGGGTCCTACAAACTTGGCCAGATGCTTCAAAGATGATTTTGGTATGCCAAGTGTTTTCTTATTTCTTGGCTTCCAATCTTTGTTTTGCACTTCCATTTTAAGTGAATCTAAATTAAAACGTTGCAGGCACTTGATTGCTTGGCTGTGATCACATTTGTTGGTGCTGCTGATTTGGCTGAAACAGAGCTGTCTTTGAAAGCTATGTGGGATGTGATTCATCCAAAATCGGGTTCAAATGTATGTATAGGTCCTGTTGACCTGTAAAAAGAACATAGAATATTTGGAAAAAGAACTGCATCTATGTTCTAGGATAAATTACAGTCAAATGTATTTTGGAATTTTTGTAGGTGGGAACGATCCGTAAACCAAGGCCCCCTGTGTTAGCAGCTGCTATATCTGCCTGGGCATTTCTTCTTACAACTATTGGTTCATGGAGGATAAATGCTGATAGTTGGAAAGAGTAAGCGACATCCTACCGCCTGTGTGCTTGTGATGTACTAAGCTATTCATATTTGTGGAATTATTTACGCTTTCTTTCTTCTATTTGCTAGGCCTATTGCATTTCTTTCTACTCTTCTTGGTGCAGAGGATCGTGCTGTTCGAATGGCTGCTGGTGAAGCATTAGCTTTGTGCTTTGAGCTAAATCTGCTTGATGTTTCCTTTGGTGAAGATGATGATGTTGAAAATGGAGGAACTGATGCTTCTAAGAGTAAACTTTTCCTGGATATGCAAGCTTTGAAAGCCAAAATATCAAGTCTTACCTCTAATCTCTCAATGGAGGCAGGGGGTAAAGGTGCAGACAAGAAAAACCTTACTGACCAAAGAGATTTGTTTCAACGGATCTTGGATTTTGTTAAGGTCTGGCTTTTTTTTACCGAATGGCTTTTTTTTGTTGTTGATTTTTGAATATTCGGTTCTGTTTATTTGATGTCAATAATGTTGATCTTTCTTTTTTTCAGTATGGTGAGTGCCCTGAAGAATCTGTCAAGATTTCTGGAAAGCGTGATGTTTTAAGGGTGTCATCATGGTCCGAATTGATTCAGGTGCTTTAACTCTTTTCTTTACCTGGTTCCTGAATTGTTGGTCCCTGGTCCCTGACTACTTATTTAATTTTATAGTTGAACTTCTTGAGGCGGTTTCTTGGGAGAGGCTTCCTGAAGCATGTGCAGGTACTATTTTTCAGAGTGAAGGCATTTTCCTGTTGTGTTAATTTATCTGGTATAATGAAGTGACAAAAGTTGGCATTGTTTCCAATACAGGAGAATGTACTTCTTCATGATGTCTTTGACATTAAGACTGACACAGCTGAAACTCTGTCATCCACTGATAAGGTGAGAAACTGAAATTATAAATGGCCGCATGTAGCGTGGATTTGAACTGTTGACTTGTTACATGATACCCAAAAGCTCTTAAGAGAGCCAATGATAGGTATAGAGAGAGAAGAAATTGGGAGTAAAATACAGTAAACCATGATCGATGTTAATCGCCTTATAGGTTTAGTGTTTTGGCTTGCAGATACCCATTCAGAATAAACAAACCAGAAAATAGGTTAAGTTATCCTTAACAGCATTTGCTGCCCTGAGGACAAGAAGGGGATATGTTTTTAGCATTTTTTGTGCACATGAACCTTGAATGCCCATCAAACATTCAAACTGCTGAGTCAGTTCTGGGCTTTATTATCTTAGGCCCCTGCGTACATGGTTATTCCTTTACTTGAATATTAGGAGGTGCTGTGTGATTTGTTCGGATTATTATTCTGAATTGTTCAAACATGACAGGTTTCTTTATACAATCTTCCAAGCAGTCTGCTTATTTTTTCACCAAAGTTTATCCTGCTTGTTTTTGCCTCTCCCTGGATTTGTTGGTTCATTTGCATATTTCTCATGTACTTATGGATTGCTGATCACAAACAACCCCAAAACACTTGCAGAAAATCTTCAGGTCTGGCGAAGAAAAAGGAAGAGCTCTAAAGTTGAACAAGGACCGCCGTTTAGCCCAGGTGAACTGACCGCTCACTTTCTGTTAACTTGTTCTGTTTTGTGTAGTGTGTACCTACTCTGTTACCTTGTTTTTCCTTCAGTTTTGCTTAAGGTTATGTTTAGGAAGTTTTGCTTAAGGTTATGTTTAGGAAGTAGCTTGTTTAAGTGACATAAAAACGAATGCTAAAAGCAGTGTCTTTTGGGGTCCTTGGAGGTATTGAGAGGTAGAAGTATCTCCTAGTGTTAGAATCATAAGGTACCAAGAGGTATCAAAAAATGTTTTTAAAAAGATACATAGAGATACATCTATTTCTCAACTACCATAAAAAAAACCCTAAAGCACTAACAAATGCTTATGTTTCCTATGTACCAATTGCAAACCACAAAAACATTGTTGTTGTTACGTGTGTCTGACTAGTAGTATACTTGATCTTCTGGACTTCATTTCAGGAGAGGAAGAATGCCGCTATGTTGTTGGACGAGTAGCCTGGATAGTGAAACTGCAGCTGCTCGTTCTCTTCTCCATCTAGCTGGACTTTTTATCTCTTACGAGAGAGCTTGGAAGTTGCGGTCTATTATCATGACGCTATGCAAGCAATACTGGAGAAATACTAGATTCCAAAACCAGTTTCTGTTATCAACTCAGCAGTGCCTTTACATGTAAAGGTCTAAATCAATTTCTGTTGTTTGCTCAGAGTGCCTTTACATGTGGAAACAAAGTGCTGAAATCTGATCCCTATTGGAGTGCCTTCACATTTCTTGCTTGTGTTACCTGTGATTCTTAGCTGAACTGCTAGTGCACGTTCGCCTCCAGTTGGACGATCACTCGCGGCTTCCCTTGCGGTCCTGAGGTGGTCGGACCACGGAAGGAGCGGCGGTGGGCTTTCTCAACGACCAACCGTCATATGGTTGGATCGGCGCGCGCTGTTGGACCCCACGCTGGTCGGCGCAGGACCGTAGCCATGACGCCGCCTGGTACTACCGTGCAATTTGTCAGACCACCGCACGGCGCACAGAAAAATATGCATGGCAACATGGAGGTTGCATACGAAACCCTAGCCACACAGAGCGAGACCAACTTTGGAATCGAAGCTGAGGCTTACAGGCATTTGTCCTAAAATTGAAGGCAACAAAATGAATCATTGAACCATCATAAGAACCGCTTACTCCATCTATAGACAAACAGAGAGCATTCGATGTTTCCTTGATCTAAGCATCAAATGAACCACAAGGTATCCGTTGGAGACGAGAGTTATTTTATGAAAGTAATTGCTTGCTGTCCTTAGAAGGTTCAGCTTCAGATAGTAATGCTCAAAACATATACTATTAGATATGCAATCAATCAGTGAAAGTGATCTCTTTGCTTTGGTTATCCTGTTTCTGAAAGCATGTAAGAGTGTCAGGACGAGTCCAAATACAATTGATGATGTTGGAAGAAACACATAATATTTGATACTTACCAGAGTCTTTAATGTATTGGCCTCAATGGATGGTGAAGCAAAGTTACTCGGGATTCACTCAAACAAGCCCTCTGTTTCTGTTCCCTAGAAACATGATCTAAAGGCTCATTACCGATTGTCTTACCTGCAAAGTGTACTGATCCTAAAGATGGTTCACTGCTTCGGTGCCCAAAATTGGGTGCAAACCAACCATACCTTAAGAAACAAGAAGTGATACTTAGCCATAAGTTTTGTATATAATATGGATGGATGCAAAAAGAAGTGAAGTAACCAGGTCTGGAGAAGAAAATGAAACTTAAGCGAAATGCTGAAGGGCTGCCAACAGCAACATGCACATCAGCAGCCGTTATGTTATCAATGTGGCAACATAAAGGAAGAGCATGAGTTAGCGTCTTGAACACTGAGAATTGCCCCATTTTGTGTTCAGATGCTGCACAACTGAAGGTATTTCTTTCAAGGAGCCAAAGTTGATTCCTGGTAAGGATTGCAGTTTTCCTGTTAACTATATGGAGCAATAATCCACACTATGAAATTTAAATAAGATTGTATATAATAATCATTTAGAAATATTGCAAAAGCTGAGCTATTCACCTGCTGCAGAACCTTTGTATCGCCTCATGTTACTGCAGCCAAGATTTGCCGTTGTGCCCGTATCAGCTGGTTTACAGCGTTGCTGAGGAGGTTTCATGGCTTTCTGATGTTCAAAAGCAATAGCTATCTGGAGTGCAATATTGACTTTCTCCAGAGAAATTCAACCCTCCTCCTGAAAAGTTGTAAAACCAGTATTAGCTTGTTCCACTAATTGTCTGAAAAAGGCAAGACTGTACCATCACTCGCAGAAGGACAGGAGTATTTTAGCACAGTCAGCCCAAAACAAGAAGACATAATTTTTCAGATAATGAGTTAACTCGTTTTTTTAACAACGTGAAAGAGTAAACCCCTAGCTTCTACAGCCCTGAGATTATTCCATAGTTTGCAGCAACGCTGACCAGACAACTTACACATAAAAGAAAATTCCAAACAACAAAAATAAAACCCTTTTTATCCAATTTAGAAAAAGTTCTATACGTATCACAAGCATTAGCATAATGGACCAGCACAAAAATTCCTATACACAATGGAAAAGCCCACTGATTTATCTGTTGTGATGAAAACAAACTATGGTTTTAATGAAAGAATTATATCTATAACTTCTAGCACACGTTACAAAGATTAGTTCAGCATTGATCAGAAAAGTTCTGAAGTTTCCAGGGCATAATTGTTCTGATCCCAAATTATGAATTATAACCCTTTTTTCTTCCATTTTACAAGAATAGATCATCGGGACTTTTTTCTCAGAAATGTACTTGTGTCGTCCTTGGAGTGGGCAGCTCCACTGTCTCGCCTTTGCAATGGGCAACATAGGGACATGTTGCCCTTTGGGTGGGTGACGGCAGGCTCACTCTGGTGTCAAGGTAGTTGTCACCCATCCAAAGGAGACACCCGTGCCGTCCATCCATCCAACGGGCAACAGTGCTGTGTCGGGTATACTTTTGGGAAAAAAAATCCTAGTGCTTTATTCTTGCAAAATAAGGGGAAAACAGTTATTTTCAAAAAAAAAACTGCGCGGATTCTCAAAGCAGAAGGATCCTCCAGCTATGCCAGCGTTGTGGAAACGACCGAAAATGTCACAGATAACTCATGTGACGTGCCCCGAGTTCCCAAGGCATTCGCTACCATCTTCTCCACTGCTGATTGAGCTTCTTGATCCTTCATCATTTAGTCATTCTATAGAACATGGGAAAATTTTAACCAAAGAGAAGAATCTGACTTGGTTTGCAGATTCACACTAATACTAGAATTCGTAATTTTTCAAAAAAATTCTCATTGAAACAATCAAAAAATAAGATTAGGTTTAGTTGGTTAAATTCAAAAAGTTAATGAAATAACTTCATTGCCTAGTTATTACCTAAAGAAACTTGAGCTGGTGCAAACTGATTATGAAATATCAAATATGCATTAGTATGACATAGTGCTACTGTATACCAAAGAAATCACCGCTTGATGCTTACCAAAAAGGATTTGTAGAAGATAATCATTGACAGCACTGTAACTCTGATATCCATTGTACCATTAAGCACATCAACCTGCCAGCTAGCTATTTATGAATGTGATATTAACAGACCAAACATAAGATCACAGTTGACATGTCCCCCATGGAATGCCAAGTTTCTCCATGACTCTTGCCAGCAAATCTGAATTAGTCCATTCTCCTGATCATATTCAAGCCCTCGGTTTGAGACAGGGACCTCAGGAACATCTGTCAGAAGGCGTGCTGCTGTGACCGCAGAAAAAAAAATTCACCAATAATTACCACATGAACATTCTCCATCCTTGAAATGGTGAAACCGCCTGACATCTCTAACAACAATTTCCCGTCCGACTGCCTTTGACATGAACATCATTGCAGTATGACAGTCACCACATATTCTCAAGTTTTTTAAAACAGTAACTGTAGCTCCAGGAGGCAACTTTAGAAGTCCAAATCCAACTGCCAGCTTCTCACTATGTGCAAATAGTACATATTCTTTTTCATGGGGCTCCATATCATGCAGCACAAACTTTATATCAGGAACATATCCCAGCTTTCTCATCCTAGCACCAATCACTTCAAGGAATCGGTAGACTTCCTGAGCTTCTGGATGTTTTGTATCACCAACAAGAAACACATGGATTTTACTTCCTACTTCTATCCAACTGCATCCAGGCTCCTTCTTGACCCCACGATCACGCATTAGCTTTCTAACTCTTGCAGCATCAGCCCAACGTCCAGCAGCTGAATATGTGTTAGACAGTAGTATGTATGTTCCATCATGCTGTGGTATCATCCTAAACAGCTGATCTGCTGCATAAGCACCAAATTCCATATCTCCATTGGTGCGACAGCCAGAGAGAATAGCCTCCCAGATGGACGGGGTAGGCTCGAAAGGCATTGTCTTGATTAAATCTCTAGCTTCTCCAATTCTTCCAGCTCGACCAAGCAAATCTATCAATCGTGCATAGTGATTTTCTCCAGGACTAATGCCGAAGTCCCTCTTCATGGACTCAAAATAATGGAAGCCTTCATGTACCAATCCAGCATGATTACATGCTGTCAAAATTGTGAGGAAAGAAATTCGATCAGGAGCAATGCCTTCAGCAACCATCTGGTCAAAGAGTTCAAGTGCCTCTCTACCGTATCCATGCTGCCCAAGTGCTGAAATCATGGCATTCCACGAGACGGAGTCTACATTGGGCATCACAAGGAACACGAGACGGGCATCCTTAACAGCGCCACACTTGGCATACATTGTTAGAAGTGCATTTTCGGCAGAATTGCTCGCCTCGAATCCACATTGTACAAGATGTGCATGGAGCTGCTTTCCATGCTTCAGCGCTCCAAGTTCACCACAGGCAGCTATTGCACCAGCATAGGTGTAGTCACATGGCTTGACATCCTCAGCTCTCATGTGGTTAAACAATTTCAAAGCATCTTCTGAAAGCCCTCCGTGGACATATCCCGAGACCATTACCATCCATGACAAATCGTTTTTATATGGCATTGCCTTAAATACCTCAACTGCTTTGTCCAAACACCCGCTGTCAATGTATCCTGACAAAATGGTGTTCCAAGAAACAACATCCTTCGGTTTCATAGTGTCAAATATCCTTTTCGCAACCACAATCTTTCCACCCTTCGAGTACAAGGTCACCAATGCATTGTTAACAGGTAACGCTGCCTCAGGAACGAAATTCGTCTGTAACCGAATAATCTGACCATGGACCGACTTCCCATGCACAAAGAATCCAGCATTTGCACATGCACTCAGGATGCTAGTAAATGTGAATTCATCAAGCGGAACCTTTTCTGACACCATCCTCCTGAATAGCTCAAACGCGTCTGCACACATTCCTGATTGCACATACCCGGAGATCATTGCATTCCACACGACGTCAAACTTTCCATCAACCTCCTCAAAAACCGATCTAGCAGCATTAACATCGCCTCTCCTGACATAGCCGACGACCATAGTGGTCCATGTGAGGTCATCCTTATCCGGCATTTCGTCGAGCACTTTGCGTGCGTCCCACGAGGACTCAGGCGTGTCGCACTTCATGTACAGAGCAATGAGCGCATTGGACACAGACAAGACAGCCGCCGCGCCGGACTTAAGCACGGAGCAGTGTAGCTGCGTGCAGTGCGACGCGGCGAGGTTGTGCATCTGGCTGACGGCGCTGAGGAGAGCGGTGAAGGAGTAATCGTCGGGGCGAAGGGAGCCGGAACCCAGCAGGGTGCGGAACACGGATACCGCGGGCGCGGCGAGGGACGCTCGTGCGAACGCGGATATCATGGCGTTGTGGAGCACGGTATCGCGGCGGGCGGGCGGGACGGCGTCGAAGAAGGCGGCCGCATCCCGAAGGCGGCCGGTGGCGGCGTGCGCGGCGACGAGGGAGGTGGCGGCGACGGGGCCAGGGTCGCAGCGGAAGAGGACCGCAGGGGTGGCGAGGTCGGGGGAGAGGGTATAGAGGTGGATGAGGCGGAGGGTGAGGTGGGGGTGGGACGGGGCATGGAGGAGGTTGGCGGTGAGGAGGCGGGCGTGGAGGCAGCGGAGGGCGCGCAGGAAGGAGGAGGGGCAGGTCGGGGCCGGGGCCGGGGAGTGGCGCTCGGCGAGGCGGCGGAGGAGGAGGGAGCATTGGTGGGTGAGGGAGGCGACGGCGGACGGCGGCATCGCGCGTTGGCGTGGTGGCCGGGCAGGGGAAGTTCGGAGCGCGCGCCGCGAGGCCCAGTGTTCATTTGGCGTGGGCCACGGGGTTTTGGTGGGGGTTCAGGCGTTCATCTGGTTTAGCGGGTTTCTGAACTTGCTCGGTTTTCAGGTGTTCAAATGTTCTCTGAAGTAGAGGGCTCCTCTGAAACTTAGCAATTTTATAGTAATAGTTCAATTTCTGTAAAATTTTTGTAAAAATTCTCCGTTCCAAAGAAAGCCCGTATGGAACGGATAGAGCTAGCCGCTAGCGCGCGGGGAAGCTAACCCGCGCACGTGCCAGCCGTATGGCTGTACGCCCAAAATCTGTCATTAAGCACTAATCATCCTCCCTAATTCACCTTCATTAGTATTTAATAATTTTTAATTATAAAATAATACATAAATAAGTAGAGTTAAAAGTTTTAGATTTTAGTTGAAAGTTTTAAAAATCTAATTAAAAATTTTAAATTTTAGGTTGAACATTTCAAAATTTGAGTAGATTTTTTGGCAAAATTTGCTACAGCACACACAAAATTCGTGTAATTAGCTAAGGAACACCGTAAATTTGTGTCTCTACTGTAGAATACCAAAAAATCGTGTAATTTATTGTAGAACATCGGAGTGATTATGTTATAATATCGGACAAAAAGAGAGAATTTCAATAATACCGATTTTGCCTGGCGTGCCTAACCTGACATTGTCACCGTCGGCGTCCGCTCCGGTCACCTCCTTCGGCCGCTCCTTCCTCTCCCTCCGCCGCGACCCGATCCCTCCCTCCTCCGACCACGCCAACTCCTCCGACCTCGAGATCGATTCCTTCCAGTGCCACGCCGCCGACCTCCTCTTCGACTCCTCCGATGACCTCCTCTCCCTCGCCTGGACGCGCTGCCTCCTTGACTCCTTCCTCATCCCCCGATCGCCTGTAGCTGGCGCGCAGCGGACCAGGAGCGGGAGACGCTCCACGAGAGTGACCTGAGGTGGGAGCCAGAGCTCCCGCCGCTGCTGCTCCGGCGGTGGTGGCCGTGGCCGTGGCCATGAGCTTCCTTGCTCCCGGCACAGCCAAAGGAGCGATTGCACTGGCCGACCACACCCCCAGCGTCCTTGTCGTCGAGCATGAGGATGGTGAGATCGGTGAGCACCTTGCGGGCGCAGCGGATCTAGCCCTCCCCTGGCAGCGGTACGGCGGGGTCAGGAGAGGAGGCGAGCGTGACGGAGGCGATGGCGAGGTGCTTCTGCCACTGGCGGATAAGGTCGAGGCCGTCGCGGAGGGCGTTGCAGAGGTCGAGGGCCTTGACAGCGCGGTCGAGGCGGCGGCGGTCGAGCTGGGGGTGGGCGAGGGGACCCAGAGTCGGGTTGGGTACGACACCATGAGCAAAATTGGTATTATTGAAATTTTCTCTCCACTCTTTATTCAGATATTATAAAATAATTACTCCGATGTCGTACAGCAAATTACATGATTTTTGTGATGTCCCACAGCAAAGACACGAATTTATGGTGTCGCTCAATCAATTACATAAATTTTAGATGTCCCATGATAAATTTTGTCTTTTTAAAATTTTTAGTTGATAGTTTTAAATTTTGAGTTAAAAGTTTTAAAAATTAGAGATGAAAATTTCAAATTATTAGTATAATGTTTACTCAATTTTTTAATATTTTTATTTTTTTAATATTATTATTATTTAATTTTTTGGGTACTGTACGGCGCAGGCGCTGCTACGCATAGCAGCTTGTCGGTATGGAACAGCACAAGAAAGCAGAAACTAAAAGGTATAGCGGTGCATAACTTGGCTGTCAGGGACCTATTAGGAAAGCCACCGGTGAAGGTTCGAGTCCTTCTCGATACAAATTTTTCACCATTTTCTTCTCTCTTAATTTTTTAATAAACAACTATGGCCTCTGTCAAACACACAGACAATAAGTTTTGTTATCAATAGAAAAAAAATATAAGTGATAGAACAAGCTCCCAACTCCTTATAAAAAATGACTAACTGAATTAAAAGATAAGACAAATCACATAGATTTTAGCAAGTAATTTCTATAGATACTGCATCATCTAAAGCGGAACAAAAGAACTTTGGCTACCGATTCCAAAAATATAACACCACTACGCATAGTATCCTCCTCTTATGATAGCATCAAAGATCACGGCTGGACGCACTGGTACACATGAAGATAACCCGTATAGAATTAGCCATTTTTTATTATAAAAACCTTTCATATTTCAGCAATGTCAAATTGACCAACATAGTGCATTGGTCCCAAATAAAATCATTTTTTTGTGGACCTAGGCACTCCCATAAACCAATTTCTAAATATATTTTTGACATTAGAGAGAGAGGGATATCAAAAAGCAAAGAAGACATTGCCAAGCAGATTGAGCTACCTGACATACAAGGAAAAGGTGCTGAATCGTCTAGTAGCACCCTGGATTTTATTAAAAACCCTTTTGAAAATTTTTGAACTTAATTTGGAGCTTATTTGAATTTTTGAGTGGAGTGCCAAGTTTTGATCTCTTTTCCCCTCCAATTGATCCCTCTCAAGTTCCCTGGTTGTGCCAAATGTAAATTTGAATTTAAATTCCATTCAGAATCCCTCCAAATCCCAAATCTAAAAATCCCTGGAAAATCCAAAATGTCATTGTTCATTTGGGCCGCTTCTTTTCTTTTCTATCCCGTCGGCCCAACTCCCTCAATTCCCTCCTATTTTTCCTCCCTCGGCTATCCTAGTTGCGTGGACCAGCCCGCGGACTGCCTCCCACATCTGTCGCCGCTGCCAGTCTCACGCAAGTGCTCGCCACTTAGCATACTCCCGTGGGGCCCGCATGTCAGTTGTCAACTAACCCGCGCCCGCTCGCTCCGCCAGCCCTGCGCGTTCGTCCCTCTCCTCTAACCAGCCGCACCGCCTGCGTCGCGCTCAAGGTAATGCCGCACCAGGCCGACCCGAGCCGCCGCGTCGTGCCGTGGCAAGCCTCAAAGCTCCGCCACGAATCTGGGCGAGATCCAGGCATCTCTCTCGCTATACTTTCCCTGTTCCCCGCCGCAATTCGGGCTTCGCCCGTCGCGTCGCCCGTCTCCTCCCCGGTTTTCCCATCTCCGCGTGTCTCCCTCGACCTCGCCATGGTGTCGTGCCATCTCCTCCCGGGAAAGCCGCTACTTCGCATCACCTCCTCCCAGAAATCCTCCACTCCTTCACTCTCTCTCTCGCATCGCACCGCGTCGCCTCGCCGTCGCGTCACCCTGTCTTCCCCCCATGTGAGCTGCTCCCCCTTTTTTCTCTCTACCGTCGCTGTCGCGTCGGCATTCATGCCGCTATGGCCTCGCCCCGAAATTCCGGTGCGGCCACCACCTCACCGCCTATTTAAGTCCCCTCTGAGATCTCGCCTCCGCCGCACCCTGTCGCTCTCTCTCTCTCTCTCTCTCTCTCTCTCTCTCGGTCCTTTCTGCCGTGCCTCGCCGCCGTCTCGTGGGCTCCCCGGCTCCTCCATGCCTTGCCGTCGCCGGCGGCACAATCGCCGACGTCCGCCGCCTTCCCCGCGGCCGTCCCCGGGGCGCCGCCGCCGTTCCAGCCACTACATCCTTGCCGGTGTTCGCTCGAAGCAGGAGGAAGACGATGACCTTGCCCCGAGTCCCTGACAAGCCGGACCCATGGCACAGTCCCCTCCTCTCTCCTCTAGTCTCTGGCAGGTGGGCCCACTCTAAAAAAACTTAAACCGATTTGAAAGACTGAGTCTCTGACATATGGGGCCCACTCTCATTTAACTCCTCCCACTCACTATCAACCGGGTCCCATAGTCAGGGAGTATCCCTAGGGAATATTCCTTTTCTTGTCAAGTATTTTCCTTTTTCTAAAAAATTACAGAAAATCATTTAAGCTTCAAAAATTCATAATAAATCAATAGTAATTCCGTTTGACCTTATTCAACTCTCAAATTTTTTTTTCTAAAAATAAGATCTACACTTTGGCATTGTTGGATTTCTGCTCTAAGTGTTTCACTCTGGGTTTTGTATTTATTTACCTCGTTTCGCGTGTAGAACCCAAGTACGAGAAAGGTCTGGACACCGCCTTCGTAGGAGAAGACCCACTTCCGAAGTAAGGCAAGCCCTCTTTAACCACATTGCCCTATATTTTTGATATGTCTATTGTTTGCTAAAATTGCATGACTTAGGATACACTTTTAAACTGTTCAGCCTCGGTGTACCGCCGGTGTACCTAACCAAGTAGTCGCACTACTTTACCTAGGAAGTTGACTTATTTCCCTACCCTTGTTAGCCCCACAAATATACGCCAGGATCGCTATCCACCGGATACGACTACCAAGTTAGTTTGCTTAGCCATGCTTACATTGTTTGTCGTACGGGAAAATATGGTCCTTTATTCAAATGTTTGAAAACCCAATGCCTTGTGTGTCGGAATGATTTGACCAAATAAATGTTGTGTTGTCAAACCTTGATAGCGGGGAGTCAGTGCCTTTGTGGATTGGCTACGTGTTATCGATAAGAACCATTTCCTTTGGAAAATTCACCTGCACATCTCACAGTATGACTATACGGGTATTATAGGATACCCCTAGCTAAGTAATTGGTTAGTTCATGAAAATCTTATTTGTTAATGGTTGTGGAACACTGGGGATGAGGAGATTGGTGGATGAACATGTTTACAAGCCTGGTTTCACCACCTCTATTGTGGCGTATTATCAATGATAGGTGTAGCATCATCAGTGTTCCTGAGTGGATTAAGGTATAGACTTGCCTGATACTTGGTCGTGGACTCCACCTAACCATGTAACATGAGATCTTCATGGGTTAGCTTTGGAAAGGCCTTGTAGTGAGTCCTCTATTACCAACCGTGTTTGATCGACACACCATGTGTATTGGAGTAGACTCGTGGCGTGTGGGTAAAACATACAACCTCTACAGAAATTAATCGAACTATTCAAACAGCCGTGTCCACGATCATGGGCGAATATGATGTGTTTCTCATAGCGTAATTTTGGTTGCAAAATATTTAAAAGGATGTTTGTTGGAATGAGAATCATTTTCCAGATTTAGCCTATGTTGTAGATGGCTAACCTGCGTGGTTAGAAATAGATCTGTGTGACCTAGAGTGTCTTTTGGTACCATGGTGTTATTAGGGCCGAGAAGGTGTTAGATTGTGCTGAGATAGCTCGTTAACTATGAGAAATGATGAAGTGGTGATATATGGATGATGGTCAAGGTGCTGAGAAAATAAAAGAAAAATAATAGAGGAAAATGAAGGAAATGTTGTTATCATACTTTACTCACTATGAGAGATTGTTGTAAAGCAACTTGCGAAACAGACTGAGACGCAAGTCTCTGTTCGGCAACTAAAATTTGTCTCACTAGGGTTTTGCAAAAGAAAATATCATTTACTAGAAAATGTTATTTTCGCAATTAAACTCTTAACCTCCTTTGTTGAGCCAAGCATGTCATCTTTTCCCTGGGCTTCCTGAGTACATTTCGTACTCACCCTTGCTATATGTATCTCTATAAAATACAGAGAAGAAGACGTCAACCCGACCACTGAGGAGTTCCTCCAGGAGCAAGCCGAGTATAAAGACTTTTAGAGTTTCATTCTTAGTTCCCAAACCGTTCCTGTGGTTTGGTTACTTGCCTAGGTGCTCAGTCGCCTAGTGCCTTGTGCTTAGTTAGTTACATAGTTATCACCGCTGTCGCTTCCGTCTTGCCGCTATATTGTTTGTTTTTTGTGTGTCCGTGTTGTCCATCTTTGGGCATGTCCATGATGGTAACGGTTGTAAGGACTTTTCCCGATGATGTAATAATTTTGGTTTAAGTCTGTTATGATCCACTATTATTTCTGTGTGTACCAGGTTGTGTATATTGGGACTGGTACGTATTCGACAGGTAATAGGGGCTCCCGCCTGTGTGAACTTGTGTGTCTCTAACTGGCGAAGTTCGGGGCGCTACACGTCTCTTGCGCATTAAAAAACAACATTGCTTATCCTCCTCCCCTCCCATTTCTTTTCGCAAGGTTATCTTTTTGTTAGGATTACTTTCTTGTGAAGGAATTAAAAGTGCATCTAGCCCCCTAAGTGGGTTTTGGTGGATTAATGACAAAACGGTTAAGGGACTAATGAGTTTATCGAGAAATATGTAGATATTAGTCCTAGGTTGCTTGGTGTGGTGCATGGAGACCCCCACAAAAACATAACGCAAGGCGGCGAAGCGACTCGGAGTTTATTTTAATTTCTTTTGAAATTTCTTTTGAATCGTAGGAAAATCGTACTATCAAGAGGGGCTGCAAAACAATGTTTCAAGATCACTCAAGTGTTTAAGATCCAAATAACTAAGAGTATATCACTTTGGTACAACACTTACACTTGGGTTGGGGTAGTGTTAGTGTCAGGGTCAGAGGTTCCTACCCCTGGGGTTGAAGACTCCAACCAACCTTCTCAGCCAGCGGCTAAGTGTTGGCCGGAGGTTCCTATTCTTGGGGTCGGAATCTCCTGACCAAAATCTATGAGTAACGGCTAAGTGACGTATGCCAATGCCTATAAAACTCAAACCTTATTTCTAGCCGTTGGCTGGCTATTCCATTTCTATTCCACTGTCTCTTAGCTTCTCCTAAGGTCTTTTGAGCTCTCCCAACTAGTTCTAGTGCCACCTTGGTGATTCTTGTGAGGATCTAGTAGGGATTTGAGTGAATTTTCTTGAGAGAAGGCTAGTAGTATCTTGTGCACTTGAGGATGGACGCGGATCAGCTGTTTGGGACTTATTTCTCTTGGAGAAAAACCTCCTAAATGGTTAGACGTCGCCCGCAAGCTCCCTCAAGTTGTGGATTGTCTTGGGAAAAGTTTATAAAGATCAACCTCGCCTCCGCTAGGAAAAGAGGTAAATTCGAGTGGATACCAAGCTGATCTTCGTGGTCGCTTGATGAGGCAAGAGGTCAATCGAGACTCAGCTCTCCGGAGCTCCTCAACGGAGGCGTAGGATTTTTGGGATCTGAACTTTAGGAAAAAATCTTTGTGTCTCCCTTGTGCTTGTCCGTTTCTTGTATTATTTCGTCTCTGCACTTGCCTGCATCTATCCCTTGTATTATTGTTTGCACTAGAATTAAATTCTATCAATTTATCTCTTTTTGAAGTGTCTTGTTAGAGTCAGTATCATAGGGTCGGAACCTCTGGTGTTCCAGGTCGGAACTTCTAACTAGCCCTCTCGGCCAACCTGAGAGAGTCGGTTGGAGCTTCCTACCATTTGGGTCAGAAGTTTCTGCTAGAATTTTATCGCTGCTTTTTGAGAATTTTTCAGAAACGCCTATTCACTCCTCTCTAGGCGATATCAGTGGGCTTTGAGGAATCACATAAATACTTTTATTTATCGGCACTTTTAACTCCTGTAAGACCCTCTTGCGGATCCGTACATTAGAGTTCATGATCGCGTTATACAAAGATTGAACCGAAAATTGGCCATTTTTTCTCTTAAAAATTGATGCTAAGTATCTCCTTAGTATTACACTTTTTTTCTTTTGAAAAAAGAACTAGCTATGAGTATTTTTCAAGAAAAAACGACAGAGGATATTAAGCTATGCAAAGTTGTGTTATTTAATTTGTGCTGAGTATCTCCTTAGTATTACACTTTTTTTTGTTTCAAAAAAGAACTAGCTACGAGTATTTTTCAAGAAAAAACGACAGAGGATATTAAGCTATGCAAACTTGTGTTATTTAATTTGTGCACGATGAGTTAATTTGTCCCGTTTTGTTTGAGCGTTGTAATAAGCATGTTTGACCTGTGAGACACAAAGACAATTTATTTTCACTCATCTATTTCCTTATTCTAAATCTTAGATACTCACTCCAGTAAAAAAAATGATATTTATGACAAGATTTAATCAAACTTTAACCATTAATTTTACACTAGAATAAGTTTGTAGAATTTACTAAGTTTGTGATATTGTGATGGTATTTTTCAAGTCAAATCTAACCATACTATTTTTTAAACTAAGTATTTGACAAATTATTTACGATCGAAGTTTTAAAAATTTGAGCAAATCTAGTCCTGAAAATCAAATATCTGTGACCGAAGATAGTACTTCTTGACGGTTAAGCCAGTCTTTTAATTCGTGCTACCCAATAACTTCCTACTCCTTTCTCTTACTTCCTGGTTTCTCTGCTTTGCTAGTGTTATTGCATTTTCTCCATATGCAATTCCGTTGTTACCACTACTATGTCCCTCCTTCCTCAACTCCCACAAGTCTTCTCCATGCCATTGTATCTCTAGTCTCCGGTGGCCTCATCGTTTGCACCCATGGAGCTGTTTAGTTGTCAGCTATAGTTTACCACTATTTATGAACAAAAATTGTTACACTTGCCTAAGGTCATATGAATAAAATTTTTGTCACATCTTAGCAAGCCTAAGAAAATTTTACCGTACTTTTTGGTGTCATTGACACGTATAACATAATTTGTTGAAAAGAAATCCTGTCGTAACTATGACCGCAACCAAACACTAAAAGGCTTATGGATTTAGTTTCTTCCCCGTTTTCCATGAGTACGCTTCTCAAACTATTAAACGATGTGTTTTTTACAAAAATTTTATATATAAAAGTTTCTAAAAAAATCATATTAATTTATTTTTCAAGTTTGAAATAACTAATACTTAATTAATCATACGCTAATAGCTTATCTCATTTTGCGTGATAGAATAAGCTAGTCATTTAAGCACTTTAGAACACACCCTAAGTTAAACTTGCCTCACCTTAGACGTGACAAAAAATGTGGCTGGCAACCAAATAGATACTTTCTCCCAACCTCAACGCCTAATCTCTGGTGGTGGTTGTTGAAATTAGTTACTGTAGGACATGTTTGGTCTATGATTAACTATGTCAGCCCAATCTTATGGAGATATTTAGTTATGTCTTGGTACAAAGTAGCCAATAGAACGGTTTCCACAAGAAAACCATATGGGCATATGGCTAAGGAGGTCAAAGTAGGGTCAAATAATCCAAATCATTACTTAAAAAGTGGCAGGCCAACAGCATAAAGAAACAAGTGCAATTGTCATCTTTGGCATATTAGTTTCGATCGGCGTGTCAGAGCATGTCACTGGTTTTATGTTCTCCTACATGCTCCAAGCTCCAAACCATGATCAAAGTACATCTTGTAAGTTGTAATCTGAACTGCTAAAGCAAGGAATCGATGCCAAAGACGCAAGATCAAACACTGCTAAAGAATGTGACTTTAAAAGAGTACTTCTGTCACCACTAAACCATGTCGTGGAATGCACTCCATGAAGCCATATGTAGCCATGATTGATGCCCACAGGATGGAATGTATGTAAAGGCAACGCATAAAGATAGCATCCCCTGAAGATCGATCTCGCTTATGCAACGGGCCATCTAACCGTTATCACATAGCAAATGATACTCAGATCACATTGTTCAACACTAGCTGTCAGCCTGTCACCGGTTACTGAATATCCATGTTTAAACTGCGTTTTTTTCTAACGCAGGAGAGCTGAATTATTGAACTCCAAATCAACGGATTCTGGCTAGCACAAAGAACAAATCTTCAGCAATTCCGGCAGCAGCAGCGAGAACCTGACGAAACGGTCGCGATCACCCAACCGCATCCATCGCGCCGGCATGCGCACTCGGCGTCGGCGACGCAGCTGAGCTGTGGACGACGCTTCAGTCTGCGTGCTGCGACAGTGAGAGGATAGAAACATCCTAGCAGCAAAGCTACCAGCCTACCGCGCACTAGCCAGCTTACTCTGTCCGTTCATAAATATAAAGGATTTTAGTTATTTTTATTTGCTTATAAATATAAGGAATTTTAAGATCATAATAAGAAAAAATTACATCAAACATCTTCTTAGTTGCATTCAATCCCTCAACCTATCACTTTATTAATTTATTTTAGTTAAATATGCCAAAAGTTCAGTAGAGCAGATATTTATATTTTAAAATAACTCTTTTCTAGCCCCCTATGTTGCTCCTAGGGCTAGGGGCGACACGGGTGGCGACTCCTCCATGGCGCCGCTAGCCCGCCTCCTTCCCTCTTCCGCCTCGCCGTAGCCCAAGCAAGCCGCTGGAAACCAAGTGGCTATAAAGACGGTGGCGGCAGGGCCTTCCTTTTCCCCCGAAGGTCACGAGGTTCGAGCCCATGGCCAGATCCAAGATGGCGACGGCCGTGGTGGTGGTGGGCCGAAGTTGGAGCCCAACGTTGGGCTCTGGCCGCTGGCGGTGAAGAGGGGAGCGACAACGAGGGCCAGTGGCATAGATATGGGCCTCAAGGATGCCGGCGACCAGGGTCGCGCACGGAGAGGCTAGGTTCAGGAGCGTTGATGACCGCGGCGACGGGTGCTGGCCCGTTGACGGCGGCCCCAATGACGGACTGAGTTTGGGAGGGTGTGGCTGTTTCTGGAGCCTCTCCACCAGATCCGGTCGGAGGGCTCCCGCGGTGGACAAAGGCGCGGTGACTCGATGGGTTGCGATGACAACGAAGGGACGGCCTGAGGCGGTGACGGCCAGTGGCTTCGCCGGTACGCACGACATGCGGTGGCATCAAGCGGCATCGACGTCGAGAGCAGCCGGCATCGACGACGAGCGATGGGGGTGCTTGGTGCGGCGGCTTCATCGCCCCACAACGAGGAGCTTGATGGCATGAGGCACAGGTAGCGTTGCCGTGCAGAGGTGGGAGGTTTGGCCAATGAGTGTGTCAGTGTAGCGGAGGTGTCGACGTAGTAGAGTCTGCACGGTGACGGTAGGAGCGGAAGGCCCCTTGTTGCCCTAAGGAGGGGGTGGCTGACGGAGGGGCGCTGGTGTGGCGGAGTTCACGTGCTGACGAAGGTTGTTCGGTGGGAGGCAATGGGGTTGCAACATCGGGGGAAAGAGAGGCTGCAGGCGAAAGCCTAGCCTGGAGGCCCTCCTCCGAGCCTGCAATGGCTATGTCTTTGGGCGTCGTAATCCTTCCTGGGGACATTGTCGAGACGCTTCCTGTTGGCGACAGGCCGCAGCCCCTTCGTACCGTCCCCCTTTCGGAATGCTCAAGACCAAAGCTGTCAGCCGAAGCCCCTTCAGGCAACCTAAGACCGAAGACATGCGGGCGAAGGGCCCGGCCTGAGGGCGAAGGACGCGGCATGTCGGGTGAAGACAAAGGGCGCAAGAGGAAAGGGCTGAAGCTGCAAGCGAAAGGCCCAGCAGGTCGAAGATGCGACCCAGCAAGCAAGGCCCCGGTGTGCCTGTCTCGGTTGGGGGGCATGACAGCCAAAAAGGCCAAAAGGCCCATCAAGGACCTGGCCCACGTGGCGGCTCAATAGCCCGTTAGGAGCCTGTAGACGAGAAAGGATAGAAATGCCCCTGTAGCTATCTCTATTAAGAAGTCAGAATGTAATAATACCTGTAAATAAAACTCTAAAGCCTGTAACTATACCCCTGGGTCTATAAATAAGCATCCGGCTCACTGTAACGATAAGATTTTTTGACATTAATCCAAAAGATTTATCACTCTAGTCCACACTCAGAATGCACTGTTGTTCTTCGACAACACCTTCCTATTCTTCTTGGCGGGACTCTTCAGGTGAAAACCAGGTCCAACTCCTTGGACGGGCGGTGGCGGCACTTCTGGTGTTGCGACTTTCTTGGAGGTGTCGTCTAGGAGGTCTAGTTTCTGCCATCTCCCATCTCCAATCAATTTGGCCTTCGGTGGCACTCTTGGAAGTTGCCACCGGATTTACGCGAGGGATGAGTGGTTCTTCTCTCTTGCCCTCTTTCTCGTCAATCCCTTCTCTGTGATGACCGGAAGTCCGAGGACGGCTTTCTGCTTAGAGTTGTGGTTTGGCAGTGCATTTACACCCCTGTTGTTGTAGGGCTAGTGGCGGCTAGTCACACTCAGCGGCGCCCGGCTTGGTGGTAGTTCTTTCCTCAAGTTGGCGTGTGGAAGTTGTTAGCACGTGGTGGTGTTTTTTTTTTTCTTGATTATAGTCTTTCAGGGCTGTAATTTTATAATTTTTTCTGCTATATCAATATAAAACCTCGTACTTTTTGGTGTGGTTCGGTTAAAAGAAAAGTTTGGTAGAGATCATTATGCCACGGGTGCAACCACGAGACGTCGCGATCGATCGATCCGGCAGGTGTAACTTCCGATCAAATCTCAGCAGCATACATTCCGTTCTGGAGTAGGATCCGCACACACGGCGACACCAAAACGAAAGCTTGATGGATAGCCTGTGAGCAAAACGGTCTACATTTCCAGGCGCCATTATGCTTGCTTAGAGGGCGTGCGAGCTTCACTGCATTGCACAATCGCGCAAACTACAAGATACGGAAAAGGCTATCGATAAAGGGTGGAGACGACAAAATGGTCTGTGTCAAAAGCTGAATGAATTATCCTGGACAGTTTCAGGTTACACGTGAATCATGAACAGTTTTGGCCATCTTGTACAACTACCACTAGATTGCATGCTGGGTCTCGTACATCACAGCGTCAGAAAGCACCGGCCGGCGAGCTGCTGCTGCCACTTTGGTACGCTGGGACGCTGGGTCGTCGTTCTACTGAAGACTGAACTGATGAAGTACGTAGGCATGAGATTTTGGTTAATTCGGTTTAAACGGTTCGGTTAATTTGATTAGAATGTAATTCGGTTATTGAAAAATGGCAACTAAAATTCTAAGAAAAAACCAATAACCGATCAGTTCGGTTATGGTTTATTTGGTTCGGTTAATCGGTTAATCCGAAATAACCGAGCGACCGGACGACCGGGCGCTGCGGGGCACGAGTGGCGGGTGACCGGGCGCTGGTCGCCGGGCGCGGGGCACGGGCGGCTGCGGGGCGCGGGACGCGGGGCACGGGCGGCGGGCGATCGGGCGCTAGGCGCGGGGCACGGGGCACGGGCGGGCGGGCGGCTACGGGGCGCGGGGCACGGGCGACGGGCACGGGACGTTGTTCGGTAGATCGGTTAATAGAACTTAAAAACCGAACCGAAAATCGACTACCGAACAAACAAAAAACAAGAACCGAACCGAACACCAAAAACCAAATTAATCGACTTATTCGGTTAGTTCGGTTCGGTTATCGGTTTCTCGGTTAACTGGTCCTAGGGCTAGAAGTACGAGGATACTTGTTAGGACACGCCTAAGGCCAGTAGAAAACGTGTGCGGTCCGTCCGTTTCTCATGGTACAGCAGAAACTTAAAAGACTACCTCTTTATTACTGTAGAGAGAAAACGACCAAAAGGAGAGGATACTATTGATTTAACTGTTAAAAGAATAAAAATGATAAAGAGATCATTAAAAAAATTTTGGTTTTTATGGGACAAATTTTTATATAAAACTATAGTTTTTTTGTGGAAACATAGAGTAGTTTCAGTTAAAGTTGTTATGGGCGTTCGATTCGGTTTGAGCGTGTGGCTTACAAGCCATACGTAAAACAAGAAATATTATTAGTACGTGATTAATTAAGTATTAACTATTAAAAACTTAAAAATAAATAAATTTATTTTTTAAGATTCTTATATATATATTTTAAAAAATACACCGTTTAGTAGTTTAAAAACGTGTTTACGGAAAATAAGGGAATAAGCAAAAGCTAAAAGTTTTAGCTAACACTGCCTTAGGATAGTTTGAAAGTAAGTAAAGAGAAAAGAGTAGAAAAATCATGCAAAAAGAGATAAGCTATTAGCGTATGATTAATTAAGTATTAATTATTTTAAATTTAAAAAATAGATTAATATGATTTTTAAAGTAATTTTTATATAAATTTTTTTTAAAAAAACACACCATTTAACAGTTTGAAAAATATACTCATAAAAAATAAGAGGTTTTTATCCGACCGTTAGATTCGAACTGTGCCTTAGTCATGATGTCGGAAGTACATCCGTGTCCCCTATCCCCGGCACGGTTTATGTCACAATTGTCATGCCAGCTTGACAATTTCCATCTCACGTAATGTTGGCGACGCCACGTATATGCCCTGGCCCCAGTGCCCCACAACTCCTGCGCACACGGACACGGTGGTTTGTAATGGAAGCTGAAGAGGAGTTTCACCGATCGTTTGTCACCGAGCGTTGGCTACACAATTCGCGAGCTCCATCAACCCCATACCTGTGCTCCCACCGTGCAATGCAGAGACTCTATACATGTTACTCCTACTACTAGTAGATGCTACACCATATAGCACACTGTTCCGCCGCTCTGATCTGATGAGTGTTCGCCACTCCGCTTTCAGACCGCACGTAACACCGCCCGAATTTGCCACGTCACCGGGAACCCACTGACACGCACGCACCAACAGTGCATCACCGCAGACGACAAGACCGTGCGCAGGGGCGGGGTGGGAAGAGGACAAGGGGGACGCACACATGGCCACGTCGTTTCAGCCTGGGTTCATTTAGCTACAGTAAATGACATGTGGGACCTACTGCGGTGGGGTAGAGATGGCAGTGGAACCGACGAGGGTAGCTTGCACCGGGGCCAGCATGGCGTGGGATTTCGCTTCCCCACTGGGCATCCACGTTTGGTTCCTTCTGGAGCCCTGGACTTCCACTTCATTTATTGTTACTGCTCCTTCCCCCCTCAGATGCTGACGCGTATGGCCCACCAGGGGTAAGAGCCCGCCTGTCATTGGGTACGTATTACTGGCCAGGCCTTCCGTGTGTGTGACACGCCGAAGTGGCGGCTCCCTCGCTTCTCACCTGGTGGGGAAACGAAGGGCAGTTTTGCGGTTAGTTGCTGACTTGCGGGCCATGTGTGATGGTTGGGCCTGCGTGCCAGTGAGAGGAAGATATCTGGAAGAGAGGAGCGCTTCGCCTCGCGTGGGCGAAGCACTCGCATTTGCCACTCCTGGCGATGCAAAGCCTCTTCGGCTTCTCCCCTTCTAACGAAAACCACGCCACGAGAAGGAAGTGGGCGAACGACGCGGAAATTTTTTAAAATTTCGGAGAAAGTTTACCGGAGTTTGTTCGAATTTCTGCCGAGCATGAGGAGGAGGGTTGCACTGAGCACAGTGATTGCTTTGTTAGTAACTGAGCAATTATGTACGGCGGCGGCGGCGGAGGTGGACGTCACCGCCGGCAGTGGGATCGTCCGGCGGCGGTCGCTCCACCAGCCGTTCTTCCCAATCGAGTGGTCGCCACCACCGCCGATGTCCGGAAGCGTGGTCGTTCCGCCGCCGCCGGCTGCGGCCGCGGCGTCGACGACCACCGGCGGGGGTCGGTCCACGACCAGCGTCATGAACACCGTCGCCATCGCGCTCTCGGCGGGCCTCGTCGCGCTCGCGGTGGCGTCGTACTCCTGCTGTCTCTTGCTGCGGCGACGACGCGAGGACGGCGAGGGTGACGACGGCCGCGCCGCGAAGCGGCAGGTGGGGGCAGTGGCGGCTAGAGTCCCGAGCGACGTCGGGAGCAGCTCCCGTCAGCACCGGTCGCCGCCGCCGAGCTCGACGGCGTCGGACGCGATATACCTCGACCCGCTCACGACGCTGGTGGAAGTGCGCCATCACCGGCAGAGCCCGGACCTCCGCCCGCTCCCGCTGCTGAAGCAGCCGAGCCCTGACCTCCGGCCGTTGCCGCCTCTGAAGCGGCCGGAATCACAGCCCCCGCCGCCGCCGCCGGCCACTCCGCCGTTGACCACCACGGGGTATTCCACCGACGAGGAGGACCAAGCCACGTATTACACCGCGCCGAAGACGGCCATGTCCTCGTTCAGCCGGAGCACGAGCCAGCACAGCACGCTGGAGCAGACAGCTATGCCGCCCACGGCCATGGCCACGGCCCCGCCGGCACCGCTGCAATCGAATCCCCTACGACCTGCCCGCCCGCCGCCGCCGCCACCCCCGCCGAGGCAGAGGCTGCTCCGGCCGCTCCCGGCAGAATCGCCGCCCCCCGCTGCGCTGGCCAATCTGGAACTAACCAGTTCCCCTGTCAAACCCTCCGTTCAAGACAGGGGAGGCGAGAATTCCGGCGGCCTAAGCGGTGGCGCGCGGCCGCCCAAGCCGCCGCACCTGAAGCCGCTGCACTGGGACAAGCTCCGGGCCATCTCCGGCCGCACCACCGTCTGGGACCAGGTCAAGAACTCCGACACATTCCGGTGCGCCCCTCTCCCCGTCTTCTTCCACATCACCTCACCTCTCTGTACTCTGTTTCATCTTTCAACTGAGCTATATCTATCAATCAATGGTGCGGCAGCGTCGACGAGGAGGCGATGGAGAGCTTGTTCCTGAACAGGGGCGGCGCGGGGAGCTCCGAACCGGCGGCTAGGAGGGGAGGCTCCGGGAAGCAGGAGAGCCGGTTGCTTGACCCGAAGCGGCTGCAGAACGTCGCGATCATGCTCAAGTCACTCAACGTGAGCGCCGACGAAGTGATTGGTGCACTCGTACGTGGTGAGATTGTGCTCTCAATTTCTTACTACTTCTCGTATGACGCATGGTGTTTGGTCCCCTACTGTGTGCTGGTGGAATTTATCAATTACTACAGTATGTGCTATGCTATCTGCAATCCCGGTGGCCACATGTCATTGCACAGTAGTACAGTACAATCTAGTCACTGTTAAATTAAGCACACAAACACACTTGACAAGTGATTTGATTACTTTTTTTTAAGATGAGTACGACTGTTTGGTTTCTGGGGGAAAATTCTCGGAAGTACCTTACTGCTAGAGTAGGAAATGGAAGATTAGCTAAATGGGAAAATTCTAGATTTTCAACTGTACTTAGCTAGATTTTAGGTTAGAATTTACTCTGTGCTACTGTCAAATTGGTGACTGTTCTATTTATTGGAAATCTACAGCAAAAACCAGCGCGACGTTATGCCACAAATCATAAATCACACGTCACAAGACATTAGTGCCCTCGTATTTTTAGACAACTTGTTGACTGAATGTCAGTTTTTGAGACGCTTAACTCTGTACTCATCACTATAATCAGTAGATATTTCTAAAAGTGTCGAACTGTTCTACAACGATGCACGAATTATACCTGGAGATTCACGAAATTTCAGGCATAAGCAATTGTCGCATTGCTCACCTAACAAATATACATGCCTACCATACCAGGGAATCTCTCCCTCTCCATCTCCCAACATGACACCTTTTCCTTTAATTTTGATGTGAACTGATAGAGAAGGCTCCTATACTTGTCCTGCCTTTTGACCTCCATTGTCACATTCAATTATTTTTTTGGTGGGGGGTTACTTTCATAATCAAATTTTCTGGATGTAATGCATTCCAACAAGGATAATTCGTGCACTATAAGCCCGATGATTTCATGGAAATGTTGTGTTTGTTCCAAATAAGCTTCTATTGGTTGATAGCTGAGTTTCCAGAGCTGATATCCTGGGACTGGGTGAGTGGACTGGACTATCATTATGCGATGAAACATGGACCTTTTTTTGTTATGTAAGTTTTAATTTGTTGGTACAGATATTTCATGAATAATCAGGTATACAGTTTGTTGAAAAAAAACACAGTGATGTAATGTCATTCGTCATGTCACTTTAGGCCATGGTGATATCAGGAGTCAGATTGGGACATGGATAGAATAGGCGAGATGCATCTTTCACAAAGACACAAGTGCTTTACCTTTTCGTATCTGTTTTGTATTGTGATAATGTTAAATTACATGTCTATATTTTCAATCTGATGACAGCTGCTTTTACTAGTGGCCTGGCATGCATACAAATGAGCTGTCAGCTGCTGTAGAACTTCTGCGCTCTTAGTTTATTTGTAGAACGAAGATTACAAGGACTTCCTTGTCAATTTTCATTATCCAAATTAAATTTACATCTTCATTTCAAGGTTTGTTTTCTCATCTTGTTCGTCATAGACCATCAACTTCTCTCTTGTATTGCCCTACAGATTTGCCACACATTTATCGTCTGAAGAGGGAATAATAGAACCAGAACCTGTTGGTTATTTTCTATTATTTGATTTTTTCTTGTGAACCTAGTTAACTAAATATTCTTGAGTTTATCTTATCCAATTTATGAACCAGGATCTGATAGATTTTGCTATTACAATTCCATTCTGAAAGTAACAAAAAAATTCTACTGGACACATTAATTTGGTGAATACTACATATATTGCTCAATGTTAAAAAAAAATAAAAGTTGAAATTCTTGTATACCAAAGAAATCTGGTGTGAATTATAGAAGTGGTTGTAGTAGGTCTAGTTCATCAATGCCTTACTGTCATGGGACATCCCTTACCAAACTTAGATGTTTTATTGCCTGATCTTAAATAGTTGATATGCTTCTTCCAATAAGCAAGTACATTCATCTTTCAAGTTGTCGTTTGATCCTCCTATATGCTAAGCAAATATGTTTTCTTTTGGAGATAAAGGCATATTGCATTCTGCACTAAAAACTCCATACGTCATCATGATAAGCATGTCACATTCCATGCTATAAACTCCTCCATATGTCATGAGTGATAAGTTGTCAGAGATTACGACTATGTTGGGAGGCTAACTACCACTGAGTGGTATTGATTATTGTTGTTAGCATACAAATAAAATTCAGTAGAACTTATATTTTCAGGATTTTAGTGCTCCTTTGCCCATGCACAGTGCATATTGAGACATAATGAAACCGTTACTGGTTCTGAAGTGACTTGTATGACTCATGTCCCCAGATTTTCCTATTATTTCTATTGTTACGTCCCCATATGTGGTGGTATACATCAACTAGAAATATGAATGTTGTGAATCTTTGTAGCAATTATTTAGTCATCTCTGTAACAAGCATGCACACTTTTTTTGGGAGTTCCTATAGAAAAGGTTAATGCTGTGTATGCCACAGTAGTGGGCCTATGATTCAGTTGTTTTCTTATGTGGTCACATGGAAACATTCATTAGCTATATCTGTTGGATACTTGGATCCAACAAACTTCCATTCCAACCGTTTGTTTATTCTCCACAGCTAACATATCTCATCAATAGTTCAATACATTAAAAAAATCATTTCTTGTATTACTGCATTACTGTTTCTAGTATGAATTATGCAACTTTTGCCTGTTTTAGTTAACTGTTTTAATCTGTGCTAACAGGAAACCCTGAAGATTTGGGATCTGAGTTCTACGAAACGCTAGCTAAGATGGCACCAACAAAAGAAGAAGAATTGAAACTAAAAGGTTATAGTGGAGATTTATCGAAAATTGATCCAGCAGAGCGCTTTCTGAAAGGTGTACTTGGAGTTCCTTTTGCCTTTGAGAGAGTGGATGCGATGCTGTACAGAGCAAATTTTGACAACGAAGGGAATTATTTAAGGAAATCTTTTGGAACGTTGGAGGTAAATAGCTATGATGACCCCATCATTCCATTTGAAGCTTATAATACTTCCTCCATTACAAACTTAGCAATGGAATATATCACCGACTGCTTAAATATTATTTTATTTTCTAAAAAATGTAAAAGATATGATGTCTAAATTATAGAAGTGTTTTCAAGCTTCACAAAAGATATGCACACATTCTAATTTTCTCACCCATATGATGTCCAAAAAATTCTTGAAATAGATCATTTATCATACTTTTCAATATTTTGGAGTAAAATGTAATATTCCTTCAGAAAATTTTCAGGCAGCCTGTGCAGAGTTAAGAAGCAGCAAACTATTTTTGAAGCTGCTAGATGCAGTTCTAAAAACTGGGAACCGCATGAATGATGGAACCAATCGAGGAGAGGCAAGGGCTTTCAAACTTGATACTCTTCTGAAGCTTGCTGACATCAAGTCAACAGATGGTAGAACGACATTGCTCCACTTTGTTGTCAAAGAGATCATCCGATCAGAAGGCTTCGATTCTGATCAGAGTGCGGTGAATCCTGGCAGTGGCAGCAAGGAACAGTTCAAAAAGGATGGCCTGAAATTACTTGCCGGGCTCAGCAGTGAGCTTTCCAACGTGAAGAGAGCAGCCACACTGGAAATGGACACGCTGAGCGGCAACATCTTGAGGCTCGAAACTGATCTCGAGAAGGTGAAACTTGTCTTACGGCTCAAGGAGACTTGCTCAGATCAAGGCTCAAGCGAGAACTTCACGGCAATGGCTGTGTTCCTCAGAAGAGCAGAGGCAGAGATTGAGAACATGAAAACTGCAGAGAAGAACACGTTGCGCCTCGTAAAGGAGACCACGGAGTACTTCCATGGCGACGCCACGAAGGAAGAGCCTCATCCTTTGAGGATATTCATGGTGGTGGATGAATTCCTTCTAATACTGGACCGCGTGTGCAGGGACGTCGGCAGGACGCCGGAGAGGGTGATGATGGGCTCCGGTAAGTCGTTCCGTGTCACCGCAGGTACCTCCTTGCCGCCTCATCGGCATGAGAACCGACGAGCTCTTAGCTCCTCCGACGAGGACAGCTCGTCATCTTAGGAGCAACATTTTTGGTGCATAGGTTAGCTGATAAGATTTGAGAGTAGTGATTATTCCGGAGCTGAGCATGTGTGTAGACTGTAATCACCGTCAGAAATAAGAAGGAATTGTCACTGTCTGTCACTGTTTAGCAGATGTTTTACAAAAGCTAAGAAAGATAGCTGTACAAAGGCATTCGGTATTATGATATGTTCTTACTAGTCAGCTCAAATAACATTTGTTTGATACTAGTTATCATATTAAGAGAAAAATATATTTTGTTGGAAATGTAACATTAATTCACCTTTCATTTCATAAGTTGGGTTTCTACTGACAAACCTGTGCATCCTTTGCATATGCAGTAGTAGCTCCAATTCTCCACCAAAGTAGCTAATACCTGTGAACAGATTTTGTGGTCAAAAGTGACTAACTATAAAAACACTGGGAGTATTCATTTTCAGTACATTACTCCCTTTGTCTATAAATATAAGCATTTTTAGTATTTAAAATTTGTTCACAAATATAAATATTTTTTAAGTCAACTTTCCTAATCCAACTGCTCCTTATGATTCCTTGCATTTATTGTTGTGTCGCCGGTGTGCCTAGTAAGGTAAACTCCTAGGAGCATCAAAGTAATTTTATCTTAATTTTAATCTTTATTAAAACTTATAGAAATGCTTATGCAAACCATTGTTTGCTTTTCAGCTTCTAAGCTGCGGCGAAAATTTGAATTCTAAAACTTAATGTTTGAGTTTATTTTGGTTTTTATCTCAGTTTATTTTCAAGCATTTACTTTTAAATCACAAAGAATAAATATATAAAAATTTTACTCAAATTATTCTTTGGTTGTTGATAAGCCATTACAGCTTATAACCAGCCAGAGGCGAAACAACGAGGCTGTATATTGTGTACCGAGAGAGTAGTTTTTTAAGAGAAATTTTCAGGTAATTATTTTTTTTGAGACAATTCAGGTAATTAGTTCTGTTTGGAGAAATTTTCAGTTCATATAGGCCTGGAGTGTTGGACTTATCCCACTGAACCGCCCAGATCTTCTGGGCCTTCATATTTGGGCCTTAGATTTTTATTTGAAATAATTCGAACAATACTACTTCTCGCACCACTTCTCTCGGAACAAAACAGTTTAGACGGCTGAGATTTCCCCGTAACCGCCATTCAAATCCACCGGCGAATTACCCGCCACAAACTCCGCCCCGCTCTCTCCGAACCATCAAACTTCTCTCACCACCTCTCTCTCTCTCTCTTCTCGTGTCGCGTCGTCCGGAAATGTCGCCGGTGTCGTCGTCGTCGAGGCCGGCCTCGCTCCCGTTGTCGCCGCGCAGGCCGGCGCTCCGGCCGGGCAGCCTGCAGCGGCTGCTCCGCCCGCCGGACCCCTCCGACGACGACGCCCCCACGCCCCGTTCCTCCCGCGGCGGCCGCGTTCTGCTCCAGGTCACCAACATCACCCCGGCGCTCTCCGGCGCCGACCCTTTCTCCGGCCACCACGGCTTCTACCTCCGCCTCTCCGACTCCGCGCGCTCCTGCTACGTCTCCCTCCACGCCGACCACGACGACCTCATCCTCGCCAACGGCCTCCACATCGGCCAGGTCATCGAGGTCGAGCACCTCGTGCCGTCCGTCCCGGCACCGGTGCTCCGCAAGTTCCGCGTCCTCCCCGGCCGGTACCCCTGCATCCAGCAGGAACCCGCCGATGACGCCGCCGCCGCCGCCGCCGCGTGCTCAGGCGCCGCCGAGATCAAGGAGGTCGTGTCCGAGCGCCCGCGCCGCCCGTCGCCGACGCCCCCCATCCCTGAGAGGAGGGCGCTGCAGGCGTCCGGCTCCCCCTCCGCCATCAGCCACCGCCACAGGTCACGGTCGATATCGAATTTGTCCGAGGCAGGCACCGCCGCCGCGGCGAAGAGGAGGGGCGCCGACGTCGTGGGGAAGCTTAGGAAGATCAGCGTCACGTCCGTCGACGGCACCAGCACCGACGACGACGACGAGGAGTCGGATGTGTCATCGCTGTCGTCGGTGAGGAAGAATTGGGATTTCACCGGGAGCATCAAGGACAGGAGACCCGTTGCACCTCGGAGACGTGGCAACAGTGTAAATCCATTTCTTGAAGCTTTCAAAATTTTGCACCAAATAGTCCTCAAATTGCAACAAATCAAAGCTAATTCAGTCAGTTTTTGGCTTATCATTTAGGTTTCTCCAAGTAAATCCGGCCCAAACTCCACTATCACCCAGAATGACGCCGCGATTGATCCCATGGAGTCCGTGAGGAGGAAAGCCGAGAAGGCATTCAAGGTGCTCTCCAAGAGGTCATCTGCTAAGATGTCCAGAGAGAGCTCTAATTGCACGGTGGCGAGACCGCAGAGCGCTTCGTCGTCGAGCGGCATCAAGTGGTGCGAGAACAATGTCATGTGGAGCTCACTTTCAGCAAACTTGATGAAGCATGGAAAGGTATACTAGTATGAGAATTTTTACGGTTTTTGAGAATGTATCATGAGGTATCATATTGGCTGGCTGTTTGCATCTACGATGCAGATACAAGGTGTAGAACTTTCCTATTATCTATACTTTTTTAAAAGAAGGTTGTGGGGTGGTGATGAATCTGACACACCATTTAGTCTAATTGTAACTTTTGCAAATTAGCCTTTGAACTTTTTAATATTAAAAATCAATCAAATCTAAATAGATAGTCACATATAAAGTCAAATTAAGGTGAATATTCTCTATAGCAAAAAGATGGGTAACACATTTTATGAAAAATATATTTTTATTTATTTTAAGCAATATTATACTCCTTCCATCTTTAAATGTATGACGTTTGTTAGTTCAAAACTAAACTAACCAACGTCAAACAAAAAAATTGAGGGAGCAATATTTTTTTATCCATAGCAAAGCATGAACATTTAGCTAGTCTTAGAAAAACTAGTATAGTGCACGTGTTCTTTTGTGCCGTTCCTTCAACAAGTTAATTCTGCTTGATGATAAGACGGTTGGTGATTATTGTTTGCCACAATGGCAGGAAGCAGTGAAGCAGAGAGACATGGCACTGCAGGCTGTGCTTGATGGATTGCTAGAGGCATCTACCACGGAGAAGTTGATAAAATGCCTAAGGTGAGTGATGTTTAGAGCTTATGTAAAGTTGACGTGAATGATTGGGTGAAAATATTACACAGCATTGGGAAATTTGGGGAACACTACAGGTGTGTCAGAAAACAACAGTAAATTTGATTAACATCTGATTACTCATAAAACCAAGTGTTTATAGAAATGTAGAATACTAAGTGTCTATACTTCTAAATAATATTGCATCATGTAATCGAGAGCTCATTTCTCGCTCTTTTCACAGTACTTACTCTGAACTACAGTCCGACAAGGAAGACGACCCGAAGGAGCACATGGACAGGTTCTTGAAATTCTCTCAGGAACTGGATCGTGCTATCTTCATCGCCCAATCACAGACCAAACTTAGGCAAGTAAAGGCATGTGGTTTCAATTCAACATCCTCGGCTTCAACCAAAGCTGCTTTGAAGGCTGCATTGGATAGGAAGCAATCTGCCATCTTATGGATCAGAGCAGCCATTGAAGCAGACCTCTCACCTTTTTCTAATCATACAAGACCCATTGAATCACCAAAATTATTACTGGCTGAGTCAAAGCCTGTGACCCCATTGTTCTGTTGTTCCAAGCCAAAATGCAACTGCAACAAAAGGTCCTCAAGGAAAACATCTGATGGTTCCACTGAAGGAAGCAACCTGAATGCAGCCATGGACCTGGCTATAGCACTGAGATCTGAATGCAACTGTTGGTTCCTCAAGTACATCGACAAGTTCTTGGACGATATTGAAAGCGAGACCGTATATGCGCCATGTGATTCACAAGTTGCAGGCCTTCTGCAGCAGCTTAAAAGAGTGGATGACTGGCTCAACCGTGTCGCGCAACATGAGAGGATGGTTTCAATCGACCGAACCAACAAGGATAGCATGTTTTCTGAGGAAGAAGAGAGCGATGCATGTGAGAGGGTACGGAGAAAGATTTATGGAGCCCTTCTAAGGCATGTTCAATATGCTGCAATGGCGCTAGAGGGCCTAAATGGTGTAACTGATGAAGAGAAGGAAGAGCAAAAATAGAAGTAACTGCGCAAGAGCTTTATCAATATATAGAATGAACGAATACATTTTTTGTAGTTGAAGGTGTGGTATAATCCTTTATCCTTTTATGGGCATCAGAATTCAAGTAGTATCTTAGGCATAACTTCCAAGTGGTGTCTGATATTTATATGTTGGATACTCTGATATTGTTGTTGCTAGTATTGCTAATTTTGTCTGTATTGAGACATGGCATCATAAAACTAACAGATGCATCAATAAATACCTGAAGTACAAGATTGGTGAGCCTAAGTAGGACAATGGAACAAGCCTGAGGACTTCAGGTGCAATTTACGCTCTGGTAATCTTTTGACATCATATTTTTTGAGGACTTTAAAATGGTATCTATTTATCATCAATAACTTGCTACACGTATCATTACATATTTGCATGTATGACTCATGACCTCGTCTCACATTGCATATACATTCTTCGGTACATTTCGAATGGTGTTGATGCCAATTGTCAATTTCCCTAACTTTTGCAAAGTTACACTTTTTTTCAGGGATGAAGCAAATGGTTACCCCTGTGTTTGTCAGTTTGTCTCTGTGTTAGTATGTGTACAAGAAACTTTGAATTACTCCGTATATGTTTTTTAGAAACTAGCGTACCTATTACCTATCTTTTGATGGGGCTAAGCTTGCATGATAACATCAATGTATATCTCTCTCATACACACAAAAAAAAAGGTATAGAATTAGTAATTACAAATGCCAACCCTGTGACATGAAAAATACTCATCTCAAATGTGAAGTCAATCATATCACTTGATCTTTGATCGTTAACATGATCATGATTACTTCCTTTTATGGCTTTATGGGAAATGCCAACTAACAGGAAGAAAAATGAATAAAGTTACATTACATGTATGATATTTGGGACTATATGGGCCAGAATCAATTAATCTCTATGCAACTCAGTGTTAGCTCTGTATATCCTTGGCGATATTTATTTTTGCAGAGAAGAGATGTTCAGATCAATATTGCTGATGTTGACTCCATTGTAAGCGATCGGTGCGTACATCCACATGTCATCAGAGCTTAGCAACTGCACTTGATAGTTTGAAGCAAAGTTAGGAAACTATTTCACTTACTGTTTATAGAACAATTATTTGGTTACTACAAATCTTCAGTCAGATGACAAGGATATACAAATGTACTCACCTTAATCTGAAGCTGCAAAAATTTGACATACTGCACTGCTTCCTCCAGCATAGTACTTATGTCAACCTGTCAGATCATACTTATCCAAGTTACACCCAAATTTCTTTGTACCAATTACTGTACTCAAATATATGAGTGCAAAACTAAGTTATTGCAGGTAAATAAATTTCAGATTGAGCTTACCTTTGTTCCATTGGGAACCAAGTTCTGCAGGATCCTCAGTCTTTCATTGATCCTCTCTCTCCTCTTCTGTAGAATGAACAATTACACTCATTAGAATTCCCTGAATCACTTTATGTCATTTTTTTACACTTTTGATTATTTTGTACTTACCCTTGCATAGAGACTCTGAGGATCAGTTGCCGCCCCACGGTTGGCCCTAGAACCCATCTTCTTCGAGCTCGACTTCGCGTTGCCATCCAGGTTTCCCTCCTCTGAGGTGCAGCTGCTAGAACTTTGCGTATCAATATACGCGTTGCCGCCTTCGTCGCTGCCAATAGGATCTCTTTTGCCAGCTTTCTTGCTCTTCTTTGATGTCTGTATCAATTCAGCAATCTAAATAAGGCATGGAACAGGACAACATGGCAACTGAAGAAGATCACTGTTCTATTAAGATATGTGCAGGCATACCGTCATGGCAGCACTAGACTTCCTCTTGGCAGCCATTGGTGCAACCTTTGCAGCTTCTTCCACTATTGCTGATGGATGGTTGCCATGTAGAGGGCTCAGATCCTCACTAAGGTAAGGGATAGCACAATGCGCGTCGAAATTGGTTGGCGGGAACGGATCCATGACCGGAAACTCAAAGCTTTCATAGCTATGAACCGGATCAGGGAAGCTGGTGACACTAGAGCTATGACCATGTTGAGGCCAGCATTGTGGAGGCACATCATAGTTGAGACAGCTAGAAGAGGAATTGGACTCAGTATCAAGGCTAGGCAAGAACATCGCTGCCATTGCCTCCATGGACTCATCCACATGCTCATAGGCGAAGCAGTGATCGCCATGAGCTCCAAGAAACTGCGCCATCACGTCGGTCTCCATCAATGGCACGGCTGAACTGTATGATCTCTCCATTTCAGTAAAGTGAAGGGTCCCGAGGCTAAGAAGCACTAGCTTAGAGAGGGAGAGAGATGCTGCTGCTACAATGCCTGAGTTGCTTCTGCCGTTCGTGTGCAGAGAGGGTATATGTAGGGGGGTGCAGCTGGGTGGCCTCCATTGCTGACCACGAGGATGGAGACGCAACGCACACAATCATCACCAATTGTCTTCTTGTTCTTGGCAAAGAAATGTTATCTCCATTCTCGAGAGTCAAACCCCGTGGGGACGGTGCTATGTTTGTTGCGGCTGGATTCTTGATCTTGATATCGACAGCATAAACAAAAACGCATGCGCAATTATGTCGCCATGGTACGGCGACATTATTTATCTCCCAGGCAAGATTGGTATGCTGAGATTGTTTAACCTGGAAGGGAGGAGAGATTGGCCATGGCCAATTTGCGCAATTACTCTCTTGTGGAAGAACGTGGGAAGTGGTGGTGAGTTGAAGTGAGAGGTGGATGCAGGGAAAGATTATTGGAATTAAAGTTCTTGTGGTTGCTCAGTATCTAAAAAAAAAGTTCTTGTGGTTGCTATATTATTGTGATAAATGATCAGTAGATATACCAGTTCATGCCGTTGTGATCTCGTGCTTGCAATGGAGGTTGCAGAAACTACATTGTTGCCATTTCCTGCAACTTGGAGAGCTGTCAGATCCTCAAGATGGGGGGAAAACAGATTCCTTTGCACGGAGCTGATGGTGCAACAAAAGTTCTTTTGTGTTCATTTGATCTTGCATAACCCATGTGGGTTCAATTATAACCTCAAGGTGTAATTTGAAGATTGTGGCCAAATCGTTTATATCTACAATATTCGGTTATCTTCAGAATGGGTAAGTGGCCACCAATCTTGTACTATGAACTAAACAGCATTAATCAAACATGGATATACCTATGTAACTGTTCTTTTTTCTGTTGCTAAATGCTGACTTTTTTTTGGAAGAATATGCTAAGTACAAACTCCATGTGAGACTTTCAGACTGAAAAAAGGGTTGCATCCGATCCAGGCAATGTTATTGGAAAAACAGAAAAAAAAATTTAACTTATCTTAGCTCTATAGTACGGGATAGGTGGTTGGATCTGCAAAACTAAAATTAGGCTTCACTTTTCTAAAAATTAATTAGGCATCAAGTTGCATGATCTGCCTTTTCTATTTTCTGATCACTACAACTAGGAATCTACAATTGATTTGTTGCTGTTTTTGGCTTATTTCTGAAATGTATCTTTGATAGTATTGTTCTTCTTAATGAACTGACAGAGTCCTTACATTTTTACTTAAAAGTAACTCTTGCTTTGCAAATGTTCCACGAAATCAATTTAACTTCATTCTTCCACTCATATGAGATTATGAGCGGCACATACATTATTAACGGAAGTGTTCAGTACATTGTAAATTTATATTCCTTGAGAAGGTACCAAGAGCTACCATATTTTTTTAGTGTAAATTTAATATCTCTCAGTATCTCAGGTATCAAAAGGCACTAAATTTTACACTAAAATTTTGGTACCTATTGGTACCTTTCAAAAAATGTAAAATTTCTTAAAAAAGATTAGCATCAGTTCCACTCTAGACAATTAAATATGCTTGTTCAGTACAGTTCAATAAGCCTAAAACTACTTTCAATAATCCTAAAAGAATTCGCATTAGTTCCATTCCAGGCAATTAAATATGAATAATCGGTGATTGAATCAATTATACCAAACATGCGTCGAATTCTTTAGCTTACCATGCATTGTTCTTTAACTAATCTCTGTAAATGATTGCAACGATCAACTAACTTTAGTCATCCACTTATCTAATTTGCATCATATAACGTTATTAATGATAGCCTAAGTAGTCTGTTTGTACTTACATTTCAATTTAGCCGTACTACTCGTTTAGTAAAGTTCTTATCATGATAGCTAGAAGCTATTCTGAATATTTGCTGCATGTACTTCTGAAAGACTGTTAAGACTAAAATTATGTATAGTTCTCCTTAAAATATTAAGGGTGGGTCCTAGAAGGCTAGAAGTCAATGGACTTGCACCATCTCTTTCTCCAAGTCATCTCTTTTCAGTCATCGTTGGATTAATTGAGACCACAACCTATATTACTATTTCGCAAAATCGACTCACTTGATACACATTCTGCACCCAGTCTTGAACTGGCAAAAACTGTACTTCATGTGTGAGAAAAATTAGAGTATGTTGTCGGCTAGAAGTTAAAATAGGAGATATTTTTGCACCTTGAATATTTGATGTTAGCATCAACTAGGAAAGAGAACAAATACCGCTGCAAAAAAAAAATCATAGTAAATTGCACACAACTCTTTTGTCTTACTCCAGACAGATACTTACTGCTAACTCATTGTCAGCTAAGGCAGTTGACATTTGGTTACTATGATATTAGATTATTAGTAATTAACAGAGTTATATGTATACATAAGGGTTGATTTTCTTCACTAATATTGGTTGACTCTCGGTGCATAAATAGAGAAGGAAGTTTCCTATGTGTCATTAAAGTAGGCAAACAGATTTCTGACTTCTTAAGAAAATGTACGTTTGGATTTAATTATACCGACTTCCTCATGTGTTTTTCCTGTCATTCTGAATGCATTGAACCCACATCAAAGTATGCACATTCCTCATTTAATTACAAAAACTGAATAAGTCTAACAAGAAGTTTATGCTAAAATACACTGAATATTCTTAATTTTAGACAACTCTTACGAAAGAGAATTCATAGCTAAGTTAATACAGGAACAAAAAAGCTTGGTCTTGGCTGTCAGTCTTGTCACCAATCTAGGCAGCAGATCTTGTGTTGGAATAAAACCACACACATGGAATCGGTCAGTATTTGCCAGCACTCATGGTTCATTGCATTGGACTCTACAGTTACTCTAGTGCTTTCACTGCTCCTCGCTACTTTTGGAAATATAAAGAGTCCTAGTTTTCGTAAAGTCAATATTTAAAGATTTTGACTAACAATTAAACTAAAAATATATATGTTTAATGTCATGCATGTAGTATCACTAAATCCGTATTCGATACTATTTCATATGATGGTAATTTTATGGTTGTTGATGATATATTATAAAATAAACTAATGATTAAAGTATAATGTTGGAGACCTTGTAGAAACCTAATACGCTTTATATTTTTAAACGGAGAAAGTAATTAACACTAAGCTAAACTATTATGTATTTAATTGTACCGAAGGTTTCCCTCCTCCATGGCAATTATCAAAATGATAAAGTTGGTGGTTTGATGGTAAGATGCAGTACTACTGTACTGCTTAAGAATCAATGGCATGAATTGTATTAACATATCAAGAAGATGCACGTACTCCCCAGAAGAGAAGGATTATAGAAATTGGGTCCAAGTTGTTTAATGATTATTCGATCCTTGTCATGCTTTGACATGATTAAACTACGTAACTACCAATCCCTAACCACCTAGCACCCAATTAACTCGTTGTCTGATGTAACTAACAGGATTACATAAAGTAAGCAATCAAGTACAACTCCATGGACCAAAGCAGAAACAGAAAATAATTATTGAGTTTACTAAGAACACTAGACCAACTTGCAAATCTTAGCATAACACGTAATCAGATGGGTGGAAGTAGCTATTGTTTGGCCCTATCCTGCTTGGGTTCTCCGTTTTTTAGGCCATCCTCTTGTTGGGGTTACTGGAATGATGATGCAGAGTGTGCAATATTTTTATATAAAAAGGACGCTTTAGTACAGTAGACAATTGCTCTTTATTAAGCCTCGTGTTGCATAGGTACTTAAGCATGCTGAGTACTCAATTAGCTCCTGCTTATTATAGCCTAATCTTCTGGTTACATGCAAGATATTCTATAAAGCAACCATTTTTCATTTCTTGATCCTAGCGTCATTTGTATAAGAAAGTTCCAGGGATGAAATCCTGGTTCTATTGAAACCACAACTGTTTTTTTTTCAGAAGCAAACTTTTTTTATCAATGGATGAGACATAGCGAAATAGTAGTTGGAAAATTTATTCTTAATATATAAACGAAATTCACTGTACAGCCCACACTATTAAGGAGGGGATTCCAACAGCCCTATGGATTTATAGGGGAGGCTTGACTCTAAAGAACTCCCTAGAGGTTAATAATGATACTTTCCACACAAAAAATCATTATTCTTGAGAACAATTTCAGGTTCATTTTCTTAAACAAATTCCATGTTACTCTTCAAATCGTTCAAAGGTAAAAAAAAGTCACTCCCCTTTGTCACTAATATAAAACCCAAAGGGTTGCTTAATAGTCCTTGCAAAAGAGTTCTTAACATAGCTTAGTCTTATTTTGATTCAGTACGATCAACAATGGAGATAGTGTCATGATGCCTCATTAACTGCACAACTAATCCACTAACCACTCACAAACCGATCTTGAAATAAAAATGCTAGAAACCAAATACTCCGTATATAAAATCTCGATATGTAATTAATGCTAGTTGATTGCCATTGTAGCTAGAAAGTGGGAAATCCCGGCTTACGTGACATTGTTTTATTTTACGTGACATTGTTTTATCTAAGTTCCTAAGATAAACATTCTTGTTTTTCTATTAAGCACGTGTGATGATCATTGTTAGCTCCGTTTTCCAAGAACTCTGATATTTTCACATTTGTTAGAGCTATGAAATTTTATTTAGAGCTCTCACAACAAATATCTCCATGTTCTAGTATTTCGATGTCTTCAATGCACACCAACAAATAAGAAAAAATAAACTGTTTTTTAGAGAAATTTCCGTCAGACTTTGGGATGGGTCTCTGTTCATAATTCAGTAGGCAATAGTGACATTTTTTCTTAAATAACCCAGTACGAAAAGTTTTGATTTAAATTACTTGAGCTGGACAACTGAAGCAAGTTCTTGGGACTCGGCAGCAGTCGGCATGGGCAGCAAACCTTAGCCACACACACACTCTCTGAAGAAAGACAATTCGATGGTGCCACCTAACAACATCACGCTTTCTTCAGGTACAAATATTCCAACTGGCAATATGAGTAGATTATATACATATGAGTCATATGTGATAGGCAAATATAATCGAATTATACGAGCTAATTTCCCTTAGAAAAGTATATGAACATATGCTGGCGACAGTTAATACTTAATACCACAAGAATCCTCGAGATATTTCTTGCTTTTATTTATTAAGACAGCTATTCATGGAGAACTGGTTTTTAATTAAGATTAAATTAAGCTAGCTTTCATGGGGAAGAGAGAACTAGCTATGAGGAGCAAGAATTTCAAGTGCTACTACCGCAAGTTGAAGTTGGTAAGATCTTTACTGCATTTTTTAGACTCAATGAGATCCTAGTATTAATGAGGTTTCCGATTCAGATACATCATTCATCACTAGAGGTTTCCAGCTCCTTGATCAGTGTGTTTGTTTCACCAGATATCATATCTGCGTGGAGCACATCCAATAAAAATAGAGTAAATTTAGTAAAACTACATATACTCTGATTAAACTATAGCAAAACTATAGATTTAAGTAAGATAGTATATCATAAAACTACAGATTGAATATCAAATCTATAAATCTAAGGCCAAGTATCACAAAACTACATATTTAGTGTTAATTCTATCATAAAACTATAATATTCATAGTTCCAACATAACGGTAATGTTAGAAATTTAAACTTTAAAATCGGTAGTTTTGTGATAATTTCAATAATAAATCTGTTGTTTTGTGATACTTGGCTTTAAATATATAGTTTTATGATAAATTTAGTGCTAAATATGTAGTCTTGTAATGCAGCGTCTCTAATATGTAGTTTTATGATATTTGATCAAAGCATCTGTACCTTTGTGAAATTTACTCACAAAATACTACAGTTTGTGGGCTAACATTGCTTCATTGATCTCTGAATTCGTAATGCAGAATTACAGTATCAGTCAAATCTCGATTCTCTGAAATTTGTATCTATGTGCATATTTATGAGCTAGAAATTTCTCGTTTGTGAACAAAAGAGGCCAAGTTCAACTTGACTAAACCATACGAATTAATCTTTTCCTTTTCTTAGGTGGAAGGTTGATTCTAGTTAAGACAGTCCTCTCGGCCATTTTAATCTACCGCCTGCTTGTTGTAACGCTTCGCTTTCAGTGAGACGTTAAACTCTATTTTTACTAAAATCTATCTGTGAAAAATTCGATCTTATGTGCTGTGTCATAAGTCATGCCTAGATCTCAGTGTGTCCCTATCCTTATCTAAAAAATCCGACCTCTCAAAAACCTCCGTTCCAAAATAATCCCCGAGTTCAAATCGCTGTATTCGAACTTTGCTCCTAAAAACTCTATCGGCCTTCGCTCTTGAACATCCAATCTCAACTCCCTTCCGACCTTTTGTAACAGAAATCCTAACGGTGAAGTCCCTCAATCCCCTCCTTCAAAATCTCCACTTTGATATCTGATCTGATGTTTCAAACCAAAACCATAGTATCCGTTCCAAAGATCCGAATCGGAACCCTAAAAATATCCCCTCTGATCCCCTCCCTAAAATCTGTAACGCCCGCTGTCAGCAAGATGTTAAACTCTATTTTACTAAAATCTACCTATGAAAATTTTGATCTTTGTGTGCTGTGTTGTAAGTCATGCCTGGATCTTAGTTTGCCTTCTTGCCCTTGATCTCGAAACCCGACTTCTCAAAAACCTCCGTTCTAATACAATCTCCTCGAGTTCGAATCACCGTATTCGAACTTTGCTCTCGAAACCCTAATGACGAGTTCCCTGACCTTCCCTTTCAAAATCTCCGCCTGGAAATCTGTCCCGCTGTTCAAATCAAAACCCTAAAACTACCCCCTTTGAATCCTCCTGTAATTTCTCTTGTTTTCTCTCTCGCTGGAACCCCAAATAAAACCCCAAGTTTGAATATGTGACTAGGAATCAACCTCTATTCAAAAATCTCTTCCCACCAATGTATGTATATATATATATATATGTGTGTGTGTGTGTGTATATATATATGTATATATAAATGCATACATGCATAAATACATGTATCAAACTTCCACCCCTGCCTCACCATTAATTCCTCCATTAAGCCTATATAGAGATATATACCCGTTTGCACATGTGTATATATATATTGTCACACCTCGATCTGACACCGTCGTACAACGGCACCAAATAGGGCGTGCCGCAGGAAATCAGCGTGAACCGTTTCCCTGCGGAACCGCGATACCGATACCAGTCCCAGGACGCAGCGCTGGTATCCATGGAAATCAGATATGTATCATTGCAGAACTTACGTTACAGCTTCGGAGCAAGCTGGAGACAACAACGAATAGCACAGAGGTAGTGGCAGCAACGGAACAGCAGACTAAGTCCCAACACACAGGCAACCGCTGGGAACTAGAACGAAACCTTAGTCTTCGCTTCACTGCAACTCCAGCATCCAGCTCCTAGCGGAGAACTATATATATAGAGCAAGGATGAGTACTTACGTACTCAGCAAGCCAGGGGAACTTAGGTGGTTGTTGTAGACTTCAAAGAGAGGCTAGATATTTTGTAAATCCGTTTTTTTTGAATTCTTTTAGAATCTACTAAGTGTGTGCTTCTCAACAATCAGGGCGAGGTGAGTCTCATCCGGTCGGAGTGGAAGATGCATCAATCTTTATTTCTCCAGTTTTCGCAATCTCAAGAATTCACATCAACCAGCTCTTAGAGCCAAAACATTTCTCTAGACTTCCCGAGTCCTGCTGTCCATGATAGCCAAGCCATTTCATCAGACCTCCAGCGTCCTTGATAGCACTTCCTTCCCACAGTTCCCAAACCACACATGCCTGTTTGCAAACAGGGTAAAAATAAAACTACGCTAAGGAATCACCTCACATCTACCCATGACTGTGGGCACGCCTGTTCAAACAGTTTAGACCTCTGCAGAAGGGGTACACTTTACCCACACGACGCGACTTACTCTAGTCACCAGCTCACACGGATTGGGTACGATTTGGTGACGTAGAGGTTTTCGTGACAAGGCATTTCCTAAACCCTCCTAGGTTACCCCATGCCAACTGGAGGGGTCCTCGAGACCAATCACAGGGTAGGTCCATGACCATGCTATACCAGGAACCCATGAGGCATCCCCGATACCCTCCCGCACGATCCCCAGTCCAATGGCATGCAAGACATCCCTAAGAGGCTAGTTACTCAGCTAGGGGCTTCCCAATTCACCCATGTGGTTGTATTGTCATATGTTTGGATGAAATTCCGAAGGAATCGGTCCTTAAAGCGACCACACAGGCATTGCACACACCGGACCGGCCTTGTGTCGCGAATCTCCATTTTGAAACTCATTTTTCTTTCACAAGGCGCCGACTCAGGTGTCGGGTTTTTCAAACGTTTCGTAAAACCAAGTTTTACCTAAGAAGTTTCTCAAATTTTAAGTTTCAAGGGCGACCATCGGCACACGCACAAGAGTGCATGCATATCGAGGCGCGGCAGCGGTGGTTACAAGGGAACATGGTATTTCAATTATCAAGAAAGTATTAATGTAGCAAGGTTGGGTAAGTCCACTAGTCTGACTCGTAGATAGGACCGAATGGATCAGTGCACGCCTATCGATGCGATTTGGCAATTAAAATAATTTAATTTGACTTGCCTTGCTCTAAGTCTTCACGAGTCTTTGAGAAATTGCCGCGAAATTCGCTCCGAACGAATATTCCGACGACCGGTTACTATGCGCAAACAATTAAAATCTACACAAAGTCCAAGGAACAGACCCTATTTAGTGATACTAATAGTGCCATTGGATAGATCTCAATTTTAGAAAATTACTGGAGTTGGAACAGAGTCAATCAGATCAACGGATCATAAGTTATGAATTTCCGAAGTTTATTTGGATTTTTGGAACAGAGGAAATGATTAGTTGGAATTTATAGTAGGGAATATTCCCTGGAATATCAAGGGTAGCCACTGACAAGGTGGGGCCGCTGGCATCCCTAACCCACATGTCAGTGGTGTAGAGAGGGGAGGCTGGAGGGATGGTAGGGAGTGGGGCCTAGGTGGAAGTCTCTCGGGGTACAGGGGCCGGTGTAGTGGTGGCCCACCAGTCAGTCACTAGGTCTACATGGGCCAATCCTAGCATGGTGTAAGGAGGGATGGGAGAGTAGGCCTGGTATACGGGGCAGTTTACGGTGGACCAAGGAGATGTGGGCCCACCGGTCAGCGACACGGGTCGTGTAGACCACGCGCACGCACAGTAAGATGGGGGGGGGGGGTCCACGTGGTGCTCGTAGGACCGGGATGGGCAGATGTGGCGCACGTGTCCTTCTTCTCCGGCGGTCACAGGAGAGAGGTAGGGAGAAAGATCGGGCAGCCGACGACACACGGGGCATTCCAGCGAGCGACAGCGCCTCGCGGCGGGGGATTACGCCGGCGGGGAGAGGAGACCAAGGCGAAACGAGTGAATGGTTTGGATCGGGGAACGAGGTCCGATGGTGGCTAGCAACAAGAGTTCGAGGCGGCGAGGAGAAAGAAAAGCTACGGTGCCTCGGTGTCCTTCCCGGCGGCGAAGAGAAAAAGGGAAAGGGAGGAGGGAGATTGGCCGCAGTGGCCCGAGGGAAATCTCAGAGATGTCCGGAGGCAGGAGAAGGAGGACGATGGCCTTGAGATTCACCAGGCGGCGCGTGGCGGTGCCCGGCGGTGGCGGAGGGGGAAATGGAGGGGAATTGAGAGGAGCTCACCGGCGTGGACAAACATGGAGTAGGTGCTAGAGCTCGAGAGTCTGGCAGTGAGGGAAACCGTGGCCGAGGGAAGCGAATGAGCGTCCAAGCGGCGTTGCGGCGGCGAGGCCGGTGTCTGGCGGGTGAAGAGGTGGGTTCACGCCGTCTCGGTATGGTTGAGTCACGGGGAAAGACTTGCAGAGGGGAAGGCATCCGAAAACGGAGAGGAGACCGGCGGTGAGAGGCGGCGACAGAGAGCGCACGTGCTTCGGGAAGGCATGTAGCCGATGACACTCAGGGCAATGGAGCAAAGAAGGAAGGAATGGCTCTCGGGTGGGGGATTTTATAGGAGCAGAGCTCGGGGTGGATAGGTCGGGGAGGAGCTCCAATTATTTGAGCCCAATGATTGAGGAGAGAGAGGCGGGAGAGGCTGAGGCGGTGCGGGGTTTCTCTGGGGATGAAATTTGATCGACGGCGGCGATGAAGTGGGTGGCGAGAGGCGGTGTATTGGGCGGCCACTTTTGAAGTCTGCGTGCGGGATCGGCCAGGGCGGCTCAGTGTGGTCCAGGGCGTGGTGGTAGAGACGGGGGTCACGGTGACATGAGCGGCGGCAGTGGCTTTTTGACCACGCAGCCATAGCGGGAAGGAGGCGAAAGGAGGAGGAGCGGGGAGGGGAAAATGGGTAGTAGGGGCGGCAAGCGTTGTCTGCTCCTTGGTGGATAGTGGCGCGTCACAACGGGGCTGGGCGGGGACCGGTGTGGCACGGGCGATTGTGGGGCATTTGACTGAACGTGTTGTAGGCATGAATGGGAAGAAACGGCGTGGCGACGGGAAGGAAGATGAAGCACTGTTTCGTGGGAGATCGACGGCTGCGTGTGCACTTGGGACGCCGGGAGAAACAGTAACCCTTCTTATTTTCTCGGGGGTATTTGGGTTGACATTTGGAGTATGTTTGAGTGGAGATTTGAATTCAAGTCACATTCTTGAACCCAGAAAAATCAAGGAAATCCTGGGGGGGTCCCAGGTGGAATATTTGTATAGTTTCGAATTAGATTGCATAGTGACCTTCAGGGATTATTTGAGAGGGGTACAAAGAAGCGAAAGATTTCCAAATTCAAATTCGAATTTGAATTATTGATTGTTTGCAGAGATTATTTTGGGATAAATCAAGGGGAGAAACCAAGGGTTTTCAGAGGAGCAATGTGGAAGGGTTGATACATGTATATATTTGCATGTATACATATACATACATACATGTATATATACATATATTGGTGGGAAGAGATTTTTGAATAGAGGTTGATTCCCAGTCGCATATTCAAACTTGGGATTTTATTTGGGGATTCCGGCGAGACAGAAAACAAGAGAAATTACGGGAGGATTCAAAAGGGGTATTTTTAGGGTTCTGATTCGGATATTCGGAATGGATATCGAAGCAAGATTTTGGAACATCGGTTTAGATGTCGAAGCGGAGACTTCTCAAGGGAGAAATCGAGGGAGTTGTCTTTAGGGTTTCTATTACAAAGGGTCGAAGCGGGTTCGAGAGAGAAAGCCACTAGGGTTTTTGGAATGAAGCATGACTTACGACACATCACGCAAAGATCAAAATTTTCACGGGTAGATTTTAGTAAAATATTATTTAACGTCTCGCTGAAAGCAGGGCGTTATGTGTGTGTGTGTGTGTGTTTATATATATATATATATATATATATATATATATATATGTATATATATATATATATATATATATATATATATATAACAGATCTCCACCATTGGCCTTCTGGAATTTCCTCCTCGGAAATCCCTATAGGCACTGTGCACTTAGGCCACCCTCTCCCCTTTTGGCCCAGCTCGCCACCAGTCGACCCAACACAGCGCGGCCACAGCTAGCCCCCGAGCTGTCGGATGACTACCATGTGCCCTAAGCCCAAGCGCAGCCATCCGATCTCTATAACCGTGCCCGCGTGGGACTGCTGCCGTCGGATGCTCGCCATTTGTCCCCGCGTTGCACGTCATCCGCCCGTTATCCTCGCCCGCCCACGTGGACGCCATCACCGCTCGATCCATGCCACGTGTCTCGAGCCGCAGCACCAACCGTCGATCCCCGGCACAGTTGCTTCGTCTTCCCCCGTCCATCCCTCTCGCCTCTCTCGCGCCTGGACACCGTTCGGGCAAATGCCCCCACGACGGCCGATGTCACAGCGGCCCCGCGCTAGCCCTGCCATGGCTGCCGCTAGCCACCGAGGATTGGGTAGCCATGGCCACCACCCCCGCATCCCTTTTCCCTCGTCCCTCTCCTTCTTTTGACCGAGGACCACGTCGACAAGGTCTCCTTCTGAATCTCTCTCTCTCCCTCAATCATTTCTGCCCCACGCCGCTCCTCCTGTGTGAGGTTTCTAAACTCCACCCTTGGATACACCAACTACCGCCGCTCCACACATCCCAGCCGTCGGCCCAAAATTTCGCCGCCCCGAAGGATTCTTGCCTCGGCTCCTCTCCGCTCTCCTCCATGATTGAGCGTGGAGGAATTCCCCACCGTGCCCTCGACCTGACCTAGCCGAGCTGCTCTATAAATACCCCCTCTCTAGGGAGCTCTTTTTCCCTTTGATTCTACCTCCGCCTCTTGAACGTTGACGGCCACTGCCTCGGATTGCTGCCGCCGCTCGTCCAACTGGAACTCCCAAGTCTTCCCGGAGCCTGGCCGTCCTCTGCCGCAGCCAGAACGTCTCGAGCACCGCCCCCTGAGCCGAGGCTGTGCACCGAGGATGTTGAACTCTCCTCCTCAGTCCCGTTTCAATCTCCTCACCGCAAGACCGCCGCCACAGAGCTGCTCTCCGTGGTGAGCTCCCCTTTCCTCTGCGGTGACGAACATGTTCCCCTATGATGCTCTCGAACAACGCCTAGGTGTAGCCGTTGTGTGCCAAACCAAAGTACACCACGTCCCCGTTCTTCCCCTTCTGTCATGGGCGCCTTTTGTTTCCCCGTTCCTCTCCCCGCTCGCCCTCGGGCTCCTGTCGCTGGCCACCGCCGCCCGTTCCCTCGCAGATCCAAGCCGTTCACGATGATCGCCATGATCTCCTCTTGCCGCTGGTGTCGCCGTTGGCCGCCAATCGTCATCGCTCGCCGAAATCGTCCCCGCCGCCGTCGGCCGTTGGATTACCCCGGCGGAGCTGCGTTCTCCCTCTCGCGCTCGCTGCCGTGTGGTCCTGCTTGGACAGAGCCGACCGCTGTTTCCCCGAAGTCGTGCACGTGGACCCCGCAACTCTAGTTGCTGACCGGTGGACCCAAGTCCCCTCAGTCAACATAGGCCACTCCCGTGTGCCCATCCCGTCTTCCCCTCTCTCTACACCCCGTTGGACTTGGTCCATACCCCAGACCTCACTGCCGTGTGGGCCTCCTCTCTTCGGTCCACCGCGATCCACACCCAGGAGATGTTGCACTCCCTGCCACCCGGGCCCCCGCGCCAGTGGGCCAAGCTCCCCTTGAAACATCGACACGTGGGCCACTGCACCATGCCACCCTGGCCCACAGCCCACTCACACCCACCCCACTCCTTCACTGACACGTGGGCCCGATTGGCCAGTGGGCCCCGGTTGTCAGTGGCCAGTGGAGATTCCAAGGAATATTCCCTCTTGGTATTTAATAAACCCTTTTTCCAGTGCTCCAAAATTCGATTAAACTTCAGAAAATCATGTCTTTCGATCCGTAACTCTGATTGACTCTGTTCTAACTCCAGTAATTTTTTAAAATTGAGATCTATTTAATGGCACTATTAGTAGCACTAAATAGGATCTGTTTCTTGGATTGTGTAGATTTTGAGTGTTTGCACATAGTAAACGATTGTCGAAAATTCATTTCGGAGCGGGTTTCGCGGTGATTTCTCGAAGACTCGTGAAGACCTAGAGCAAGGCAAGTCACCTTTGATCAATCGAGCCTATAATTGAACTTAAATTATTTTAATTGTGAAATCGCATCGATAGGCGTGCACTGATCCGTTCGGTCCTGTCTACGAGTCAGACCAGTGGACCTACCCAACCTTGCTGCATTAATACTTCCTTGATGATTGAAATACCCTGTTCCCTTGTAACCATCGATGCCATGCCTCGGTATGCGTGCACTCTTGTGTGTGTGCCGACGGTTGTCCTTCAAACTTAAAATTTAAGAAACTTCTTGGGTAAAACTTGGTTTTACGAAACGTTTGGAAAACCCGACACCTGAGTCGGCGCCTTGTGAAAGAAAAATGAGTTTCAAAATGGAGATTCGCGACACAAGGCCGGTCCGGTGTGTGCAATGCCTGTGTGGTCGCTTTAAGGACCGATTCCTTCGGAATTTCATCCAAGCATATGACAATACAACCACATGGGTGAATTGGGAAGCCCCTAGCTGAGTAACGAGCCTCTTAGGGATGTCTTGCATGCCATTGGACTGTGGATCATGCGGGAGGGCATCGGGGATGCCTCCTAGCTTCCTGGTACAGCACGGTCGTGGACCTACCCTGTGATAGTCTCGAGGACCCCTCCAGTTGACATGGGGTAACCTGGGAGGGCTTGGGAAATGCCTTGTCGCGAAAACCTTTGTGTCATCAATCGTACCGTACTGTGCGAGGTGGTGACTAGAGTTTGTCACGTCGTATGAGTAAAGTGTACCCCCTCTGCAGAGGTTTAAACTGTTTGAACAGCCATGCCCATGGTCATGTGCGGATGTGAGGTGATTCCTTAGCGTAGTTTTATTTTACGCTGGTTGCAAAATGTGTGTGTGGTTTGGAAACTGTGGGAAGGAGGTGCCATTAAGGATGCTGGAGGTCCGATGAAATGGTTTGGCTGTTGTGAACAGTAGGACTCGGGAAGTCCGGAAAAATGTTTTGGCTTTGAGAGCCAATTGAAGTGAACTAAGATTGTGAAAACTGGAGAAATAAAGATTGATACATTTTCACTCCGATCGGACGAGACCCACCTCGTCCTGATTGTTGAGAAACACACACTTAGCAAATTCTAAAAGAATTTAAATAAAATAGATTATAAAATATCCAGCCTCTCTTTGAAGCCTGCAAAAACCACCTAAGTTCCACTGGCTTGCTGAGTACGTAAGTACTCACCCTTGCTCTATATATATAGTTCTCCGCCGGGAGCTAGAGCTAGAGTTGCAGTGAAGCGAAGATTAGGGTTTCGTTCTGGTTCCCAGCCACTGCCTGTGTGTTGGGACTTAGTCTGCTGTTCCGTTGCTGCCGCTGCCTTTGTGCTATTCGTTGCTGTCTCCGGCTTGCTCCGAAGCTGCAACGTAAGTTAAGGTATATGTTTATTTATCTAATTAAGGTTCTGCAATGATGCATATTTGATTTCTGTGGATACCAGCGCTGTGTCCTAGGACTGGTATCGATATCGTGGTTTCGTAGGAAGGCAATCGCTGTTTTCCTACGGCACGCCCTATTTGGTGCTGTTGTACGGCGACGTCAGATCGGGGTGTGACAGAGATGGTATCAGAGCATAGGTTGGCTCTAGGACCCAAACCCCCTGATAGGATGGCAATATTTGAATACAAAGCTAATTGCAAAAAACTAAGGAGTTGTTTTCCTTTTGGTCTAGATTTACAAAAAATCTTCATCTGATTTCCCTGTCTACATCAAAATTTAGAAGCTAGTCTTGTGTTATGCCTTCCACCCTGGAACCTGCCTGTCATCATGCTCAGTTGATGAAAGGTGTGTTTCTGCCCGGCGAGTTAATAGATAGCCCTCGGTAATAGTTTGATCTTAGTATCGTCACCCGTTCGGTAGGAGTTGTGGCGAAGCAGTGCGTGTGTGATGTTATGCTTGGTAGTCCGTGTTCAGGTATGGGACTGGTTGGGCTACTGACTGGGACATACCACTATTTCTTCCTCGGGATTGCGAAAATCGTTTTCATCTAGTGTTTTCGGTTACGTCTTTACTCCTGTTCGCCCGATCATTCTGACCTTAGTCAACCTGGAACAGATGGCACGTCGCACCAACCGTCAGATTTGTGTTCCCAACCAGCTTGGCTATGAACAAGACCCAATCTCGGCAAGAAACCTAGATCCGCTAGTTAACCCGGCTACTACATAGGATGCTGAAAGTGGTTCCACCGTCAACCCCAGACCAGCCTGTCAAGCTGCAAATGGTAATCAACCCCCACGAATGGATTTTCTCCAGTTGTTTGCTATCCAGACCCAGATACTGCAAGGAATCGCTCAGAGCCTGACCGTAATACAACAGCAACAAGCACAAGCGCCTTAGCCCCGTATGGCTCAAGACAATGGTAGATCTAAACTCAATGATTTCGCGAGATCACGTTTGCTAGAATTCTCTCAGACCACAAAACCCATCGAAGCTGACGACTAGATCAAAGATGAGGAAAGAAAACTGAACCTTGTCCAATGCACCCTAGTGGAAAAAGCACTTTATGTTGCCCATCAGTTAAGAGGACCTACAGCAGATTGGTGGAACAACTACTGTACCGCCCATCCTGATTCAACAACCATCACTTGGACAGGGTTTGCAGAAGCCTTCCGTTCAGCTCACATTCCAGAAAGCAGCATTGATATAAAGAAAGAAGAGTTCGCGAAAATCAAGCAAGGATTCTCCTGTATTAACGAGTACCTGAGCCGCTTCAACAAGTTAGCCCGATATGTGCCAGAGGATGTTGACACCAATGCAAAGAAGATCCGAAGGTTCTTGAAAGGAATGGACGGCAACTTGTGAGTTCAGCTATTGGCTCATGATTTTCCCACATTTCAACACATGATCAACAAGGCTTTACTACAAGAAGATGCAGAGAAAGAATTGGATGAGTACAGGAAGCACAAGGTATCACCAACAGAGTTTCATGCCAGAGATGTACAGATACGAAGGACACACCCGCCTGTGCAATACTACACCGGAACACCTCAGAATTCCAGAACCACCAGCTCAGTGTCCTGTCCAACTAAATCAAGGTCAAGTCAACAGTCCACTAGAAGCTACAGTATCAACTCAGGAAGAACTCAATTTCCTAGATAGGCTACTCTGGATTGAAGACCGGAGTTGAATGCTTCAACTGCCACAAGATTGGACACTATTCACATGAATGCCTCAAGAATCGTTCTGTGACACTTCAGTCCTACGCATCAACCAAAGCGTCTGCACTGGGAAATGTAAGACCGCCAAGCAGTGGATCAGTCTCTCAAGCTACACCAGCCGCCAGACATGGATGTCTGAACCACGTGCAAGCAGAACCAGTTGAAGAAGTTAAGAATCTTGAGACAGTGGAAGAAGAAGGTGAAGAACAAGTCCTCGTTGAAGAAGAAGAATGTGGGTGCCATGGGCCCCGGGTACCTTATGACAAGCATATGGGCCACTCAGATAGAGGATGGGCCTAGCCTTGTAATTAGAGATATAGCTAGATTCGGCAGACTTTGCCTTGTATAGAAAGGAATATATAGTCCTAGTCGGGTGCGTTATATCTCTAAGAGGAGATCCCTTGGCCGTAATCCGGTTGGGACTCCTACCTTGTAACCATGTCCCCCAGTATATAAGGGGAGGCAAGGCGCCCCATGAGGGTAGGTTGAGTTGGTTCACCAGAATCACCACCGCAAATCCTCAAAGGAATAACACCACAACTGGACGTAGGGTATTACCTCACATCGAGGGTCTGAACCAGTATAAAATCTCTGCGTGTTCCTTTGCAATCCATCAAGTTTCCATCCGCCAAGTAGCCCCATATTCATATTGCCGGTGTAAAACATCGATAGTTGGCGCGCCAGGTAGGGGCTTCGGCGAGATCTACATCTACAAGCTCGATGGATCCAGCAACCGGAGTCGACGGTGGCCAATTCTCCCCCGGAGACACGATTTCATTCGGAAGCCTTGACTTTGTCGCCGACAAGTTCGGCAACCTCACCTTGGCCGACTCGGACTCGATCCGATCTGCCAGAGAACCGGCCGACTCCGCGCCAGTTGGCCCACTGTTAACGCCAAAATTTGGCACGGCTCATATCAGATTCGGTAAAGAAAGAAGCTATATTAACCGGAGGAAATTAATCCAGAAGAAGCCGGATTTGAGAAGGAATCATGAGGTCCACGGTATGGCAGTTATTTATCTTATCTATTAGATAGTTTTATCTTTTAGGAAACCTGATCTCTTGTCCGATCGGGTCTGTTAGTTTTCCTTTTCTAGTTAGGAAAGTCCTGTTCCGTAGCCGATCAGGACTCTATCCACCCGGGCTATAAATATGTGCGCCCGGATAAATTGTAAATCATCTCTCGATCAATCAAATTCGGCGCATCGCCACCCTTTACCAACGGGTTCTTGCTTCTCGAGCCGGGCTGCATCGGTTAGGTCCGAACTCCTGCGAGAGGGTAAGTCTCGTTACCCCGACTACCTATCGGCTAGGACTTCCTCTGTTAGGTCCGATATTCTAGTCGGTTCATGGTAGTCGGCTTACCACGATATATCTACTTTGTCTACGGCTGCATCGGTTCGGTTCAATCTCTTAGGCCGATCAGGTATATCACATCACACGTGCATAGTTTTTATCAGTTTACTGGGGATAGTTTATCATCAGTTTGTGCTGCATCGGTTGGGTCCGACCTACTAAACTGTGCGATAAGCTGTTCCTACTAAGCCGATGGTCTCTGTGCAAGCGTCTTATCGGAATGTATAGCCGGTAAGTTATCATACATCACAATTGCATTAGATCTATCGGCTCATCGAGGTTCTTTTATCATTGTTAATCTGTGCTGCATCAGTTAGGTTTGAACTACTAGATTGATAATGATAAGTTTATCCTTGATGGGTCGATGGGTTTTATGCGATGTTCTATCGGAGCGCTTAGCCGATAGGTTATCTGTTATCACAGCCGATTGCGTCTTTGTTTTACACTATCATCGGCTTCCCAGCCGATACACCTGTTCTATCAGTAATCGGCTAACTTATATTGCAATTCTTTTATGTACTACATAAAGCCGACTGCACTATATTCATTATTTTGCCTATCTACTATATCATCGGCCTCTAGCCAATGTCCAAGTGTTTATTTATCAGTTGGCTGGCTTTTTATCTGTTTATATTATCATCGACTATATTATCGGTTTCTTAGCCGATGCGCAAGTATTGCTGACAGTCAGGCACGCGTACCCGGACACGAGGACCAACAAGGACCTGGACGCGAGCACGCCGAGGAAGAGGGCCCGGGTACAGGCGTAGCCGATGTGCGAGCACTGTTGGCGCCATCGGTTGAAGGAAGACTCTATCGGCTTATCGGCCGATCGCTGCGGGCACAGAGATCCGGGCGCGGGCGCGAGGTCCCGGGCTCGGGCAACAGACGAGAACCCGAGCGTGGGCAACAGGCGAAGACCCGAGCGCGGACACAGGCGAGGGCCTGGGCAAGTCGGGCAGTCGGTTCAGGGGAATTCGGTACAGGAGCTATCGGCAATCTGTTGGAAGGAGTCTACATCAGTATGTCGGCCGATTGGGTTGTTGGCTAATATTTTCTATCTCCTTGTCAATTGCTGGGTCAAATTGACTGGCACGCCTATGAACCTCAATAATTTAGGACCTGCACTGGAGCTAAGCAGATCTCCCAGGCCTTCGCGTGTCTCTAGGCGCTGAACCAGATCGTCAACAAGCGTTTTTGGCACACCCGGCGGTTTTCGGCGTCAACACCCACACGATGCTGCAGTAACCCTCGTCGACTTGCTGCGGCAACCTTCACCTTGTCCGGGTCTCGGGACAACTCTTTCCTTCGGTGTTCAACTCAGACTCGGCCTTGAGCCGGCCAAGATCGAGCTAAGAAGGGAAGAGATCGTCAATCTCCCGTACAGACTCGGCAACGCCGCGGATATCTTCAGACAACATCCGACGCGGCAAACCCGATCCCCTGGAATTCGACTCGGATACGGCCCAGAGCCGCTCGAGATCGAATCTAGGGAGGTTGGAGTTATAATCACCCCCATCAATTATTCTGACTACGACTCTCAGTCAGACTATGACTCTCAGTCGGATTCCGACTCTAAGTCGGACAGCAGTTCGGCAAGCTTCTCCCCACCACGAGAAATCTTCATGGCATCCAAAGGCCCCACTCCTACTCAGGAATCACGCCGACTACATGAGCAACAAGAGGAGGAGGCCTACCGACTGCGAGAACAACGGGAGGAAGAAGCAAGACGCCGGCACGACGCTCTACGCAGGGCCGGGCGGACTGTATAGCAACAAATCCTCCAAACCCGAGTCTGCGACCACGACGTCTTCATTACTCCTCAACAGAACATTGTGGCCGCTGTGACTCTACTGGATACACTCCAGTTCGGGCCTGATCACCAGGCCACCCCAACGATCGCAAGGATAAAAGCCATGCTTACCGCTGTTGCATATCAGCAGCACCAACAGTCGGGTGATACCCTCATACCGACCAACCGGTCGACATCCCCAATGGCAGTCTCATGTACCTCAAAGCGATGCCGAGCGGCTGGCTCTAGTTAGCCGCATACGGAGGCACGCCAGGCGTCACTCGGCAACCCCAACGACAACCGGCGATGTCAAAGCAACCGTCGGGATGATCAGGACCTCTGAGACCGACTACGGTGCGACCTTGGGCAAGACATCATTGCTTGGCGCTGTAAACGAGAAGAAGATGAGCAACGCCAACTGGAAGACAAGAACAAGCATTTCGGCCTCCACCACGAGTGGTTTCGCCGCCATATTCGGAGTCAGAGCGCTCATGAAGACGAAGGCATACCGGCCTTCACCCAAGAGCTACAACAGGTCGACTGGCTGTCGGGTTTCAAGCCTACAGGCATCGACAAATACGACGGCAAGACCAATCCCGAGTCTTGGCTCACGGTCTACACTCTGGCGATTCGAGTAGCTGGAGGAAATCACATAGTCATGGCTAACTACCTCCCAGTCGCTTTAGCCGACTCAGCGAGGACATGGCTAACAGGACTTCCCAAGTAATCAATCGGCTCCTGGGGAGAACTCCGGGAACGCCTCATTGCCAACTTCCGGGGAACATACGAGAGGCCATCTTCCGAGTACGACCTGTATCAATTACATCAATGGAAGAACGAGTCTCTTCGTGACTTCATCAAGAGGTTCTCTGAGAACAAGAATTCAATCCCAATGATCAAGGATGAGGTCGTCATCACCGCCTTTCGAAAAGGAGTCAAAAACACCTCGTTCATCGACAAATACACGCGGAAGCCTCCTAACTCTGTCAAGGCTTTATTCGACATGGCGAACAAGTACGCCGACTCGGCTGACGCTGTGGCTGAGGCCCTCGATGACAAGAAGGCACCCTGACAAAAGAAGCGGGAGGGCACCAACGACGCGGTCTTGACTAAAGTAGGGAGTCGCAAACACAAGTCAGACGGCTTCATTATGGTAGTTGGTCACAACCGTCTTCGACTTTCAACAACTGAAGATTATCAGGACAACAAGTGACAAGCTCAGGGGCTCAAAAGCCCAAAAACAAGGATGGCATCCCTACTCCCAAATACCGAATAGCTAAGTCGCTCTCTGATAAATAGTTCTTCATTTGGCCTTGCCATTGCTGCAGCCGCTTACACCTAATAGGTGCACAAGCTGCACTTTTTTCTGTTTTTTTCTCTTAAATGATTATAAAAGTACTCGAGTAGCATAAATCCTGATCCGTGAAACTTTGCTCCATGAAAGACGAACTCAAGTCACCCAAAACGCATGTCTGGGAAAGAGCCATGAGCCAAGTCTCAACGCTAGGGGGCTATGACTAGTCGGGCAGAGTGTTTAAACGTAAGGGGTCAAGTACTTGGGGAAATTAATATCAATAAGAGGAAGAACTCATATTTACATATATTGTAAAATGCATTTTATTCGGGTGATTGTTTCCATCATCAGATGCTACTCATCCGATATGTTTATAGTGCAGGACCAGCTCCGGATACGCGTGATAGGAACTCAGGGCTGCGAGCCTATCTCCTATGCTCGGGGGCTGGACAAGTCTCCCAAGAATCACTCGGAATGCTCCATGAGGGCTACTGACCGAATACTTGCTCCAGTCGGGACATCATCTTCCCTGGCTATGCTCCAAGTGAGCTTACAACCGACCTCCGGCACTAGTTGGGGGTCGTATACTACTTGACTGGGTGAGGTACGCCCCATGAGGGTCGCCAGCCGAATCCTACGCTAATGCTAGGATCGGGTACCTTATTTGGTCATAACTCTGTCAGGTTAGGTACGCCCCATGAGGGTCGCTAGCCGAATCCTATGCTAATGCAAGGTTCGGGTACCTAGTTTGGCTATAACTCTGTTGGGTAGGGTATGCCCCATGAGGGTCGCTAGCCGAATCCTATGCTAATGCAAGGTTCGGGTACCCTGCTCGGCTCTCCTGAAGTCAGAGAAGACTTACATCGTCAAAGCGCATCCGGAGTTCTCATGCACTGCGTCACACTTGAGGAGGGCAAGCAAATCCTGCAACATACCTACTTAGGCACCTGTGGCAACCAGGCTGCATCTAGAACATAAGTCGGAAAGGCTTGCAAATAAGGATTTCTCTGGCTGATTGCGGTTACTGACACCAAAAAACTCATCCTGACATGCGATGGATGACACTTCTATAGAGCTATACTGGGTAGGTCGGCTCAGGCCGACTTATTTGGTAGCAGCCACCAAGATATGAGTTTCTACAGTAGCATGCTCCATGTGGGCTGCCCGCAGGCTGAGTTGAAATTATAGTGCTGGTGCTACCAATAGGAGCCGATGAGGTAAACAGATATGCTTCATGAGTCTTATTGCTAAACATATATGTTTGGGTATCTGTTTTATCCACCAAGTCTCGAGGATATATCCTTACATGGATCACAAGCTGGTCTTCATTAAAATTAGAGATGCAGGTATCTTTCTCGAGTACACCTGACCACACCGTGGATTTATTTTCATAATGTGGTACTCGGCCTACATGCGTGGCCATTAGTTGCCATGAACAACATTATTCCAGCTGATATGACGCTGAAGAGTCTAACTTTCGAGTAGTGCACTACTCGGGAGAGACTATAAATTTCTCATTCCCGCTGACATGACGCGGAGGAGTCTAACTTCTGGGTGGGACGCCACTCGGGAAAGACTATAAACCCTTCTTTCCAGCTGACATGACGCTGAAGAGTCCCATATACGAGTAGTATCCTGCTCGGCAAGACTATAAACACATATTCCGACTAACATGAAGTCGAAGAGTCCTACATACGAGTAGTTTCCTACTCGGCAAGACTATAACGTTTATTCTGGTTGACATGATACCGAAGAGTCTCATATACCAATAGTAATCTACTCGGGAAAGACTACAAGGTTAAAGATCTTTGACTTCATGTTTAATTGTTTTCACAATTAAGCACAAAGTCGGGGGCTACACCTAATAGGTGCACCTATTCGGCGTACACTAATTCATACTTCTACATGGAGCCCTTCATAGCCTCGTTGCCAGCTGACATGAAGCAGGACTCGGGAGAAGCAGCACTCGGACAAAGATTACTCGGGAGCAATGCACTCAGGAAGACTTCACCGTGGAGGATGAGCACTCGGCATCAGCTGTGACTCAACTATGAAGGTCTCAGGGGCTACTGTGGGTGCCATGGGCCCCGGGTACCTCATGACAAGCATATGGGCCACTCGGATAGAGGATGGGTCTAGCCTTGTAATTAGAGATATAGCTAGATTCGGCAGACTTTGCCTTGTATAGAAAGGAATATACAGTCCTAGTCGGATGCGTTATATCTCTAAGAGGAGATCCCTTGGCCGTAATCAGGTTGGGACTCCTACCTTGTAACCCTGTCCCCCAGTATATAAGGGGAGGCAAGGCGCCCCATGAGGGTAGGTTGAGTTGGTTCACCAGAATCACCACCGCAAATCCTCAAAGGAATAACACCACAACTGGATGTAGGGTATTACCTCACATCGAGGGCCTGAACCAGTATAAAATCTCTGCGTGTTCCTTTGCAATCCATCAAGTTTCCATCCGCCAAGTAGCCCCATATTCATATTGCCGGTGTAAAACATCGACAAAGAACCACACTAGAACTAACCACCCTAGCTAAGTAGAGCAGCTGATAGTTTGATGCAAAATTTGCAAGTTGACCGGAGGAAAGAATCAAAAGTGACAGAAGCAACGAAGGACTCTGAAGTTTCCCTTTTGTTCTCTTTTCTTCTATCTGCCTTCAAATCTCGAGGACAAGATTTTTGTAAGGGGGCTAAGTTTGTAACGCCCCGCTTTCAGCGAGATGTTAAACTCTATTTTACAAAAAATCTACCTATGAAAATTTTGATCTTTGTGTGCTGTGTTGTAAGTCATGCCTGGATCCCAGTTTGTCTTCTTGCCCTTGATCTTGAAACCCGACCTCTCAAAAACCTCCATTCTAATACAATCTCCTTGAGTTCGAATCGCCGTATTCGAACTTCGCTCCTGAAACCCTAACGGCGAGTTCCCTAAGCTTCCCTTTCAAAATCTCCGCTTGGAAATCTGTCCCGCTGTTTGAATCAGAACCCTAAAAATACCTGTCGATGTTTTGTATCAGCAATAATTATATGGGGCTATTCGTCGGACCTAAACTCGATGGATTCGAAAGGACACACGAGATTTATAGTGATTCAGGCCCTCGGTGTGAGGTAATACCCTACTTCTAGTTATGGTGTATTGCTTTCGCGGTATTCTCTAGCGAGATTCTCATATGCCCCAGGGGGCTCCCTACCCCTCCTTATATATTGGAGGGATGAGGGTTACAGGGTAGGAAACCCAGTCGGATACGACCAAGGGCTTTCCTTATCAATACATAGAGTATCCGGCGAGGACTATATCCCTTTCTTTGTCATGCAAGATAATATAAAGCTGAGTCCTACTCTATCTCTAATTGTAGGGACTGGCCCACCCTCTGTCCGAGTGGTCGTAATTACCTTCCTTGAGGTTCCTGGGGCCCATGGCCTCCGCAGTAGCCCTTGAGACCTTCATAGTTGAGTCATCCTCCATGGTGAAGAGATTCCTGAGTGCTTTGCTCCCGAGTACTCATTGTCCGAGTGCTTCTTCTCCCGAATCCTGCTTCGAGTCAGCTGGCAACGAGGCTATGAAGGGCTTCATGGAAATAGATGAATAGTGTGCACCAAATAAGCGCACCTATTAGGTGTAGCCCCCGACTTTGTGCTTAATTGGGAAACAATTAAACATAAAGTCAAAGATCTTTAACCTTTAAGTCTTTCCCGAGTGATATGTTTCTCAGAAATTGGACACTTCAGCTATATGTGTCGATGTTTTGTATTGGCAATAAATATATAGGGCTATTCGTGAGACCGAAACTTGATGGAGGAACACGAAAGGTTTATACTGGTTCAGGCCCTCGAGATGAGGTAATACCTTACGTCCAGTTGTGGTGTATTTCCTTTGAGGATGTATGATTGTGATCTTGGTGATTCTAGTGATCCTACCCTCAGGGGGCGCCCTGCCTCTCCTTATATACTGGGGGACAGGATTACAAAGTAGGAGTCACAGTTGGACTATGACCAAGGGATCTCCTTCTAGGAGTACAACGTGCCCGACTAGGACTGTATTTTCCATGTCATACAAGGTTAAGTCTGCCGAGTTTTATTGTATCCCTAATTATAAGGCTAGGCCCATCCTTTGTCCGAGTGGCCCAATAGCTTCTCATGAGGTACCCCGGGCCCATGACATCGACAGCAGCCCCTGAGACCTTGATAGTTGAGTCATAGCGGATGCCGATTGCTCATCCCCACGGTAAAGAATTCTAGAGTGCGTTGCTCCTGAGTACTCTTTGTTCGAGTGCTTCCTCTCCCGAGTCCTGCTTCATGTCAGCTGGCAACGAGGCTATGAAGGGCTTCATGTAGAAATATAAATAGTATGCACCGAATAGGCGCACCTATTAGGTGTAGCCCCCAACTTTGTGCTTAATTGTGAAACAATTAAACATAAAGTCAAAAATCTTTAACCTTGTAGTCTTTCCCGAGTAGTGTACTACTGGTATATGAGACTCTTCAGCATCATGTCAACTGGAATGATTTTTTGTAACACCCTAAAATTATCCCTATATAAAATATTGTGAAAAAGGAATATTTAGAAATTTAATTAAAAGTCTTAATGAGTGAAAGGAATAAAATCAAGGGAAAATCTAAAGAAAAATAGGCTTGAAAATAATTTTATAAAATTCTTTGCTTAATTATTTAATTTCTAGAATTTTCTGGGAATTAATTGATTAGGGGAAGTATTTTTGGCAAAATAAATAAGCTCACAGAATTAAAACAAAAAGAAAAAGGTTTAAAACCCCTCTAACAGTCTCTGGGCCATTTTCGGCCCATTACTGTGGGCAGCCCTGATCTCCCTCATGCGCGCATGTCGGCCCACGGCCGCTTGCGTCGCCCTCAGCCGCCGACAGGTGGGGCCCGCCTATCAGGTCGTCGTCTTCCTCCCGCCTGGGCGCACTGTTGCACCCGAGTGCCGCCGCCGTAAATCTCGTCAAATCCGTTCGTCTCGGCCCCGATCTCTCCAAATTGGTTGAGGGAAAACCGAGCCCCTATCCTCTTCTACCTAATCCCCCAGAAACCAGAGCTAAATCGCGCGTGGAATGGAGACCCGAAGCTTCCCGAGTCAGACTTCAATCCCTAATCGGCGCCATCGCAAAATCCGTCGAGTCTGAGCCGGAGTCCGCCCCTCTCCGCCTTAAATAGCGACCTTGAGACCCCTAGGATGGTTTTCGCCCTTTAGATTGAGCCCTAGCTAGCCCTAGCCATCTCTCCGCGTCTTGCGCTTGCTTCGCCACCGTCGCCAAGCTTCGTTCACGTGCCGCCGTCGCCTCAGCCGCTGTTGAAGCCCGCTGCCGCCTCGGTTAGATTCGCCAGAGCCCGCAGAAGCCAGGCCGCTGCCTTTTAGCCCTCGGGAACCGCCGAAACACCGCCGTCGACGAAGACCCGAGGCATTCCGCCGCCTCAAGCTCGTCGCCGGCTGCCTCCGGCGCCGCTCTTCGTGGTTTCGCCCTCGGTAAGGATCGCCTCGACCTCCTTTACCCTTTCCTGCTCTCCTCGTGCGTTGCCGCGCCGCCGATCGCTGTCGACCATCGGGCTTAGTGCCGCCGCCGTCACCGCCGTCGCTGTAGCCGATGTGGCCGCCTTGTAGGCGCCAGCTCAGCGCCGTTAGCCGATCCGATCAGGATCAACCGTAGTCGTCGGATCTCCTAGGTTATATCTCAGCCTTCCGATCTACCTTGACACGTGGCTAGATCTCGGCCGTCCGATCAAAACCCTAGAACTCTAGCCGTCGGATCCCCCTCGTGGACCACAGTGGACTCGGTCCACCATGGACCCGACACCTTCCCCTCGCCGACAGTGGGCCCCATTGGTCAGCCGAGAGCCTCCTCTCTCCTGTGACGTCATAAACCCCTTTTCCTGAATAAAATTAATTCAATAATGACGCAATAAATTGGGTAAATTCTTTTAAATAGGCTATAAAGGGTTAAAACTTCCAAAAATCATAACTAATTCATACGAACTCGGATTGAGGTTGTTCAAGTCTCTAATTTCTTTAAAAATCATGAACTATCCATTAAAAATATAATATTATACTATTCATATGTGTTGATGTATTGTTTTTGCTCGTTTTGTTTATTGCTATAGCTACCGACGTTCAGGAAGAGACGCAGTTTTTTGAGGCAGGTGTCAAAGGCTGTGGAGGCCATGGGCCCTGGGTACCTCACAACCTACATATGGGCCACTCGGATAGAGGATGGGCCGAATCATGTAATTAGAGATACGATAGCATCCGGCAGGTTTTACCTTGTATGATAAGAAAAACAGTCTTAGTCGGATAAGTTTCTATCTCTAAGAGGGAAATCCCTTGGCCGTATCCGGCTGGGATCCTTATCATGTACCCTTGTCCCCTAGTATATAAAGGGAGGCAGGGCGCCCCATGAGGGCACGGGAAGATCATTGATCGACATAACCTCTCAGAGGAATAACACCATAACTGGACGTAGGGTATTACCTCACATCGAGGGCCTGAACCAGTATAAAATCTCTTTGCGTTCCTCTGCAATCCACCGAGTTTCCCCTTGCCGAGTAGCCCTATAGTTCTATTGCCGGTGTAAAACATCGACAGTTGGCGCGCCAGGTAGGGGCTCTGGTGAGTTTCATATCTACAAGCTCAATGGATCCAACAAGTGGAGTTGACGGCGACAAGTTCTCTCCTGGAGACACAATTTCCTTCGGAAGCCTCGACTTCGTTGCCGACCAGATCGGCAACCTCACCTTGGCCGAAGCAGATCCAATCTAGCCGGCCGAGGAACCAGCCAACGTTGTGCCAGTCGGCCCACAGGACGCCGCAATCTCCTTCAATGATCTATTGCGGCAATCCTTTACTTTGCCGAGAATTGGGACAACTCTCTCCTTCGGCGTTCGACTTGCGCTAGGCCTTGAACCAGCCTGGGTTGGGCCAAGAAGGGGAGAAATCGTCAATCTCCTGCACAGATTCGGTAACGCTGCGGATCTACATCCCGCGCAGTAGACCCGATCTCTTGCGATTCAGTTTGGACACAGCCAAGCGCCGTTTCAGATTGGATCTAGAGAGGTCGGAGTCGTTCTTACTCCGATAAACTACTTGGAGTCCGATTCCAAGTCGGATAACGGTTCGAGCACTAGCTCGGACTCTAGTCTGGCAAGTCTTCTTCTGTCCCGCGAGATCTTTATGGCTTCAACACCACCATCCGAGGTGCGCCGACTACATGAGGAGCAACAGGAGGAGGCGCGCCGACTGCGACAATAGGAGGAGGCGAACCGCGAGGCTCGCAATGACGGGCTACGCAAGGCTGGGCGAGCGGCTCAGCAGCAGATTCTCCAGACCAAAGTCGGCGATCACGACATCTTCGTCACACCACAACAGAATGTTGTGGCCGCCGCAACCTTGCTGGACATGCTCCAGCTCGGGCCTGATCACCAGGCCACCCCAACAATCGCCAAGATCAAGGCGATGATCACGGCTGCAGCCTGCCAGCAACAACAACAACAGTCGGGCGACACCGTGGTATCGACTAAATGGTCGGGATCTCCAGCAGCGGGCTCATCCATGTCAACACGGCGTCGGGCGGCCGGCTCAAGTCAGCCACACGAGGAGTCCAGGCAAACGTCACTCGGCAATGACAACCGGCGGCATCACCAGTATGACCGCCAGCCCAACCAAGACCTCCCAGTACGCCTACAACATGACCTCCGCCATACCATCAATGCTTGGTGCCACGAACGAGAAGAGGACGAGCGCCGCCGATTGGAGGACGAAAACGAGCACTTCGGTCTCCATCACAAGCGGTTTATCCGCCGTGGTCGAAGCTCGAGCCCTCATGAAGACAAAGGCATTCCTGCTTTCACACGAGAGCTGCAGGACGTCGATTGGCCGACTGGTTTTAAGCCCACAGGGATCAAAAAGTATGACGGCAAAACAAATCCCGAGTCCTGGCTCACCGTATATACCTGTGGGTGCCATGGGCCCCGGGTACCTCATGACAAGCATATGGGCCACTCGGACAGAGGATGGGCCTAGCCTTGTAATTAGAGATATAGCTAGATTCGGCAGACTTCGCCTTGTATAGAAAGGAATATACAGTCCTAGTCGGGTGCGTTATATCTCTAAGGGGAGATCTCCTAGTCGTAATCCGATGGGGACTCCTACCTTGTAACCCTGTCCCCCAGTATATAAGGGGAGGCGGGGCGCCCCATGAGGGCAGGTGCACACAAGTTCATCAGAACTACCACCGTATATCCTCAAAGGAATACATACAAACTGGACGTAGGGTATTACCTCACATTGAGGGCCTAAACCAGTACAAAATCCCTCTGTGTTCCTTTGCAATCCACCGAGTTTACATCCGCCGACTAGCCCCATATATTTATTGCTGGTGTAAAACATCGACAGTTGGTGCGCCAGGTAGGGGCTTCGGCGCGATCTACATCTACAAGCTCGATGGATCCAACAACCGAAGTCGACGGTGGCAAACTCTCCCCCGGAGATGCAATCGCATTTAGAAGCCTCGACTTTGTCGCCGACCAGATCGGCAATCTCACCTTGGCCGACTCGGACTCGATCCGATCTGCCAGGGAACCAGCCGACTCCGCGCCAGTCGGCCTAAACGATGCTGCAGCAATCTTTCACGACATGCTGCGGCAACCTCCAATACGCCCGATCCCAGGGACAACTCTTTCTTTCAGTGTTCGACTCGGACTCGGTTTTGAGCCGGCCGAGATTGGGCCAAAAAAGGAAGAGATCGTCAATTTCCCGTTCGGACTCGGCGACGCCGCGGATATCTATAATCTACATCCGACGCGGCAAACCCGATCCTCTGGAGTTCGACTCGGATACGGCCCCGAGCCGCTCGAGATCGGATCTAGGGAGGTCGGAGTTGTAATAACCCCCATCGACTATTCCGACTACGAGTCTCGGTCGGACTACGACTCCTAGTCGGATTCTGACTCTAAGTCGGACAGTAGTTCAGCAAGCTTCTTTCCGCCACGAGAAATCTTCATGGCATCCAAAGGCTCTACTCCTACTCAGGAATCACGCCGACTACACGAACAACAAGAGGAGGAGGCCTGCCGACTGCGAGAACAACAGGAGGAAGAAGCAAGACGCCTCCACGCCCGCAACGACGGCCTACGCAGGGCCAGGCGAACCGCTCAGCAACAAACCCTCCAAACAAAAGTCGGCGACCACGACGTCTTCGTCACGCCACAACAGAACATCGTGGCCGCCGCAACCCTACTGGACACGGTCCAACTTGGGCCTGATCACCAGGCCACCCCGACGATCGCAAGGAAAAAAGCCATGCTTACCGCTGCCGCATGTCAGCAGCACCAACAGTCGGGCAACACACTCGTACTGACCAGTCGGTCAACTTCCCCAGCGGCAGTCTCATCCACCTCAAAGCGACATCGAGCGGCCGGCTCTAGTCGGCAGCACGCGGAGTCAAGCCAGACGTCACTCGGCAACCACAACAACCGGCAACGTCGAAGTGACCGTCGGGACAACCAGGACCTCCGAGACCGACTGCGGCGCGACCTTCAGCAAGACATTAATGCTCGGCACCGCAAACGAGAAGAAGACGACCAACGCCAGCTGGAAGACGAGAACGAGCATTTCGGCCTCCACTACGGGCGGTTTCGCCGCCGTAGTCGGGGTCGGAGTCCTCATGAAGACGAAGGCATACCGGCCTTCACCCAGGAACTACGACAGGTTGACTGGCCAATCGGCTTTAAGCCTACAGGCATCGACAAATACGATGGCAAGACCAATCCCGAGTCCTGGCTCACGGTCTACACTCTGGCGATCCAAGCAGCTGGGGGAAATCACAAAGTCATGGCTAACTACCTCCCAGTCGCTCTAGCCGACTCAGCGAGGACATGGCTAACAGGACTTCCCAAGCAATCAATCGGCTCCTGGGGAGAACTCCGGGAACGCTTCATCGCCAACTTCTAGGGAACATACGAGAGGCCATCTTCCGAGCACGACTTATATCAGTTGCATCAAAGGAAGAACGAGTCTCTTCGTGACTTCATCAAGAGGTTCTCTGAGAAGAAAAATTCGATCCCAAACATCAAGGATGAGGTCGTCATCGCCGCCTTTCGAAAAGGAGTCAAAGACACCTCGTTCATCGATAAATTCACGCGGAAGCCTCCCAACTCTGTCAAGGCCCTATTCGACATGGCAAACAAGTACGCCGACTCGGCCCACGCTGTTGCCGAGGCCCTCGATGACAACAAGTCACCCTGACAGAAGAAGCGGGACGACACCGACGACGCGGTCCCGACTAAAGCTGGGAATCGCAAACGCAAGTCAGACGGCTCCATTGTGGCAGTCGGTCACAACCGCCTTTGACCTTCAACAACTGAGGATTATCAGAACAACAAGTGACATGCTAGGGGGCTCACAAGCTCAAACACGAGGATGGCATCCCCACTCCCAAATACCGAACAGCTAAGTCGCTTTCTGATAAACATCTCCTCACTCGGCCTTGCTAGTGCCACAGCCGCTTACACCTAATAGGTGTACAAGCTGCGCATTTACTTTTTTCCGTTTTTGCTCTTAAATGATTACAAAAGTACTAGAGTAGCATAAATCTCGATCCGTGAAACTCTGCTCCATGTAAGACGAACTCAAGTCACCCAAAACGCGTGCCTGGGAAAGAGCCATGAGCCAACTCCCGACGCTAGGGGGCTATGACTAGTCGGGCAGAGTGCTTAAACGTAAGGGGTCAACTACTCGAGGAAATTAATATCAAAAAGAGGAAGAACACGTATTTACATACATTGTAAAATACATTTAATTCGGATGATTGTTTTCATCATCAGATGCTACTCATCCGATATCTTTATATTGCAGGCCCAGCTCCGGATACGCGTGACAGGAACTCAGGGCTGCGAGCCCATCTCCTACGCTCGGGGGCTGGACAAGTCTGCCAAAATACACTCGGGATGCTCCATGAGGGCTACTTACCGAGTACTTGCGCCAGTCGGGACGTCATCTTCCTCGGCTACGCTCCATGTGAGCTGACAACCGACTTCCGGCACTAGTCGGGGGTCGTATATCACTCGGTCAGGTTGGGTACGCCCCATGAGGGTCGCTAGCCGAATCCTATGCTAATGCAAGGTTCGGGTGCCTGGCTTGGCTATAACTCTGTTGGATAGGGTACGCCCCATGAGGGTCGCCAGCCGAACCCTCTGCTAATGCAAGGTTCGGGTACCTTGTTCGGCTTTACCCAAGTCAGAGAAGACTTACATCGTCAAAGTGCATCCGGAGTTCTCATGCACTGCGTCACACCTGAGGAGGGCAAGCAGATCCTGCATTATACCCACTCAGGCTTATGTGGCAACCAGTTTGCATCTAGAACGTAAGTCGGAAAAGCTTGCGAATAAGGATTTCTCTGGCTGATTGCGGTTATCGACACCAAAAAACTCATCCTGACATGCGATGGATGATACTTCTATAGAGCTATGCTGGATAGGTCGGCTCAGGCCGGCTTATTTGGTAGTAGCCACCAAGATATGAGTTCCTACAGTAGCATGCTCCATGTGGGCCGCCCGCAGGCTGAGTTGAAATTATAGTGCTGGTGCTATATATGTTTGGGTATCTGTCTTATCCACCAGGTCTTGAGGATACATCCTTACAAGGATCACAAGCTGGTCTTCATTAAAATTGGAGATGCAGGTATCTCTCTCGAGTACACCTAACCACGTAATGGATTTATTTTTCATACAGAGGTACTCGGCCTACATGCGTGGCCACCAGTTGCCATGAGCAGCATTATTCCCGCTGACATGACGCGGATGAGTCTAACTTTCGAGTAGTACACTACTCGGGAGAGACTATAAAATTCTCATTCCCGCTGACATGATGCGGATGAGTCTAACTTTCGAGTAGTACACTACTCGGGAGAGACTATAAAATTCTCATTCCCGCTGACATGACGCGGATGAGTCTAACCTTCGAGTAGTGCACTACTCGGGAAAGACTATAAACATTCTTCCAGCTGACGAGCTGAAGAGTCTAACTTCCGAATGGGACGCCACTCGGGAAAGACTATAAACACCTTTTCCAGCTGACATGAAGCGGACGAGTCTAATTTTCGAGTAGTATATTACTTGGGAAAGACTATAAATAATCATTCCGGCTGACATGATGCCGATGAGTCTGATTTTCGAGTAGCATCCTACTCGGCAAGACTATAAACATACATTCCGACTGACATGAAGTCGAAGAGTCCTACATACGAGTAGTTCCCTGCTCGGCAAGACTATAAATTATATTCCGGTTGACATGATACCGAAGAGTCTCATGTACCAGTAGTAATCTACTCGGGAAAGACTGCAAGGTTAAAGATCTTTGACTTCATGTTTAATTGTTTTCACAATTAAGCACAAAGTCGGGGGCTACACCTAATAGGTGCGCCTATTCGGCGCACACTATTCCTACATCTACATGGAGCCCTTCATAGCCTCGCTGCCAGCTGACATGAAGCAGGACTCGGGAGAAGCAGCACTCAGACAAAGAGTACTCGGGAGCAATGCACTCGGGAAGACTTCACCGTGGAGGATGAGCACTCGGCATCAGCTGTGACTCAACTATGAAGGTCTCGGGGGCTACTGTGGGTGCCATGGGCCCCGGGTACCTCATGACAAGCATATGGGCCACTCGGACAGAGGATGGGCCTAGCCTTGTAATTAGAGATATAGCTAGATTCGGCAGACTTCGCCTTGTATAGAAAGGAATATACAGTCCTAGTCGGGTGCGTTATATCTCTAAGGGGAGATCTCCTAGTCGTAATCCGATGGGGACTCCTACCTTGTAACCCTGTCCCCCAGTATATAAGGGGAGGCGGGGCGCCCCATGAGGGCAGGTGCACACAAGTTCATCAGAACTACCACCGTATATCCTCAAAGGAATACATACAAACTGGACGTAGGGTATTACCTCACATTGAGGGCCTGAACCAGTATAAAATCCCTCTGTGTTCCTTTGCAATCCACCGAGTTTACATCCGCCGACTAGCCCCATATATTTATTGCCGGTGTAAAACATCGACAATACCCTGGCAGTTCGAGCTGCTGGGGGCGACAGCAAAGCCATGGCTAACTACCTCCCGGTCGCCCTAGCCGACTCAGCGAGGACATGGCTGACAGGGCTCCCGAGGCGGTCGATCGGTTCCTGGGGAGAACTCAGGGAGCGGTTCATCGCTAATTTTTAGGGAACCTACGAGAGGCCATCTTCTAAACATGAGCTATATCAACTACACCAGAAGAAGAACGAGTCTCTACGAGATTTTATCAAGAGATTCTCTGAGAAGCGCAACAAGATCCCAATGATCCGAGACGAGGCCGTCATCGCTGCCTTCCGCAAGGGAGTAAAAGACGCCCCGTTCATCGCAAAATTCACTCGGAAGCCACCACCCTCTGTCCAGGCTCTTTTCGACATGGCCAACAAATACGCTGACTCGGCTGAAGCGGTCACAGAGGCCCTCGACGAGAAAAAGGAGTCCCGACAGAAAGACCAGAAGGCAAAAGCCGACAACGAGCTATCTCAAAACAAGTCTGGCAGCTGCAAGCGGAAGTTGGACAACGAGGTGGGCAACATGGAGCGCACTTGGTCGCGGCCCCAGCAGAATAACGACTACCAAAAAGTCATGAGCGGGCCATGCCCCTTCCACCCCAAGGGCAAGCACGCGGCCAAAGACTGCTACATGCTCAAGAAGTTTGCCTCCGAGCAGGCTTCATCATCTGGCGCCGACAAGGACAAAGACAAGCCAGATTAGGGTTCGGCCGATGATTTCCAAGATTCTCAAGCCGAGCTCAACCATATCTTCGGAGGGCCGTCTGCCTACGAGTCCAAGCGCAAACAGAAGCTATCAATGCGGGACATCAACATGGTCTCTACAATGGACACCCCCCAATACTTGCGCTGGTCAGAGATGGCCATTACCTTCAACCGCGTAGATCACCCAGATTGAGTTTCACACCCGGGACGCTATCCACTCGTCCTAGACCCGGTCATCAGAAATATCAGGCTGAAGAAAACCCTCATCGATGGAGGCAGCGCGCTCAACATCTTATTCGCCAAGACTTTGGACGAGATGATGATTCCTCGTTCAGAATTACGGCCGAGCACTGCGCCCTTCCACGGGATAATTCCCGGCCTATCATCAACTCCACTCGGGCAGATCACATTGCCAGTAACCTTCGGCACGTGGGATAACTTCTGCACGGAAAACGTCTACTTCGAGGTCGCCGGCTTCGAGACCGCGTACCACACGATACTCGGATGACTGGCACTCGCCAAATTTATGGTGATACCGCACTATACATATATGGTGCTCAAGATGCCTGGGCCAGTAGGAGTCCTCTCCCTCCGCAGCGATGTCAAGCAAGCCTTCACCTGTGACAAGGAGAGCTACGAATTGGCTCAATTACAAGAGGCGGCAGTCGGGCACAACAGTATTCGGCAAGCCGTCACAACTGAAGTCGAGGAAGATCCAGTTTCGGTAACAAAGGCGGCGAAGTCGGGAATTTCAGCGGACTTTGACACGAAGAAGATCCCCCTGGACCCTTCCGACCCCTCCAAGACTACCCTAGTTGGGATTGGACTCGATCCCAAATAGGAAGACACGCTCGTCACCTTCCTCCAAGCCAACAAGGATATATTTGCGTGGAAACCGTCCAACATGCCGGGCGTACCAAGGGAGGTGATCGAGCACGCCCTCAATGTGAAGACAGACGTCAAGCCAGTCAAGCAATGGCTACGGTGCTTCGCTCAAGACCGCAAGGATGCTATTCGGGAGGAGATCACCAAGCTCCTCGCAGCCGGGTTCATCAAGGAGGTCTATCACCTGGATTGGCTGGCAAACCCAGTTCTGGTCCGAAAGAAAAATGGTAAATGGAGCATGTGCGTTGTCGGAGGATGGAACCTCGATGGCGGGAAGTCGGGAGACCCCCCTTTTGAGATTCGGCCAGGGGAGTAGTTCTCAGGTGTAGCCGGCGTCAGGTGTAGAAGAAAGATAGGCGAAGAAGACGTAGAAGAGGCGGGGTTCGGACCGTCCGAAGCGAGTCCGGACCGTCCGAACCGCGGTGAAGCAGAAGGGTCCGGACCGTCCGATGCGGGTCCGGACCGTCCGAAGCGTAGTAATCACGCAGGGTGCTGGGGAAGACGATGAACAGAGGTGCACAGAGGAGACGGGAGGATTTATACAGGTTCGGGCCGCCGGAGCGTAATACCCTACTCCTATGCGTGTTTTGCTATGAGGTGGATGAATGTGGTATTATGGTTACAAGGTGTATCTAGCTCATGGCCGGAGCCGGAGAAGAAGAACAGTGGTTAGAGAGTGAGCTCGGGGGTGCAGAGCAGAGAGTTAGAGGACGGGGAAGCTCCTGCCTAGTTCGGCCCCCCTTTGCCTGTGGCTTGGTCCTCCTTTTATAGAGCAAGGGGATTCCACAGTGCCAGGCATTCGTAGCGAGAGAGAGAGAGTTTTTGGAGAGTTCTTCGGTCCTCCCCTCCGCCTGCGATGCCCACGCCGGAGTTGGAAGACGTCCAGTCGCTCACGTCCGCCTGCAAAGCCTGCGCCGGAGTCGGTGGAGCGTCTGGTCGTCTGACTGTCTTGGTTGATGGAGCGGGGAGACGTGACGGCGCACGCCTCCAAGTCAAAAGGCTCTGACTGTGAACAGCGATTGCACAGTGAAAGGAGCCTCCATAGTCAAAAAGGCTCTGACTGCAAAGGAGCGGGCGACAGGCGCGTCATGCCCCGTCGCCTCATCGTTAATGCGGGTATTTGGAGAGCTGGTCCATCGATCCTGCCGGAGACCGACATGCGGGCCCCGGGCAGGGAGTGAGACGATGGCGCCTGGAGGCAAGGCACGGGCCCGAGGCCAACGACGCCTCGGGGCCGAAACCGGTGGGACGAAGGCGAGGGCACCCCAGGGACGTGCCCGGGGCCGATAGGCGCGGCGCCCCGGGGACGAGCCCGGGGCCGATAGGGTCAGCGCCCCGGGGACGTGCCCGGGGCCAAAGGCGAGGGCGCCCCAGGGTCGTGCCCGGGGCCGAAGGCGAGGGCACCCCAGGGACGTGCCCGGGGCCGATAGGCGCGGCGCCCCGGGGCCGAAGGCGAGATGGCCCCTCGGGGAACTGACTTGGCCGATGACCCACGCATCCCCAGGGTATGTGGGACCCCCTATCCCATTTCGCCGACTTGCGTCGACTACACCGATCTCAACAAGGCATGCCCCAAGGACCCATTTGGTCTTCCTAGGATAGATCAGGTGGTAGATTCCACGGCCGGGTGCGACCTACTTAGCTTTCTCGATTGCTACTCGGGATACCATCAAATCAGCCTGAGGGAGGAAGATTGCTTAACGACATCTTTCATCACGCCGTTTGGAGAGTACTGCTACATCACAATGCCGTTCGGTCTGAAAAATGCTGGAGCAACCTATCAACGGGCAATTCAGCGGTGTCTGCACACTCAGATCGGGCGCAACGTGGAAGCCTACGTCGATGACGTGGTGATCAAGACCAAGTCCAAAGAAGACCTCATCGCTGACTTTTAAGAAACCTTCCAAAATCTTCGACGATTCAAGATAAAGTTGAACCCGGAAAAATGCGCCTTCGGAGTGCCATCCGGCAAGTTACTCGGCTTCATTGTCTCACATCGTGGCATCGAGGCAAACCTAGAGGAAGTCAATGCCATAATGAACATGGCTCCCCCGGCTAATCAGAAGGACGTCCAGAAGCTGACAGGCTGCATGGCAGCACTCAGCCGATTTATTTCCCGACTGGGCGAACGGGGTAGGCCCTTCTTCAAGCTACTAAAAAAGGCGGACAATTTCCAATGGACTCCGGACGCCCAACAAGTCTTCGAAGACTTCAAACAATTTCTCACACCACCTCCCGTGTTGGCGTCACCTATGCCCCAAGAACCGCTAATGCTGTATCTGGCGGCAACCACTCAGGTAGTCAGCACGGTGCTGGTGGTCGAGCGATCTGAACAGGGTCACATCTAGAAAATACAATGGCCAGTTTATTTTGTCAGTGAGGTGCTTGCTGACTCGAAGACGAGATATCCGCAGGTCCAGAAGCTGTTATATGGCCTACTCATCACAGTCCGGAAGCTGGTGCATTATTTTCAAGCACATCAAGTCACGGTGGTCACATCGTTTCCACTCGGGGATGTCCTTCACAATTGCGAGGCCACTGGCTGAATCGCTAAATGGGCACTCGAGCTGATGGCGTTCGATATCACCTTTCAGCCACGGACAGCAATTAAATCACAAGCTCTAGCCGACTTCGTAGCCGAGTGGACAGAAGTTCAACTGCCTACATCAACAGCGAAGCTAGAGTACTGGACAATGTACTTCGACAGTTCTCTACGGATCAGCGGCGCTGGGGCTGGAGTCATATTAACATCCCCCACCGGCGAAAAACTCAAGTACGTCCTACAAATCCATTTCCCGATTTCCCACAACGTCGCCGAGTACGAGGCACTTATCCACGGGCTCCGGATTGCTATATCACTCGGCATACGTCGACTGGTTGTGCGCGGAGATTCTCAACTCGTGGTGAACCAAGTCATGAAAGACTGGACTTGTCTCGATGATACCATGGCGGCATATTGTCAGGAGGTCCGCAAGCTGGAAAACAAGTTCGATGGGCTAGAAATAACACATGTCCTGCGCCAATACAATGACGTGGCAGACGAGCTGGCAAATATGGGATCCAAGCGAGAAGCGGTTCCGACTAGAATCTTTGTCGAGCAACTCATGGAGCCATCAGTCAAGAAGAAACCGGCGCTAGAGCAGTCGGGAGGCGAACCTACACTGGCTACAGACGAGGCGTTGCACATATGTCAAGACTGGCGGGCCCCTGTTGTCAAATTTCTCCTGGACGACGAACTCCTAGACGATCGCAGTCAAGCCGAACAAATCAAGCATCGAAGCAAAAGCTTTCTACTAGTCGGAGAAGACCTGTACCGAAGGAGCGCATCCGGTGTCCTCATGTATTGCGTCACCATTGAGGAAGTCAAGCAGATCCTGCAATCGATCCACTCGGGTATATGTGGCAACCAAGCCGCATCCAGGACGTTAGTTAGAAAGGCTTACCGGCAGGGATTTTTCTGGCCCACAGCAGTAACAGATGCAAAAGAAATTGTTCGCAAGTGCGAGGGTTGCCAGTTCTACGCAAGACAAACAAATCTCCCAGCCCAAGAACTCCAAACTATCCCTATTTCTTGGCCATTCGCAGTATGGGGGCTCGACATGGTCGGGCTTTTCAAGAAAGCGCCAGGAGGGTTCACACATCTATTCGTCGCAGTTGATAAGTTCACCAAGTGGATTGAGGCCAAACCCGTTGCAACAATAACAGCGGCACGAGCAAAGGACTTCATCATGAGTATACTGTCGATGTTTTACACCGGCAATAAATATATGGGGCTACTCGGCGGATGGAAACTCGGTGGATTGCAAAGGAACACAGGGAGATTTTATACTGGTTCAGGCCCTCGATGTGAGGTAATACCCTACGTCCAGTTTTTATGTATTTCTTTGAGGAATTATGGTGGCGATTCTGATGAACCATATGGCCGTTTGAGCTTATGAGTGCTCTTTCGCCCTCATGGGGCGCCCTGCCTCCCCTTATATACTGGGGGGACAGGGTTACAAGGTAGGAGTCCCCATCGGATTACGACTAGGAGATCTCCCCTTAGAGATATAACGCACCCGACTAGGACTGTATATTCCTTCCTATACAAGGCGAAGTCTGCCGAATCTAGCTATATCTCTAATTACAAGGCTAGGCCCATCCTATATCCGAGTAGCCCATATGCTTGTCATGAGGTACCCGGGGCCCATGGCACCCACAGTAGCCCCCAAGACCTTCATAGTTGAGTCACAGCTGATGCCGAGTGCTCATCCTCCACGGTGAAGTCTTCCTGAGTGCATTGCTCTCGAGTACTCTTTGTCTGAGTGCTGCTTCTCCCGAGTCCTGCTTCATGTCAGCTGGTAGCAAGGCTATGAAGGGCTTCATGTAGATGTAGGAATAGTGTGCGCCGAATAGGTGCACCTATTAGGTGTAGCCCCCGACTTTGTGCTTAATTGTGAAGACAATTAAACATAAAGTCAAAGATCTTTAACCTTGTAGTCTTTCCCGAGTAGTATACTATTGGTATATGAGACTCTTCGGTATCATGTCAACCGGAATATAATTTATAGTCTTGCCGAGCAGGGAACTACTCGTATGTAGGACTCTTCGACTTCATGTCAGTCGGAATGTGTGTTTATAGTCTTGCCGAGTAGGATGCTACTCGTATATGGGACTCTTCAGCTTCACGTCAGCTGGAATAAGGGGTTTATAGTCTTTCCCGAGTGGCGTCCCACCCAGAAGTTAGACTCATCCGCGTCATGTCAGCGGGAAAAGAAGGTTTATAGTCTCTCCCGAGTAGTGTACTACTCGAAAGTTAGACTCTTCAGCGTCATGTCGGCTGGAATAATATCGCTCATGGCAACTGGTGGCCAAGCATGTAGGCCGAGTACCACTTTATGAAAATAAATCCATCTCGTGGTCAGGTGTACTCGAGAAAGATACCTGCATCTCCAATTTTAATGAAGACCAGCTTGTGATCCTTATAAGGATATATCCCCGAGACCTGGTGGGTAAAACAGATATCCAAACATATATGTTTAGCAGTAATGCTCTCATGAAGCATATTTGTTTACCTCATCGGTTCCTGTTGGTAGCACCAGCGCTATAATTTCAACTCAGCCTGCCGGCGGCCCACATGGAGCATGCTACTGTAGGAACTCATATCTTGGTGGCTGCTACCAAATAAGCCGGCCTGAGCCGACCTATCCGGCATAGCTCTATAGAAGTATCATTGTCGATGCTTTACACCGGCAATAATACTATGGGGCTACTCGGCGACCTGGAATTCGGTGGATTGCAGAGGAACACGGGAGAATTATACTGGTTCAGGCCCTCGATGTGAGGTAATACCCTACGTCCAGTTGAGGTGTTATTCCTCTGAGGTGGATTTGTGATCAATGATCTTGTGTGCCCTCATGGGGCGCCCTGCCTCCCTTTATATACTAGGGGACAGGGGTACATGGTAAGGATCCCAGTCGGATACGACCAAGGGATTTCCTTATTAGAGATAGAATCCTATCCGACTAAGGCTATGTTTCCTTATTGTACAAGGCACAGCCTGCCGGGTGCTATCTTATCTCTAATTACATGATCTGGCCCATCCTCTATCCGAGTGGCCCATGTGCTTGTAGTGAGGTACCCGGGGCCCATGGCTCCCACAATCATCCATCGCCTGTCAGGATGAGTTTTTTTGGTGTCGATAACCGCAATCAGCCAGAGAAATCCTTATTCGCAAGCCTTTCCGACTTATGTTCTGGATGCAGCCTGGTTGCCACAGGTGCCCGAGCAGGTATGTTGCAGGATCTGCTTGCCCTCCTCGGGTGTGACGCAGTGCATGAGAACTCCGGATGCACTTTGACGATGTAAGTCTTCTCTGACTTCAGGAGAGCCGAGCAGGGTACCCGAACCTTGCATTAGCATAGGATTCGGCTAGCGACCCTCATGGGGCATACCCTACCCAACAGAGTTATAGCCAAGCGAGGTACCCAAACCTTGCATTAGCATAAGATTCGGCTAGTGACCCTCATGGGGCGTACCTCACCCAGCCGAGTGATATACAACCCCCGACTAGTGCCGGAAGTCGGTTGTCAGCTCACATGGAGCGTAGCCGACGAAGATGACGTCCTGACTGGTGCAAGTACTCGGTAAGTAGCCCTCATGGAGCATCCCGAGTGTATTTTGGCAGACTTGTCTAGCCCCCGAGCGTAGGAGATAGGCTCGCAGCCCTGAGTTCCTGTCACGTGTATCTGGAGCTGGGCCTGCAATATAAAGATATCGGATGAGTAGCATCTGATGATGGAAATAATCACCCGAATAAAATGTATTTTACAATATATGTAAATACGAGTTTTTCCTCTTTTTGATATTAATTTCCCCGAGTAGTTGACCCCTTACGTTTAAACACTCTGCCCGACTAGTCAAAGCCCCCTAGCGTCGGGAGTTGGCTCATGGCTCTTTCCCAGACACGCGTTTTGGGTGACTTGAGTTCGTCTTTCATGGAGCAAAGTTTCACGGATCAGGGTTTATGCTACTCAAGTACTTTTGCAATCATTTAAGAGCAAAAACAGAGAAGAGTGCAGCTTGTGCACCTATTAGGTGTAAGCGGCATTGGCAAGGCTGAGTGAAGAAATATTTATCAGGAAGCGACTTAGCTGTTCGGTATTTCGGAGTGGGGATGCCATCCTTGCGTTTGAGCTTATGAGCCCCCGAGCATGTCACTTGTTGTTCTGATAATCTTCAGTTGTTGAAAGTCGAAGATGATTGTGACCGATTGCCACAATGAAGCCGTCTGACTTGCGTTTGCGATTCCCGGCTTTAGTCGGGACCGCGTCATTGGTGCCCTCCTGCTTCTTTTGTCAGGATGCCTTTTTATCTTCAAGGGCCTCAGCAACAGCGTGGGCTGAGTCGGCGTATTTGTTCGCCATGTCGAATAAAGCCTTGACAGAGTTGGGAGGCTTCCGTGTGAATTTGTCGATGAACGAGGTGTCTTTGACTCCTTTTCGAAAGGCAGCGATGACGACCTCATCCTTGATATTCGGGATTGAATTTTTCTTCTCAGAGAACCTCTTGATGAAGTCACGAAGAGACTCGTTCTTCCTTTGATGCAACTGATATAAGTCGTACTCGGAAGATGGTTTCTCGTATGTTCCCTGGAAGTTGGCGATGAGGCGTTCCCGGAATTCTCCCCAGGAGCCGATTGATTGCTTGGGGAGTCCTGTTAGCCATGTCCTCGCTGAGTCGGCTAGAGCAACTGGGAGCTAGTTAGCCATGACTTTGTGATTTCCTCCAGGTACTCGAATCGCCGTAGTATAGACCGTGAGCCAAGACTCGGGATTGGTCTTGCCGTCGTATTTTTCGACTCCTGTAGGCTTGAAACCCGATGGCCAGTCGGCCTGTTGTAGCTCCTGGGTGAAGGCCGGTACTCCTTCATCTTCATGAGGACTCCGACCCCGACTACGGCGGCGAAACCGCTCGTGGTGGAGGCCGAAACGCTCGTTCTCGTCTTCCGGTTGGCGTTGCTCATCATCTTCTCGTTCGCGGTGTCGAGCGTTGATGTCCTGCCGAAGATCACGTCGTTGTCGGCCTCGAAGGTCCTGATCATCCCGACGGTTGCTTTGACGTCGCCGGTTGTCGTTGGGGCTGCCGAGTGACGCCTGACGTGCCTCCGTATGCAGCTGACTGGAGCCAGCCGCTCGGCGTCGCTTTGAGGTAGATGAGACTGCCGTTGGGAATGTCGACCTGTTGGTCGGTATGAGGGTATCACCCAACTGTTGGTGCTGCTGACATGCAGCAGCGGTAAGCAGGGCTTTTATCCTTGCGATCGTCAGGGTGGCCTGGTGATCAGGCCCAAGCTGGACAGTGTCCAGTAGGGTTGCAGCGGCCACGATGTTCTGTTGTGGCGTGACAAAGACGTCGTGGTCGCCGACTTTTGTTTGGAGGGCTTGTTGCTGAGCGGTTCGCCCAGCCCTGCGTAGGCTGTCGTTGCGGGTGTGCAGGCGTCTTGCTTCTTCCTCCTGTTGTTCTCGCAGTCGGCAGGCCTCCTCCTCTTGTTGCTCATGTAGTCGGCGTGATTCCTGAGTAGGAGAATAGCCTTTGGATGCCATGAAGATTTCTCGTGGCGGGGAGAAGCCTGCTGAACTGCTGTCCGACTTAGAGTCGGAATCCGACTGAGAGTCGTAGTCCGACTGTGAGTCGTAGTCGGAATAGTTGATGGGGGTGATTATAACCCCGACCTCCCTAGGTCCGATCTCGAGCGGCTCTGGGCCGTATCCGAGTCGAACACCAGAGGATCATGTTTGCCGCGTCGGATGTTGTTTGAAGATATCCGCGGCGTCGCCGAGTCCAAACGGGAAATTGACGATCTCTTCCTTTTTTGGCCCAATCTCGGCCGGCTCAAAACCGAGTCCGAGTCGAACACCGAAAGAAAGAGTTGTCCCTGGACTTGGGCGTATGGGAGATCGCCGCAGTATGTCGTGAAAGATTGCTGCAGCATCGTGTAGGCCGACTGGCGCGGAGTCGGCTGGTTCCTTGGCAGATCGGATCGAGTCCGAGTCGGCCAAGGTGAGATTGCCGATCTAGTCGGCGATGAAGTCGAGGCTTCTGAATGCGATTGTATCTCCAGGGGAGAGTTTGCCGCCATCGACTTTTGTTGCTGGATCCATCGAGCTTGTAGATGTAGATCGCGCCGAAGCCCCTACCTGGCACGCCAACTGTTGATGTTTTACACTGGCAATAAATATATGGGGCTACTCGGCGGATGGAAACTCGGTGGATTGCAAAGGAACACAGGGAGATTTTATACTGGTTCAGGCCCTCGATGTGAGGTAATACCCTACGTCCAGTTTATATGTATTCCTTTGAGGAATTATGGTGGCGATTCTGATAAACCATATGGCCGTTTGAGCTTATGAGTGCTCTTTTGCCCTCATGGGGCGCCCTGCCTCCCCTTATATACTGGGGGGACAGGGTTACAAGGTAGGAGTCCCCATCGGATTACGACTAGGAGATCTCCCCTTAGAGATATAACGCACCCGACTAGGACTGTATATTCCTTCCTATACAAGGCGAAGTCTGCCAAATCTAGCTATATCTCTAATTACAAGGCTAGGCCCATCCTCTATCCGAGTGGCCCATATGCTTGTCATGAGGTACTCGGGGCCCATGGCACCCACATATACTATACCGATTCGGGGTCCCTAACCGCATCATCATCGACAACGGTACTTAGTTCACTGGCGGCGTGTTCCAAGACTTCTGCAAAGATTTCGGCATCAAAATCTGCTATGCATCTGTGGCACACCCACGGAGCAACGGGCAGGTCGAGCGAGCCAACGGTATGGTCTTACAAGACATCAAGGCCAGGATATTTGACCGACTACAACCATATGCGGGCCGGTGGGTACAAGAACTCCCATCTGTTCTCTGGTCTCTCAGAACCACAGTTAGTCGGGCAACAGGGCAATCCTCTTTCTTTCTGGTCTACGGTGCTGAGGCTATGTTACCGACAAAGTTACAGTTCGACTCTCCGCGAGTCCGGGCTTACTCAGAAGACGTCTCAAACAATACCCGACTGGTCGAGCTAGATCAGTTGGAAGAAGCAAGGGACATCGTAACAATCCAGTCGGCAAGGTATTTTCAAGGCCTACATCGTTACCACAATCGCAATGTCCGTGGCTATGCCTTTTTGGTCGGGGATCTCGTCTTGAGAAAAATACAAACCACCAAAGACAGGCACAAATTATCCCCACTTTGGGAAGGGACGTTCATTATAGCCGAGGTCATGCGGCCAGGCGCCTACCGACTGAAGACCGAAGACGGTGTTCTCATCAGCAACTCATGGAATATAGAACAGCTACGTCCTTTCTATACCTGAGCTTTATACTTTCTCATGTGTACAGTTTTCTCTGACTCACTACGCCGCTTGTATCAACCGAGTAGTGAGTCGGGGGCTGCATGTATTATATGTGTTTTGTCAATAATATACGAGCCTGTCTTACTCCAGTTATGAAGCCTTACTACGACTGTCACGTTTGCCTGAGTACACTTTCTTACAGTGAACGATTTTATTAAGTTCTGATAGACTAACTCGGCGCAGACTACACATTCAAGTAAAGCTAATGACAGCTGAGTAGTAATTCAAGGCTTGGCGGCACTACACATATATTTACACATGTTTCCTACAAAAGTTTATACATACCGACTACATGATATATTACTCTTACAGACCCAGGTCTCGGGTGATTATCTCAGCAGTTGGCCTCGCCCGGGCTATCAGCTCTAGCGCCTCCTCGGCAAACCCCTCCTCGATGGCTTCAATGTCTGCCCTTGAGTAGATTGATTTGGTCATCGCCAGGGTCTGGGCCACGCCGGCAATGACATGCTCATCCGAGTACCTTTTCAGGGCACTCGGTGCATCCTCAGGACATGCCTCCACTTGGGGGATTTGGCTGCAGCTGGTTCCCACAGGGCAAGGATCCATTAGATCAAGGAGCCCTTTCACGGACCCGACGAGGGCCTCCCGTGACTCCCTGATAGCCTTTATCTCCTCTGTATAAAACCGATATTGGGCCTGGACATTGGCTCTCATGTCTATCCGGGTCCACCGGCAAGTAAACTTGTTAGGCTCGGCTGCAGATGGAATGACTAAAAGATTGGTTAAGATCATCGTCGAGATAGGGACTTACTCACGTAGTCGGTCTCCCACTCGGCCACGGTCTTCTCCAGTCTAGCTTTTTCTTCGCCGAGCTCGATGGTGGTCTCTTTTAACTCGGCCTTCTCCCGTTCGAGCTCGGCGTTGGCCTATGTCAGGTCGGCCTTGACCTTCTCAAGCTCGGCCTTGGCTTCTTTGACCTCCTTCAGCTAGGCTTCCCTCTCTGTTCGGGTCTTCAACTCTGCTTCAAGGGCTACACGACAGATTAGTCAAGAACTCAACCTTGCGGCCAAGACACAACTGGGCCGTCGGGAACAACGCAGCTAGAGAAATACATAAAGAGTTCAGTCTGAAGGATGCATTCGGGGGATTTACCTCTAATCTTCTCGGCTTGGGCCCAAGTTTCGTCCCTGAGCTGGGTGACGGCATCCTTTAGCCAGGCTTCCCTCCCCGCGTGGCGCTCCTCCATCGCGGCCTTCAACGCCCGGAGCTGCTCTAATTCTGCGAGGTGAGGGGCCATTTCGACCAGGATCTTGGTCATCTCCTCATTACGATCAACAAGCTTCTGCTCAAGGAGAGAACAAGTCAAGATCGCAGTTAGACGTTAGAACGGGAAGACCACTAGGACTCCACCGCAAGAATCATACCCGAACCCCCTCGGACCCGGCAATGGCGGCGTGGAGCAAGCTTTCGCGTCCCCTTCTCACCGCGGCCTCGTTGAGTCTGAACCTCCTCGCGGTTCCATCAGGCGCCGTCCAGGTGAACGTCCGGGGGAACCTACGCAGAGGGGCTTCAATCCGAGGAAGGTTCAGGACCTCCGGCGGTGGCGACGACGACGACGACGACCATGACGGTGACGGGGTCCTGGCCCCCACGCCGGCGTCCCCTGCGGCTTCGGAGATCATCTCGGGGGCTCCAGCAACGGCCTTTGCAGTGGGCGGCAACTCAAGGGCTGGGGCAGCAACCTCAGTAATTGCCTCTTGGTCGGGCGGCAACAGTGGCCCCGCAGTCGGGACCACCTCAGTCTCCAGGACTAGGATGGCCACCGGCTCAACGGGTGTGCTCGCGGGTGCCGGCTCGGCTGGGGCGGGCTCTTCAAGGGGAGCGGTCGGAGCGGTCCCCTTGAGATCGATATTGGCACGCTTCCTGCATGGCAAGACAAACATCACAATACTACTGCAACAGACAAGAATCCCAGAAGATCCAGAGCAGCTTACCTCTTGGAGAACTTGAGTTTTCCGCTGGGCGATCCTGGTCCCGGCGGAGCGCTACGCCCGGTTGTTGGTCGGGTCGGCGAAGCGGTCGGCGGTGGCGTGGCGACTGGAGGAGGCCCCATTGGTGGCGTGGCCAACTCGGGCACCCGTATGCTTGGCGGCGCCTGCTCGGACCTTGTACTCGGCGGTGCTCTTGTCGGGCTCAGCAATGTTGAGCTCGGCTGTACTGGTCTCAACCTGGGACTTGATCGCCTGGGTGCCGCGGCGGCGGTGTCCTTTATCATGAGACCTCCTACCACGACACGCGGCGTCCTGGCCCCTTCGTCCCGATATAGGACGGGCTTTTTCCCGGCTTTCTTGGAGTCGGGTTGGGCAGCAGCAGGGCTCCTCGGCCTCTTCTTCGTTTTAACGGCTGACAACGGGCGGGAGTCCTCATCAAACTCCACGCATTCCTACAGAAGATTCAATAACATCTATCACATAATGCTAGGCAATCACAGATACAGACCCACTGTGTCGATTTTCCGAGGCCATCGGGGAGGGATTTTCCGAGGAGACGACGCCCGAGGAAGCGCTGGAGCTGATCTCACAGGCGAAGCCGACTGCTGAAGCGATTACCCGAGACCTGGGTCTGTAAAGGCAATATATTTTGTAGTCGGTGTACACATATGCTTTCATATACGATCATGTGTGAATATATGTGTCGTGCCGCCAAACTTATTATTCGGTTGTCATTAGCTTTACCCGACCATGTAGCATGCACCGAGTTAGTTCGATAGAACTTGATAAAAATCGTTCAGAGGAAGATGCTATACTCGGGCGAACGCATCAGTCGTGGCAAGGCTTCATAACCGAGGTGAGATAAGCTTGTATGTTATTGACAGAACACATATATACATGCAGCCCCCGACTCACTACTCGATTGGAACAAGCGGCGTAGTGAGTCAGGAAAAACTGTACACATGGAAAAAGTAAAACTCAGGTATAGAAAGGACGTAGCTGTTCTATATTCCATGAGTTGGTGATGAGGACGCCGTCTTTGGTCTTCAGTCGGTAGGCGCCTGGCCGCGTGACCTCGGCTATAATGAACGGCCCTTCCCAGATGGGGGATAGTTTATGCCTGTCCTTGGTAGTTTGTATCTTCCTTAGAACGAGATCCCCGACCAAGAAGGCGCGGCCACGGACATTGCGATTGTGGTAGCGACGCAGGCCTTGAAGATATCTTGCCGACTGGATTGTTGCGGCGTCTCTTGCTTCTTCCAGCTGATCTAATTCGATCAGTCGGGTGCTGTTGGAATCGTCTTCGGAGTAAGCCCGGACTCGCGGAGAGTCGAACTGTATCTCAGTCGGTAGCATGGCCTCAGTACCGTAGACCAGGAAGAAAGGGGATTGCCCTGTTGCCCGACTAACCGTGGTTCTGAGAGACCAGAGAACGGATGGTAGTTCTTGTACCCACCGACCCGCATATGGTTGTAGTCGGTCGTATATCCTGGCCTTGATGCCTTGTAAGACCATGCCGTTGGCTCGCTCAACCTGCCCGTTGCTCCGTGGGTGTGCCACAGACGCGTAGCAGATCTTGATGCCGAGGTCGTCGCAGAAATCTTGGAATAGGCCTGCCGCGAACTGAGTGCCGTTGTCAGTTATGATGCGGTTAGGGACCCCAAACCGGTATAGTATACTCAAGATGAAGTCCTTTGCTCGTGCCGCTGTGATTGTTGCGACAGGTTTAGCCTCAATCCACTTGGTGAATTTATCCACTGCGACGAATAAATGTGTGAACCCTCCTGGCGCTTTCTTGAATGGCCCGACCATGTCGAGCCCCCATACTGCGAATGGCCAAGAGATAGGGATAGTTTGAAGTTCCTGGGCGGGAAGATTTGTCTGTCTTGCGAAGAACTGGCAACCCTCGCACTTGCGAACGATATCTTTGGCGTCTGTGACTGCGGTGGGCCAGAAGAATCCCTGTCGGTAAGCTTTTCCGACTAACGTCCTGGATGCAGCGTGGTTGCCACATATTACCCGAGTGGATTGAATCCAGGATCTGCTTGCCTTCCTCGGTGGTGACACATCTCATGAGGACACCGGATGCGCTCCTTCGGTACAGGTCTTCTCCGACTAGCAGGAAGTTTTTGCTTCGACGCTTGATTTGCTCGGCTTGATTGCGATCTTCTGGGAGTTCATCGTCCAGGAGGAATTTGAGAACAGGACCCCTCCAGTCTTGACATATGTGCAGCACTTCGTCGGTGGTCGGGGTAGGTTCGCCTCCCGACTGCTCTTGTGCCGGTTTCTTCTTGACTGATGGCTCCATAAGTTGCTCGACAAAGATTCCAGTCGGGACCGCTTCTCGCTTGGATCCCATGTTTGCCAGCTCATCGGCCGCGTCATTGTATTGACGCAAGACGTGTGTGATTTCTAGCCCGTCGAACTTGTTTTCCAACTTGCGGACCTCCTGACAGTATGCCGCCATTGTGTCGTCGAGACAGGTCCAGTCTTTCATGACTTGGTTGACCACGAGTTGGGAGTCTCCGCGCACAACCAGTCGACGTATGCCGAGTGATATGGCGATGCGGAGCCCGTGAACAAGAGCCTCGTACTCGGCGACGTTGTGGGAAGCCGGGAAGTGGATTTGTAGTACGTATTTCAACTTTTCGCCAGTGGGGGACGTCAGTATGACTCCAGCCCCGGCACCGCCGATCCGTAGGGAACCGTCGAAGTACATTGTCCAGTACTCTAGCTTTATTGTTGGTGTTGGGAGTTGAACTTCTGTCCACTCGGCCACGAAGTCGGCTAGAGCTTGAGATTTGATAGCTGTCCGTGGCTGAAAGGTGATGTCAAACGCCATCAACTCGAGTGCCCATTTAGCGATCCGGCCGGTGGCCTCGCGATTATGAAGGACATCCCCGAGAGGAAACGCTGTGACCACCGTGACTTGATGTGCTTGAAAGTAGTGCACCAGCTTTCGGACTGTGATGAGTAGGCCGTATAGCAGCTTCTGGACCTGCGGGTATCTTGTTTTGGAGTCGGCAAGGACCTCGCTGACAAAGTAGATTGGCCGTTGTATTTTTTGAAGATGACCCTGTTCAGATCGCTCCACTACCAGCACCGTGCTGACTATCTGTGTTGTTGCCGCCAGATAAAGCATTAGTGGTTCCTGGGGCAGGGGTGAAGCTAGCACGGGGGGTGATGTGAGGAATTTTTTGAAGTCTTCGAAGGCTTGCTGGGCTTCCGGGGTCCACTGAAAGGTGTCCGCCTTTTTGAGGAGCTTGAAGAAGGGCATGCCCCGTTCGCCCAGTCGGGAGATAAACCGACTGAGTGCCGCCATGCAGCCTGTCAGCTTCTGGATGTCTTTGAGGTTGGTCGGGGGCGCCATGTTCATGATGGCGTTGACTTTCTCCGGGTTAGCCTCGATGCCGCGGTGCGAGACGATGAAGCCGAGTAACTTCCCAGACGGCACCCCGAAGGTGCACTTGTCCGGGTTCAACTTCATCTTGAATCTTCGAAGGTTTTGGAAGGTTTCTTCCAAGTCGGCAATGAGGTCTTGTCGGGATTTAGACTTGATCACCACATCGTCGACGTAGGCTTCCACGTTGCGCCCGATCTGAGTGTGCAGACACCGCTGAATAGCCCTTTGGTAGGTTGCGCCTGCGTTTTTCAGACCGAACGGCATTGTGATATAGCAATACGCTCCAAACGGCGTGATGAAAGATGTCTTTAAACAGTCTTGTTCCTTCAAGCTAATTTGATGATATCCCGAATAACAGTCGAGAAAACTGAGTAGGTCGCACCCCGCCGTGGAGTCAACCACCTGATCTATCCTGGGAAGACCAAATGGGTCCTTGGGGCACGCTTTGTTGAGGTCGGTGTAGTCGACGCACATGCGCCATTTACCGTTTTTCTTCCGGACCAGGACTGGGTTGGCCAGCCAGTCCGGGTGGTAGACTTCCTTGATGAAGCCGGCTGCGAGGAGCTTGGTGATTTCCTCCCGGATAGCATCCTTGCGGTCTTGAGCGAAGCGCCGCAGCCGTTGTTTGACCGGCTTGGCATCTGGCTTTACGTGTAGGGCGTGCTCGATCACCTCCCTTGGTACGCCCGGCATGTCGGACGGTTTCCACGCGAAGATATCTTTGTTGGCTTGGAGGAAGGTGACGAGCGCGTCTTCCTATTTGGGGTCGAGTCCGGTCCCGACTAAGGCAGTCTTGGAGGGGTCGGAAGGGTCCAGGGGGATCTTCTTCGTGTCAGAGTCCGCTGAAATTCCCGACTTCGCTGCTTTTTTCACCGGAACTGGATCTTGATCGACTTCAGATGTAGCGGCTTGCCGAATGCTGTCGCGCCCGACTGCCGCTTCTTGTGTTTGAGCCAGCTCGCAGCTCTCCTTGTCGCAGGTGAGGGCTTGCTTAGCGTCGCTGCGGAGGGAGAGGACTCCTGCTGGCCCGGGCATCTTCAGCACCATGTATGTGTAGTGCGGAATCGCCATGAACTTGGCGAGGGCCGGTCGTCCGAGTATCGCGTGATACGCGGTCTCGAAGTCGGCGACCTCGAAGGAGATGTTTTCCGTGCGGAAGTTGTCCCGCGTGCCGAAGGTCACCGGCAAGGTTATCTGCTCGAGTGGGGTTGATGACAAGCCGGGGATTATCCCATGGAAGGGCGCGGTGCTCGGCCGTAGTTCTGAACGAGGAATTCTCATCTCGTCCAAAGTCTTGGCGAACAGGATGTTGAGCGCACTGCCTCCGTCGATGAGGGTTTTCTTCAGCCTAATATTTTTGACGACCGGATCCAGGACGAGTGGGTATCGTCCCGGGTGGGAAACCCGATCTGGGTGATCCGCGCGGTTGAAGGTGATAGCCATCTCTGACCAGCGCAAGTATTGGGGGGCATCCGTTGTGGAGACCGCGTTAATGTCCCGCGCTGATAGCTTCTGCTTGCGCTTGGATTCGTACGCGAGTGGCCCCCCGAAGATGTGGTTGAGTTCGGCTTGGGGGTCCTGGAAGTCGTCAGCCGGACCCGAGTCTGGCTTGTCCTTGTCCTTGTCGCCGACGGCAGATGATGAAGCCTGCTCGGAGGCAAACTTCTTGAGCATGTGGTAGTCTTTGGCTGCGTGCCGGCCCTTGGGGTGAAAGGGGCAAGGCCCGCTCATGACTTTCTGGTAGTCGTTGTTCCGATGGGGCCGTGACCGACTGCGCTCCATGTTAGCCACCTCGTTGTCCGACTTCCGCTTGCGGCTGCCAGGCTTGTTCTGAGGCTGCTCGTTGTCGGCTTTTGCCCTGTTGTCTTTTTGTCGGGGCTCCTTCTTCTCGTCGAAGGCCTCTGCGACGGCTTCAGCTGAGTCGGCGTATTTGTTGGCCATGTCGAAGAGAGTCCGGACGGTGGAAGGTGGCTTTCGAGTGAACTTCGCGATGAGCGGGGCGTCTTTTACTCCCTTGCGGAAGGCGGCGATGACGACCTCGTCTTTGATGTTTGGGATTTGATTGCGCTTCTCGGAAAACCTTTTGATGAATTCCCGTAGAGACTCGTTCTTTTTCTGATGCAGTTGGTAGAGGTCGTGCTCGGAAGCCGGTCTCTCGTAGGTCCCCTGGAAGTTTGCGATGAACCGCTCCCTGAGTTGTCCCCAGGAACCGATCGACCGCCTTGGGAGGCCTGTCAGCCATGCCCTCGCCGAGTCGGATAACGCGACTGGGAGGTAGTTAGCCATGGCTCTGCTGTCGCCCCCAGCAGCTTGAACTGCTAGGACGTAAACGGTGAGCCAGGACTCTGGGTTGGTCTTGCCGTCGTACTTTCAATCCCGGTAGGCTTAAAGCCGACTGGCCATCGGACGTCCTGTAACTCCCGAGTAAAGGCTGGGATGCCTTCATTATCGTGAGGACTCGGGCTTCGGTTTTGGCGGTGTAGTCGCTCGTAGTGGAGACCGAAGCGCTCGTGTTCGTCCTCCAGTCGGCGGCGTTCACCCTCTTCGCGCTCTTCGCGCCGGGCATTTATAGTGTGGCGAAGATCGCGTTGTAACCGCGATCGGAGGTCTTGATCGTGTCGGCGGTCGTATTGGTGACGCCGCCGGTTGTCGTAGTTGGTATTGCCGAGTGTTGTTTGGCGGGATTCTTCATGCTGCCGGGTGGAGCCGGCTGCCCGTCGTCGTGCTGATGCAGATGACTCCGCCGCTAGAGAGCCCGTTCGACGGGTCGGTACGTGAGTGTTGCCTGACTGTTCTTGCTGCTGGCAGGCGGCAGCAGTAATCATCGCCTTGATCTTGGCGATGGTTGGTGTGGCCTGATGGTCCGGCCCAAACTGGAGCGTGTCCAGCAGAGTTGCGGCGGCCACGACGTTCTGTTGTGGCGTGACGAAGACATCGTGGTCGCCGACTTTGGTTCGGAGGATCTGCTGCTGGGCGGCTCGCCCAGCTTGTCGAAGCCCGTCATTGCGAGCTTGTCGGTTGGCCTCCTCTTGTTGCACTCGGCGTGCCTCCTCATGCTGCTCCTCTTGCAGTCGGCGCACCTCGGAAGGTGGCGTTGAAGCCATGAAGATCTCGCGGGGGAGGAGGAAGCTTGCCAAGGTGGAGTCCGAGTTGATGCTCGAACCGCCATCCGACTTAGTGTCGGACTCCGAGTAGTTTATCGGAGTTAGGACGACTCCGACCTCCCTAGATCCAATCTAAAACGGTTCATGACCGTGTCCGAACTGAATCGCTGGAGGTCGGGTCTGCTGCGCGGGTTGTGGATGCACAGCGTCGCCGAATCCGTACGGGAGATTGACGATCTCTCCCCCTCTCGGCCTAACCCGCGCTGGCTCAAGGCCTAGCGCGAGTCGGACGCCGGGGGAGAGAGTTGTCCCGATGTCCGGCGACGTGAGGGACTGTCGTAGTAGATCGTCGAAAGAGATGGTGACGTCCATGGGGCCGACTGGCGCAACGCCGGCTGGCTCTTCGGCTGGCGAGATCGGATCTGCCTCAGCCAAAGAAAGGTTGCCGAGTTGATCGGCGACGAAATCAAGGCTCCCGAAGGTGATGGTGTCTCCGTTGGAGAACTTGTTGCTCCTGACTCCGTTGATGGGATCCATCGAATCTGTTGATGAAGAACTCGCCGGTCCCCTACCTGGCGCGCCAACTGTCGATGCTTTGCACCGGCAATAATACTATGGGGGTACTCGGCGAACTGGAATTCGGTGGATTGCAGAGGAACACGAGGGAATTATACTGGTTCAGGCCCTCAAGGTGAGGTAATACCCTACGTCCAGTTGAGGTGTTATTCCTCTGAGGTGGATTTGTGATCGATGATCTCGGGTTGCCCTCATAGGGCGCCCTGCCTCCCTTTATATACTAGGGGACAGGGGTACATGGTAAGGATCCCAGTCGGATACGACCAAGGGATTTCCTTATTAGAGATAGAATCCTATCCGACTAAGGCTATGTTTCCTTATTGTACAAGGTACAGCCTGCCGGGTGCTATCTTATCTCTAATTACATGATCTGGCCCATCCTCTATCCGAGTGGCCCATGTGCTTGTAGTGAGGTACCCGGGGCCCATGGCTCCCACACACTGGCATTCGCCACAGATGAAGGACAAAGATTACCTTGGGGCGGCGCCTAAGGAAGCTATAAGCAGCAATCCAACGTTTATCGTCCTCGGTCTTGATCACCCCCTCGGAGAAGTAACCAAACAGGGTCTCGGTTACCTTGAACTTATCGGCCGACTCGTGGCTTACTCGGTCAGGATCAAATTTGCCTTGGAAATCCCAACCAAAAGCGCTCCTCAGCTTCAGCGGCTGGATACGCCGAGTCAGAAAACGCCAGGCCACCCAAGGCCCAGTCAAGCCAGCTTCCTTAAGCTTATCTAATTTTGCCAGCAATTGGCGTACTTGGCCCATCTCCTTAGAGGTTTGGTATGAAGACCAACTTGGTAAAACTACCGGTGGCAAGCCGGTGAATGGACGCAAGGAGGGAGCCAGATCTGCGCAATAGAACCACTCCTTGTGCCAGCCTTTCAAGGAAGATTTCAAGGGGAGATCAAGATATGTTTTCTTCCCATCACTCCTCAACTGGAGACCAGCCCCCCCAATCACATTGATATTATTCTTGGAGGGCTGGGGTTTGATGTGGAACAGATGCCTAAAGAAATTAAAATGGGGTTCCACACCCAAAAAGCACTCGCAGAGTGACAAATATGGAGATTTGAAGAATCGAGTTGGGATTCAAATTCACCAACTCCAACCCATAGAAGTCAAGGATGCGGCGGAAGAAATCAGAAGAGGGAAGGCACAAACCCCGATCGAAAAAAGAGGCAAAAACTACTGTTTTGTCAGATTGGGGATTTGGGACTGACTCACCCTTAGCCGGCCGCCAGTGAATAACCTCCTGGCTGGGCAACTTCAATTGACTCTCCAGCAGCTTCAGTTTCACCGAGCCGCAATCCGAAGTCGGCCAAGCATTCTCCGGCGCACCTGCAAGATCCGAAGCTTTCGGCATGGTTGGGAGCAAAAAGATTTGGGGGAAAAGCGAATTGGGGGCTTGGAACAGACGAAGCAGACTGGAATCGTCCGAGTTCGAGTAGGGAACAGCAGTAGCAGCTAACCCTAACCGAGCAAAAGGCGAAATTTGGGCGCGAAGATGGAAGACGAAACGATTGGCTGATTTGGGGAAGATGAAGGAATCTTTTTCTCTCTCCCCGTTACTTATAGAGCCTGTGCCGACTAAATGGGCTTGGGCCTACACAGTCGGTGCTGGGCTACCAAGATATGAGTTCCTACAGTAGCATGCTCCATGTGGGCCGCCCGTAGGCTGAGTTGAAATTATAGCACTGGTGCTACTAACAGGAGCCGATGAGGTAAACAGATATACTTCATGAGAGCCTTATTGCTAAACATATATGTTTGGGTATCTGTTTTATCCACTAGGTCTCGAGGATATATCCTTACAAGGATCACAAGCTGGTCTTCATTAAAATTGGGGATGCAGGTATCTTTCTCGAGTACACCTGACCACGCCGTGGATTTATTTTCATAAAAGTGATACTCGGCCTACATGCTTGGCCAACAGTTGCCATGAGCAACATCATTCTAGCCGATATGACGCTGAAGAGTCTAACTTTCGAGTAGTGCACTACTCGGGAGAGACTATAAATTTCTCATTCCCACTGACATGATGCGGAGGAGTCTAGCTTCTAGGTGGGACGCCACTCAGGAAAGACAATAAACCCCCTTTTCCAGTTGACATGACGCTGAAGAGTCCCATATACGAGTAGCATCCTACTCGGCAAGACTATAAACACCCATTCCAATTGACATGAAGTCGAAGAGTCCTACATACGAGTAGTTCCCTACTCGGCAAGACTATACATCATATTCTGGTTGACAGGATACCGAAGAGTCTCATATACCAGTAGTAATCTACTTGGGAAAGACTTCCAGGTTAAAGATCTTTGACTTTATGTTTAATTGTCTTCACAATTAAGCACAAAGTCGGGGGCTACACCTAATAGGTGCGCCTATTCGGCGCACACTATTCATATATCTACATGAAGCCCTTCATAGCCTCGCTGCTAGCTGACATGAAGCAGGACTCGGGAAGAAGACTCACTCGGACAAAAGAGTACTCGGGAGCAATGCACTTAGGAAGACTTCACCGTGGAGGATGAGCACTTGGCATCAGCTGTGACTCAACTATGAAGGTCTCAGAGGCTACTGTGGAGGCCATGGGCCCCGGGTACCTCACTACCTACATATGGGCCACTTGGATAGAGGATGGGCCGAATCATGTAATTAGAGATAAGATAGCACCCGGCAGGCTTTACCTTGTATGATAAGGAAAACAGTCTTAGTCGGATAAGTTTCTATCTCTAAGAGGGAAATCCCTTGGCCGTATCCGGCTGGGATCCTTGTCATGTACCCCTGTCCCCTAGTATATAAAGGGAGGCAGGGCGCCCCATGAGGGCACGGGAAGAGCATTGATCGACATAACCTCTCAGAGGAATAACACCACAACTGGACGTAGGGTATTACCTCACATCGAGGGTCTGAACCAGTATAAAATCTCTTTGCGTTCCTCTGCAATCCACCGAGTTTCCCCTTGCCGAGTAGCCCTATAGTTCTATTGCTGGTGTAAAACATCGACAAAGGCTGTGTGGAGCTGCAAGGCAAGTCACACAGATTCCTCTTTCTCATTGAACATGTTGTCCCTATGTTTAAAGCTATGTTTTTCTTCAACGCTGCATTTATTTTGGAATGTCATCGGGACAGGGAAACTCTAACCTTTGTTTATGGCCCCTTTGATTTGATTACTTGACATTGTACCTATGGGATAATTTTGATTAGCTACCTTTATTTACTGGTTAGCTAGAATAACTCTAGGACCCTGCTTAGCTATGCCTAGCAAAAGATAGAATAACTTATGGGGTCATAGTAATTTCTGTACTAATATATTCGGTCACATGGAATGATGATCCCTTTTACGACGGTGGTCGTACGAGGACATGTTAATGGTTCACTAAAACTTGAATAAAAGGTGGGTTGCGAGCACCATGGTTGGAAATGTTGCTAGCGGTGCTCGTGACAGTTAAGGACCGGTTCATGGACTACTCGTTGCGAAGCAACACTCGTGCTAACCACAAGCTAGTATGGGTAATGGTGGGAACCAAAGTGTAGTACGTTCAACCGGGGTCCACCATGGTGTGTTGTGGCTGTGTCAATAAGACCACCATGGCTGCGTCAATAAGTCCATGTCTTGGGCGTTGGGCCGTCTCCCAGACTAGGTATCTGATCAATCCTACCGGAGACTGGTGGTCTAGCGGGTGGCTCCCTTATTGTGCGGATTACATGGAGGGGCCTATCACAATTCCTTTCCGAGATACCATGGTGGTATCAAGGGGCACAGTGATGTGCTGTGGAGTTGTGTCTTGTGGGTAAATTGGTACACCTCTGGCTAGAGTAAAACTGTTCGAATAGCCGTGCCCACGGTTAAGGGCGGCCTAGCAATGTTTTCTATGATTAGTCCCACATTATCTAAAATTTGATGGCTAAACAGTGGAACATGTGTAGCTCCATGTGGGAGTGGTTGGGCCTATACCGATTTGGTGAGCGGTATAGTGTTGATCAATACTGCCATTTAACTAATGTTTTATTACTCTCTCAAATGTTTTATTACTTGCTTTTATGCAAACTTGAGCCATATTATGCCATCCTTTGTTATCCCGTGCATTTGCATATTTGCTATGTGGCTTGCGGAGTATTTCATGTACTCACCTTGCAATCAACAATCATCATTCAGAGGAGGACTACAGTGAAGAGGACTATTTGGAGGACTGAGCGGAAGCCCGGTCAAGTGCGTGGAGTGGGAGTCATCACGTTGCTTATTTATTTATCCGCTGTTAGAACTTTATTGTTTTAAGAGATACCATTCGCCTCTGTAATAAATGCTTATGCTATGTAAACAATTACTTTGATTATCAATTTTGTCATGTATGCCTTGGTTGATTCCTGGACGAGGGTTTACACATAATAAAACTCCAGAATTTTGGATGGAAATTCTGGGCATGACATTTTTGCTCATGGCAAATAATGGCTAAGCATGTAAGCCGAGTATCACTTTATGGATTTTAACCCAATATATGGTCAGGTGTACTTGAGAAATACCTACGTCTCTAATTTTAATGGAGACCAGTTGTCGATCCGTATAAGGATATATCCTCAATACCTGGTAAATAATCAAGATACCCGAATATATACACCTGGCTGTAAGCTTAGCATGAAGCGTATCTTGATTATTTGATTGGTTTCTGTGAATGACACCTGCACTGTGATTTTAACACAGCCAGCAGTCGGCTCTACAGAGTGTGCCATGTAGAAACTCATATCTTGTGGCCCAGTACCGAATTTGTAGGCCCAAGCCCACTTATTAGCATAGGCTATATAAAAGTGGGGAGAGAGAGAAAAGATTTCCTTATCTTCTCCACTCCACCAATCATTTCGTCTTCCAACTTCCACGCCGAAATTTCGCACCTTGCCTCGCTAGGGTTCGCCATTGCTAGCACTTCCCACTCAAAACTCGGGCGATTCTGCTCCACTGCATCAATTTCAAGCTCCAAATAGCATTTTCCCCAAATCTCCTTGCCTCTAGCCATGTTGAGAGCTTCGGAAATCCCGGAGGTGTCTGCTGAGACCTGGCCGACATCGGATTGCGGCTCGACAAAGTTGAAGTATCTGGAGAAGTCGCTGAGATTGCAGCACCGTGAAGTCATCCATTGGCATCTGGCTAAAGGGGAATCGATTCTGGTGCCCCAATCTAGTGAGACTGTAGTCTTCGCATCTTTTTTTGATCGGGGTCTTGCTCTTCCTTCTTCAGATTTTCTTCGCCAACTTCTTTCCTTCTATCAGCTAGAGTTAGTGAATCTGAACCCCAACTCCATCTTGCAAATCTCTATCTTTGCAACTTTGTGTGAATGTTTTCTGGGTATGAAGCCCCATCCCAATTTGTTCCGATTCTTATTCCACATCAAACCTCAGCCGTCCAAAAACAAAGTCCAAGTGATAGGGGGAGCCAGTCGCCAACTTAGGAACAAAATGAAAAAGATCTATCTCCATGTTCCTTAAGGGTTAGCATAGAGAATGGTTCTATTGCTCTGATCTTGAACCTTGTCTACCCCTTTTTACTAGTTTGTCTCTGGAGGTCATGCCCAGCTGGTCTTTTGTGCCAAACTTTGAGGAGATGGGCCAAGTGTATCAGTTGATTGAGAGAATTAACAAGCTGAAGAGCTCTGGATTGACTGGTCCCTGGGTGCCAGATGTTTCCTGAACCGCCGTATCAGGCACCTGAAGCTGATAAGCCACTTCGGCTAGGATTATAAGGGCAAAGATGATCCTAGCCGAGAATACCCAGATTTGACTGACAAGTACAAAGTGACTGATATCTTGCTCAGCTTTTTCGCCAACGGGGTGGTTGAGACAGAAGATGCAGAGCGCTTCACCGCGGCTTATAGCCAGAAAAGGCCTTGTCCAGAGGTAATATTGAAATGCTGATGTTAACTTGCTATCCATCTATGATGAATGTTTGTGGATGTGTATCCTGGATTGCTCTGCAATGTATGATGTATGTTGCTTGAATCACTTGCAGGAATGTGAGGAGTTTGATGATGACTCCCAAACTTTGTCGGTCGCTGAATCAAAGAAAAGGCCATTGAGTCCTTCTATTGCCCAGCCCAGCTCCAAGGGAGTTGGGAAGAAACCTGTTGAAGACCCAGGCAAGAAGAGAGCTAGCAAGCCGAGTACTGTAGCCAGGAGCTTGAAGATAAAAGACACCACCAGCACTGCTCCCAGGCCGCCGAGTCCAAAGCCATCGTCTCAAGCCCGAGACCAACACCACCAGGTTCAGCAACATCGAGCCCAAGGCTGGCGCCATGTCTCGGGGAGTCCAAGTATGACGCTCGCCACATTGAGTTCTTGACAGTCTTCCTTGTATTGGTTCTCTGCCTCTTGACTCTGTTTTGTTCTGTTTTTGCTCTGAGCAGAAGATAGTCGACCGCTCAGAGAAAGTGAACAAGGTCTTGACCCAGCTCGCCCCCCATCTCCAACGATTGGGCCAGCTCCAGGCCACCAAGGCCGACCTGGAACGGTCTAGTCAGGAGAGGGAGACTTGGCTAAGGGGAGCAGTTGACCAGTTCAGGGATGAAAAGTGGGCTCTAGTCGAGAAGATCAGAAGTAAGTCTCCTGTATTTGTCTTCCTGAATAAATCCCAAGTATACTTCTCCAGCTTTGTTGTTTCCCGACTGGCCGGTTGAGTCCTGACTGTAATCTTGAGTTCTTGACTGTTCTGATATACAACCCTCGAAGTTGAGTTGAAGACCCAGACAGAGGAGAAAAAACAACAGGAATTTGAGCTAAAGAAAGTTGAAAAGGCTAAAATTGAACTGGAGAAGGTCAAAGCCAAAGTAGAGGCCGACTATGCAAGTAAGCCTTCTCTCTGACAGTAACCTTAACCAATCCTTTTGTTACTCCGACTGCAGTTTTGGCTAACAAGTATACTTGTCAATGAATCTGAGCAGCTTCGAAAGCCAATGCCCAAACCCAATTCCAAGCCTTTGCAGAGGAGATTGAAGTCGTCAAGGAGTCACTAGAGATTCTTGCCGAATCCGTGAAAGGGCTCCTTGACATTATGGATCCTCACCACGTTGGGACCAGCTCCAGTACAGTCTCCCAGGTGCAGGCGCGCCTTAGCGAAGCCCCGGGTATCTTGAAAAAGTATTCGGATGAGCGCGTTGCTGTCGGCGTGGTCCAGACCCTTGCCATGACCAAGTCGATCTACCCTAGGGTAGACCTCGAGGCCATCGGTGAGGGGTTTGCCGAAGAGACAACACCTGAGAAAGCACTGGAGTTGATCACCCAGGCGAGGCCGACTGCAGAGGCGATCACAAAAGACCTAGGAATGTAAGAACAAACTATTATGCAGTCAGTGTATATAAAACTTTTGTAAAGACATGTGTAAATATATGTACAATGCAGCCGAGTTCTTGGTTTTCCTTAGTTATCATTAGCTTTACCCGACTATATAGTCTACGCCGAGTTGATCGATAGGAACTTAATAAAAATTGTTCACCTCAAAAAGCTATACTCGGGCAAACATAATATAGTCATTGTAAAACTTCATAACTTAGATAAAACAAGCTCGTATTTTGTTAACAAAGCACATATAATACATGCAGCCCCCGACTCACTACTCGGTTGAAACAAGTGACGTAGTGAGTCAGAGAAAAACTTTATACATATGTATGTGAGAAAGTACAAAACTCAGGTATAGAAAGGACGTAGCTGTTCTATATTCCATGTGTTGCTGACTAGGGAACCGTCTTCAATCTTCAGTCGGTAGGCGCCTGGCCGAGTCACCTCAGTGATAATGAACAGCTCTTCCCATAAGGAGGATAGTTTATGCCTATCTTTGGTGGTTTGTATTTTTCTCAAGACGAGATCACTGACCAAAAATGCGCAGCCATGGACATTTCGACTGTACTAACGACGCATGCCTTGAAGATACCTTACCGACTGGATGATTGCGATGTCCCTAGCTTCCTCCAACTGATCGAGTTGAACCAATCGGTTTTTGTTGGATTTAACTTTTGAGTAGGCCCGAACTCGCGGAGAGCCAAACTCTAACTCGGTTGGTAACACAGCCTCAGCACCATAGACCAGAAAGAAAGGGGATTGCCCTGTTGCCCGACTAACCGTTATTCTAAGAGACCAAAGAACAGATAGGAGTGCTTGTACCCACCGCCTTGCATATGGTTGTAGTCGATCGAATATCCTAGCCTTGATACCTTGTAAGACCATGCCATTAGCACGCTCAACCTGCCCATTGCTTCGCGGGTGTGCCACAAAGCATAACAGATCTTGATGTCGAAATTGTCACAAAAATCTTGAAATATGCCTCCCATGAACTGAGTACCGTTGTCCGTGATGATGTGGTTAGGAACCCCAAATCAGTATAAAATACTCATGATGAAATCCTTTGCTCGTGCCGCTGTTATGGTATCAACGGGTTTTGCCTAAATCCACTTTGTGAATTTATCCACTGCGACGAACAAGTGTGTGAACCCTCCTAGCGCTTTCTTGAAAGGCCCGACCATGTTAAGCCCCCAGACTGCAAAGGGCCAAGAGATTGGGATGGTTTGAAGTTCTTGGGCTAGAAGATTTGTTTGTCTTGTATAGAATTGACAACCCTCGCATGTGCGAACTATGCCTTTAGCATCTGTTACTGCTGTTGGCCAGAAAAATCCTTGTCTATAAGCCTTTTCGACTAACGTCCTAGATACGGCATGGTTGCCACAAATGCTCGAGTGGATTGATTGCAGAATCTGCTTGCCCTCCTCGGATGTGACGCAGCGCATGAGGACTCCAGATGCACTCCTTTGGTACAGGTCTTCTCCGACTACTAGGAAACATTTGCTTCGACGTTTGATTCATTTGGCTTCACTGTGAGCTTCTGGGAGTTCGTCATCCAAGAGGAATTTGATACTGGAGTTTGCCAATCTTGAGAGACGATTAGCACTTCTTCTATTGACGGGGTAGGTTCAGCCCCCGACTGTTCAGGCATTGATTTCTTCTTGACGGATGGCTCCATTAGTTGCTCGATGAAAATCCCCGTTGGGACCACTTCTCTCTTGGATCCCATGTTAGCTAATTCGTCTGTAGCATCGTTGTGTTGTCGTAATACATGAGTTATTTCCAGCCCGTCGAACTTGTTTTCCAGCTTCCTGACCTCCTGACGATATGCTGCCATTGTATTGTCGAGGCATGTCCAGTCTTTCATGACTTGGCTCACCACGAGTTGAGAATCCCCATGTACAACCAGCTGGCGGATGCCGAGTGATATGGCAATGCGGAGCCCATGGATGAGTGCCTCATATTTGGTGACGTTGTGGAAAGCTAGGAAGTAGATCTGGAGGACGTACTTCAGTTTTTCGCTAGTGGGTGACGTCAGCACGACGCCAGCCCCCGCCCCACCGATCCGTAGTGAACCGTCGAAGTACATTGTCTAGTACTCTAGCTTGTCGGTTGTTGTAGTCGTCTGAACTTTTGTCCACTCGGCCACAAAGTCGGCTAGAGCTTGAGATTTAATTGCTGTCCGTGGCTGAAAGGTGATGTCGAACGCCATCAACTCGAGCGCCCATTTGGCGATTCTGCAGGTGGCCTCACGGTTGTGTAGGACGTCGCCGAGTGGATACGGTGTGACTACCGTGACATGATGCGATTGGAAATAGTGCACCAGCTTTCGAATAGTGATGAGTAGGCCATATAGCAGCTTCTGGACCTGAGGATATCTCATCTTTGAGTTGGCTAGGATCTCACTAACGAAGTAGATTGGCCATTGAATTTTCTGTATATGACCCAGCTCTGATCGCTTGACCACCTACACTGTGATGACTACCTGAGTGGTTGCCACCAGATATAACATTAATGGCTCTTGGGGCATAGGTGATGCCAACAATGATGGTGATGTGAGAAATTTCTTGAAGTCTTCGAAGGCTTGCTAGGCTTTGGGAGTCCATTGAAAATTATCTGCTTTCTTCAGTAATTTGAAGAAGGACATGCCCCGTTCGCCCAGTCGGGAGATGAATTGGCTGAGTACTGCCATGCAGCCTGTCAGCTTCTGGATGTCCTTCTGGCTAGTCGGGGGTGCCATGTTCATGATTGCGTTGATTTTCTCTGGATTGGCCTCGATGCCGTTGTTGACGCCGAAAACCGCCGGGTGTGCCGAAAAGCTTGCTGACGATCTGGTTCGGCGTCTGGTGACACGCGAAGGCCTGGGAGATCTGCTTAGCTCCAGTGCAGGTCCTAAAGTTTGAGGTTCGCGGGCGTGCCAGTCAATTTGACCTCGCAATTGACAAGGAGATGAAGAAATTAGATTACTGATCCAATCGGCCAGTAAGCCGATACGGATCCTTTCCAGCCGATCGCCGCTATGCTCGTGCCCGGGTCCCCGCCTGTACTCGCGTTCTCGCTCCCGGGTCCTCGCTTGTGCTCGTGCCCGGGTCAGCAGCAACTGCACATCGGCTATCGGCCGATACGGGCTGATGTAGGCTCCTTGTAGCCGATGGCCGATGGCACCTGTGTATCGGCTAGGAAACCGATAGCGCTATGAGCAAATAAACAAGATGTCAGTATAATATGTGCATCGGCTAGGAGCCGATGATAAAATAGATAAGCAAGATAGTAAGCCAGCCGACTGCCGAGGAAACACATATGCATCGGCTAGAAAACCGATGATAATATAGATGACCAAAACAGTAAGGATAATACAGTCGGCTTTATAAAAAGATAACCTATCGGCTAAGCACTCCGATAGAACGTCGCATATACACCGATCAGCCCGACAAGGATAAATCTATTATTATCGATCTAGTAGTTCAAACCTAACTGATGCAGCACAGATCGATAATAGTAAAGGAACCTCAACGAGCCGATAGACCTAATGCAACTGTGATGAAAATAACTTACCGGCTATACATTCCGATAAGACGCTTGCACAAAGGATATCAGCCTAACAGGAATAGTTTATCGCTAGCAGTTTAGTAGGTCGGACCCAACCGATGCAGCACAAACTGATGATAAACTACCCCCAATAAACTGATAAAAATTATGCACGCGTGATGTGATATACCTGACCAGCCTAAGAGGTCGGACCGAACCGATGCAGCCGTAGACAGATCCGATACACCGTGGTAAGCCGACTACCATAGACCGACTAGAATATCGGACCTAACCGAGAAAGTCCTAGCCGATTGGTAGTCGGGGTAACGAGACTTACCCTCTCGCAGGAGTTCGGACCTAACCGATGCAGCCCCGCTCGAGAAGCAAGAACCCGTTGGTAAAGGGTGGCGATGCGCCGAATTTGATTGATCGAGAGATAGATTACAAGGTACCCGGGCATACGTATATATACCCCGAGTTGGTACAGTCCCAATAGGACACGAAACAGAAGTTTCCTAATTATAAAAGGGAAAAACTAACAAACCCCAATCAGATACGAGATCAGGTTTCCTAAAAATTATCAAAACTACCTAATTAGTAGATAAGGTAATTGACTGCCATGTCGTGGTCCTCACGATTCCTTCCTGAATCTGGCTTCTTCTGATTAGCTTCCAACGGCTGATATATCTTCTTTCCTTAACCAAATCCAATGCGAACCGTGCCAAATTTTGGCGTTAACACATGCCCCCCAATTTCGGAGTTTGTTATCAAACTTCGAAATTCTTCTTCTGTTTGGGCCTCAATATTCCTTCCTGGCGTCCTGAAATCGGCTTTCATGAACCGATACCTTCTGTACTAGGTGTGCTAGGCTCTCAAAGTCTTCTAATGCAAACCTTTCCCTGATCGGAGCCATCAAACCTTGGAATGCTAACTCGGCCAGCTGTGCATCATCCAGACTTAGACTATAACATCGGCTTCTAACATCACGAAACCGCTGGATATATTCTGCGACTGATTCCTCCGGCTTCTGTATTACCGATGTTAAGTCTATCAAACTCACCTCCTGACTCCCCATACAGAAATACTTGTGGAATTGTTTTTCCAGATCGGCCCAACCTCGAACTGAGTTAGGTGGCAATGAAGAAAACCATGTAAAGGCCGATCCGGATAATGATAACGGGAAGAGTCTAACCCTCAAAGCTTCTACAGCCGATGCCTCTCCACATTGAGCCAAGAATCGGCCGACATGTTCCACTGTAGATACATCATCTTGCCCTGAGAATTTGGAGAAGTCTGGTACTCTGTATCGGCGCGGCAACGGAGCTCTATCAAACCAATCTGGATATGGAGGCCGATATATAAATGTTTCCTTCTTCGGTCTTAGACCGAATTGCTCTCTTATCACCTCTATGACTCTTGCTGATAAATCTTCTTTTGGATCTTCACCGTAATAACGCAGAGGTGGAGTTGATAGCCGATTCTGATTCTGATATTCCCTCGGGTAATTGTACTCAGGAACAGCTTCTGGATAACTCTGTTGATGCCCCCCATAGTACGCAGTTTGATATCCTTGAGGAATCCCATCTTGTTGCCCCCCGGGTATTTGAATCGGCTCCACTGCCTTCTTGATCAAGCTCTGTAATGTGTTCATCAATATCCCAGATTGATCGGTCAACGCATGATGAACTGCTTCATTAAACATGTCTTGGATCGGCTTTTGTGGACTTGCAGGCGATGTATGGCTCGATTCATCAATCAGAACGGGCTTTGGAAATTGCGACTTCTGAATCGGCCCTTGATCTGTCATACCGAAGGATTCTAGACAAAGCTTCCGAAAATCTTCGATGTTCTGCTCCACTTGTTGTCTTTGTTCTTCGGTCAAATCTTCCATCGTGACTGGGATTATATTATCTGTGCTGACCTCCTTTCCATCCATGTTGAAGTTCTGGTCCCACCGGGTCAAAAACGTGTTGATTCAGCCGATAGGATATACTTTGATAATATGAAGATCGTGTCCCACCGTGCCAAAAACGTGTTGATTCAGCCAATAGGATATACTGTGATAATATGAAGATCGTGTCCCACTGGGCGTGCCAAAAGCGTGTTGACGCCGAAAACCGCCGGGTGTGCCGAAAAGCTTGCTGACGATCTGGTTCGGCGTCTGGTGACACGCGAAGGCCTGGGAGATCTGCTTAGCTCCAGTGCAGGTCCTAAAGTTTGAGGTTCGCGGGCGTGCCAGTCAATTTGACCTCGCAATTGACAAGGAGATGAAGAAATTAGATTACTGATCCAATCGGCCAGTAAGCCGATACGGATCCTTTCCAGCCGATCGCCGCTATGCTCGTGCCCGGGTCCCCGCCTGTACTCGCGTTCTCGCTCCCGGGTCCTCGCTTGTGCTCGTGCCCGGGTCAGCAGCAACTGCACATCGGCTATCGGCCGATACGGGCTGATGTAGGCTCCTTGTAGCCGATGGCCGATGGCACCTGTGTATCGGCTAGGAAACCGATAGCGCTATGAGCAAATAAACAAGATGTCAGTATAATATGTGCATCGGCTAGGAGCCGATGATAAAATAGATAAGCAAGATAGTAAGCCAGCCGACTGCCGAGGAAACACATATGCATCGGCTAGAAAACCGATGATAATATAGATGACCAAAACAGTAAGGATAATACAGTCGGCTTTATAAAAAGATAACCTATCGGCTAAGCACTCCGATAGAACGTCGCATATACACCGATCAGCCCGACAAGGATAAATCTATTATTATCGATCTAGTAGTTCAAACCTAACTGATGCAGCACAGATCGATAATAGTAAAGGAACCTCAACGAGCCGATAGACCTAATGCAACTGTGATGAAAATAACTTACCGGCTATACATTCCGATAAGACGCTTGCACAAAGGATATCAGCCTAACAGGAATAGTTTATCGCTAGCAGTTTAGTAGGTCGGACCCAACCGATGCAGCACAAACTGATGATAAACTACCCCCAATAAACTGATAAAAATTATGCACGCGTGATGTGATATACCTGACCAGCCTAAGAGGTCGGACCGAACCGATGCAGCCGTAGACAGATCCGATACACCGTGGTAAGCCGACTACCATAGACCGACTAGAATATCGGACCTAACCGAGAAAGTCCTAGCCGATTGGTAGTCGGGGTAACGAGACTTACCCTCTCGCAGGAGTTCGGACCTAACCGATGCAGCCCCGCTCGAGAAGCAAGAACCCGTTGGTAAAGGGTGGCGATGCGCCGAATTTGATTGATCGAGAGATAGATTACAAGGTACCCGGGCATACGTATATATACCCCGAGTTGGTACAGTCCCAATAGGACATGAAACAGAAGTTTCCTAATTATAAAAGGGAAAAACTAACAAACCCCAATCAGATACGAGATCAGGTTTCCTAAAAATTATCAAAACTACCTAATTAGTAGATAAGGTAATTGACTGCCATGTCGTGGTCCTCACGATTCCTTCCTGAATCTGGCTTCTTCTGATTAGCTTCCAACGGCTGATATATCTTCTTTCCTTAACCAAATCCAATGCGAACCGTGCCAAATTTTGGCGTTAACAGCCGTGATGCGATACGATGAAGCCGAGTAGCTTTCCGGATAGCACCCCGAAGGCGCACTTTTTCGCGTTCAACTTCATCTTGAATCTTTGAAGATTTTGGAAGGTTTCCTCTAAGTCAGCGATGAGGTCTTCTTTGGACTTTGTCTTGATCACCACGTCATCGACATACGCCTCCACATTGCGCCTGATCTAAGTGTGTAAACACCGCTGAATTGCTCATTAATACGTTGCTCCAGCGTTGTTCAAACTGAATGGCATGGTGATATAACAGTATGCTCCAAATGGCGTAATGAAAGAAGTCTTCAGGCAGTCCTCCTCCTTCAGGCTGATTTGGTGATATCCCGAATAGCAGTCGAGAAAGCTGAGAAGTTCGCACCCCGCAGTTGAATTCACCACCTGATCTATTTTGTATAGACCAAATAGATCTTTGGGGCACGCCTTGTTCAAGTCGGTGTAGTCGACACACATGCGCCATTTACCATTCTTCTTCCAGACCAAGACTGGGTTTGCCAGCCAATCCGGGTGGTAGACCTCTTTGATGAACCCGGCTACGAGTAGCTTGGTTATCTCATCCCGAATAGCATCTTTGCGTTCCTGAACGAAACACCGTAGCCGTTGCTTGACTGGCTTGGCGTTCGGCTTGACGTTGAGGGAATGCTCGATCACGTCCCTTGGTACACCAGGCATGTCGGAAGGTTTCCAAGCAAATATGTCCCTGTTTGCCTGGACGAAGGTGACGAGCGCGTATTCCTATTTGGGGTCGAGTCCGGTCCCGACTAGAGCAGTTTTGGAGGGGTCGGTAGGGTCCAGGGGAATCTTTTTAGTTTCAGACTCCGCTGAAATTCCCAACTTTGCTGCTTTCTTTGCTGGAACCTGGTCGTCCTCAACAGGAGTTGTAGCAGATAGCTGAATGTTGTTGCGTCCGACTGCCGCTTTTTGAGATTGAGCCAACTCGCAGCTCTCCTTGTCGCAGGTGAAGGCTTGCTTGACGTCGCTGCGGAAGGAAAGAACTCCGGCTGGCCCTAGCATCTTGAGCATCATGTAGGTGTAATGCGGCACCGCCATAAACTTGGCTAGCGCCGGCCCTCCGAGTATAGCGTGATACGCTGTCTCGAAATCGGCAATCTCGAAACAGATACTCTCTATGTGGAAATTATCCTGCGTGCCAAAAGCAACTGGGAGAGTTATCTATCCGAGTGGGGTAGAAGATAGGCCGGGGATTACCCCGTGGAAGGGCGTTGTACTCGGCTGTAGCTTTGAACGAGGGATCTTCATCTCGTCCAGGGTCTTAGCGAATAGGATGTTGAGAGCGCTGCCTCCATCTATGAGAACCTTCTTTAATTTGATGCTCTTGACGACCGGGTCCAGGACGAGTGGATAGCGTCCCGGATGAGTAACTCGATCGAGATGATCTGCGCGGTTGAATGTTATTGGGGTTTCTGACCAACGCAGGTATCGGGGGGCATCTGCTGCAGAGGCTGAGTTGATCTCGCGTGCTGTAAGCTTCTGCTTCCGCTTAGACTCGTATGCAAACGGTCCTCTGAAGATGTGGTTGAGCTCAGCCTGGTGTAGCGCCCCCTTCCCGGTACCCCCATACGGTGATACCAGAGAGGAAGCTCCCCGCAGGATATTGGCGTGAACCAACTCCCACGGAACCGCGATGCCAGTACCAGTCCCAGGAATCCTTGTTGGTACTCGCGGTCAACGGAGATGTAGCACAGCAAATAACTAAATACATAAATACATATATATATACCTTTATAAGTTGCGGCCTTGGGCAAGCCCTGAGCAGCAACCCGCGAACAGAACAGCAGTAGCGGAACGACAGCGCAGCGAGAACCCAATCCACAAGCAACGGCTTGGGACTAGGAAGGAAACCCTAATCTTTACTTCAACTGCACTCTTCCTGAAGGAGGGGAGAAAAGGAATAGATTGAGTACTTACGTACTCAGCAAGTCACGGAAATGTGAATTATGCAGGCTATCAAAGATAGGCTAGGGTTTATTTCGCAAACATTTTCATTTGAAAACCTTTTTGAAAACCTAAGTGTGGGTTGTATCAATGTTGTCTGGAAGGAGGCTCTCGCCTCGATCCTGTCCGCGAATTGCTTTTCAACAACTCAAGCGGACGAACCAAATTTTAATTGATCTTAAATATTCTTATACCGCCTATCGGATCACGACAGCGGTTTAGTGGATCTGCCCTCAAGTAGTTTCCACTGTATACTCATCTATTACTTTATTTTCAATTTCGTCTACCCAGGACGTAATCTCATTTTTCACTTCTGTCCCATCTAGGACATCATTTTAGCTCATCTCATCTCAACGGCTCCTCGAGCCATTCATAATTCATCTCATAATTTATCTTGATGGCTCCCCAAGCCATCCATATTCTCAACTCATTCACAAACTGCTTCCACTCAGGAAGCCCTATCTATGATGCCATATGACATCCCGGGTCATACAGCCCCGTTTCAGACCACTCAGGTCATCCATCAGCCTCTGAGGCCGATTCTGGTAACGATTCCCATACCACAACTCACTTTCGCAAACACTTGCAAACAAATCTACGCTAGAGGAATCACCTCACATTGCCCATAACCGTGAGCATGGCTGTTTGAACAGTTCATGAACCTTTGCAAAAGGCGCACGCTTTACCCACACAACGCGAGCTTACTCCCACACTGATCAGGTGGGGAGGTTCGCGACAAGGCCTTTCCAAAGTGTCTCCAGGATTGCTTGAAGCCAACTGGACGGGTCCCAGACCAAGTGCCGAGCGAGTCCCAGACCCCTCGTACTCAGGATCCCGTGGGTGCATCTCATATTGCTACCCCGGTGTTAACACCAAAATTTGGTACGGTTCATTACCATGTTCGGTTAAGGAAAGAAGCCATGTCAGCCAATGGAAGCTCATCTGGAAGAGACCAAGCCTGGAAGGAATCGTGAAGACCACGATATGGCAGTAAAATACCTTATCTATTAATTAGGTAGTTTTTATACTTTTTAGATAAACCTGATCTCGTGTCCGATCAGGATTTGTTAGTTTTCCTTTTCTAGATAGGAAAGTTCTGTTTCGTGTCCAATCAGGACTGTGTCAACTCGGGGTATATATACGTATGCCTGGGTAGCTTGTAAATTATCACAACGAGCAATAAACTTCGGCGCATCGCCACCCTTTTCGACGGGTTCTTGCTTCTCGAGCGGGGCTGCATCGGTTAGGTCCGAACTCCTGCGAGAGGGTAAGACTCGTCACCCCTTACCCAGGTGTATCTGCTCTGTTTACGGCTGCATCGGTGTGGAGGCCATGGGCCCCGGGTACCTCATTACCAGCACATGGGCCACTCGGATAGAGGATGGGCCAGACCATGTAATTAGAGATAAGACAGCATCCGGCAGGCTGTGCCTTGTATAATAAGGAAACATAGTCTTAGTCGGATAGGGTTCTATCTCTAAGAAGGAAATCCCTTGGTCGTATCCGACTGGGATCCTTATCATGTACCTCTGTCCCCTAGTATATAAAGGGAGGCAGGGTGCCCCTCAGGGCAAGGAGAACAAGAGTAACCAGATCATCGATCTACATACACCTCAGAGGAATAACACCTCAACTGGACGTAGGGTATTACCTCATCTTGAGGGCCTGAACCAGTATAATTCTTTTGTGTTCCTCTGCAGTCCACCGAATTCACCCTCGCCGAGTAGCCCCATAGTTTTATTGCCGGTGCAAAGCATCGACAGTTGGCGCGCCAGGTAGGGGCCCCTGGCGAATTCCTCATCTGAAGATTCGATGGATTCAATCAACGGAGTCAACAGCAACAAGCTCTTCCCCGGAGATGCAATTACCTTCGGAAGCTTAGACTTCACCGCCGATCAATTCGGCAGTCTCACCCTGGCTGAAGCAGATCCAATCTTGCCAGCCGGGGAACCAGCCGACGTTGCGCCAGTCGGCATGCAGGACACCGCCGTCTCCTTTAGCGACTTCCTGCGGCAGTCCTTCACATCACCAAACATCGGGACAACCCTCTCCTTTGGCGTCCGGCTTGCGCTAGGCCTTGAGCCAGCCCGAGTTGGGCCGAGAAGCGGAGAGGTCGTCAATCTCCCAAACAATTCCGGCGACGCTGCACATCTTTTCCCTGCGCAGCAGACCCGATCTCCAGCGATTCAGTTTGGACACGGCCAAGCGCCATTTCAGATTGGATCTAGAGAGGTCAGAGTCGTTCTCACTCCGATAAACTATTCGGAGTCCGATACCAAGTCGGACAGTGGTTCAAGCGCTAGCTCGGACTTTAATTCGGCAAGCTTCCCCCTCTCCCGCGAGATCTTCATGGCTTCATCACCACCTTCCGAGGTACGCTGACTACAAGAGGAGCAACAAGAGGAGGCGCGTCGGTTACAACGAGAGGAGGCCAATCGCGAAGCCCGCAACGACAAGCTGCGCTAGGCTGGGCGGATTGCTCAGCAACAGATCCTCCAAACCAAGATCAGCGACCATGACGTCTTTGTCACGCCACAACAGAACGTTGTGGCCGCAGCGACTCTGCTGGACACACTCCAGCTCGGGGCCGATCACCAGGCCACCCCGACTATCGCCAAGATCAAGGCGATGATTACAGCTGCTGCCTATCAGCAACAACAGCAGTCGGGCGACGCCGCTATACCAACCAACCGGTCGGGTTCTCCGGCGGCAGGCTCATCCGCATCAGCACGACGATGGGCGGCCGGCTCCAGTCGGCAACGCGAAGAGTCCCGGCAAACAACGCTCGGCAATACCAATAATGACAACCGGCGGCGTCGCCGATACGACCGCCAACCCAATCAGGACCTCCGAGTTCGACTGCACCGGGACCTCCGCCACACCCTAAACGCCCAACGCGAACAACGCGAAGAAGATGAACGCCGCCGACTGGAAGACGAAAACGAGCGCTTCGGCCTCCACCACGAGCGACTACATCGCCAAGATCGGAGTCGGAGCCCTCACGAAGACGAAGGCATCCCAGCCTTCACTCGGGAGCTACAGGACATCTTGTGGCCGACTGGCTTTAAGCCCACCGGGATCGAAAAGTACGATGGCAAGACAAACCCCGAGTCCTGGCTCACCGTCTACACCCTAGCAGTTTGTGCTGCTGGTGGCGACAGTAGAGTCATGGCTAACTACCTCCCAGTCGCGCTAGCCGACTCGGCGAGGACATGGCTGACAGGCCTCCCAAGGCGGTCGATTGGTTCTTGGGGACAACTCAGGGAGCGGTTCATCGCTAATTTCCAGGGGACCTACGACAGACCCGCTTCGGAGCATGATCTTTATCAACTGCACCAGAAGAAAAACGAGTCCTTGCGCGAATTCATCAAAAGGTTCTCCGAGAAGCGCAACCAAATCCCAACGATCAAAGACGAAGCCGTCATCGCCACCTTTCGCAAAGGGGTAAAAGACGCTCCGCTTATCGCAAAATTCACTCGAAAGCCACCATCCACAGTCCGGGCGCTCTTCGACATGGCCAATAAATACGCCGACTCAGCCGAAGCGGTCGCCGAGGCCCTTGACGAGAAGAAGGAACCCCGACAAAAAGAACAGAAGGCGAAAGCCGACAACGAGCCATCTCAAAACAAGTCCGGCAGCCGTAAATATATGGGGCTACTCGGCGGATGGAAACTCGGTGGATTGCAAAGGAACACAGAAGATTTTATACTGGTTCAGGCCCTCAATGCGAGGTAATACCCTACGTCCAGTTGTGGTGTTATTCCTTTGAGGATTTGTGGTGGTGATTCTGGTGAACCAACTCAACCTCTGCCCTCATGGGGCGCCCTGCCTCCCCTTATATACTGGGGGACAGGGTTACAAGGTAGGAGTCCCCATCGGATTACGACTAGGAGATCTCCCCTTAGAGATATAACGCACCCGACTAGGACTGTATATTCCTTCCTATACAAGGCGAAGTCTGCCGAATCCAGCTATATCTCTAATTACAAGGCTAGGCCCATCCTCTATCCGAGTGGCCCATATGCTTGTCATGAGGTACCCGGGGCCCATGGCACCCACAGTAGCCCCCGAGACCTTCATAGTTGAGTCACAGCTGATGCCGAGTGCTCATCCTCCACGGTGAAGTCTTCCCGAGTGCATTGCTCCCGAGTACTCTTTGTCTGAGTGCTGCTTCTCCCGAGTCCTGCTTCATGTCAGCTGGCAGCGAGGCTATGAAGGGCTCCATGTAGATGTAGGAATAGTGTGCGCCGAATAGGCGCACCTATTAGGTGTAGCCCCCGACTTTGTGCTTAATTGTGAAGACAATTAAACATAAAGTCAAAGATCTTTAACCTTGAAGTCTTTCCCGAGTAGATTACTACTGGTATATGAGATTCTTCGGTATCATGTCAACCGAAATATGATTTATAGTCTTGCCGAGTAGGGAACTACTCGTATATAGGACTCTTCGACTTCATGTCAGTCGGAATGTGTGTTTATAGTCTTGCCGAGTAGGATGCTACTCGTATATGGGACTCTTCAGCGTCATGTCAGCTAGAAAGGGGGTGTTTATAGTCTTTCCCGAGTAGTATACTACTCGAAAATTAGACTCGTCGGCATTATGTCAGCCGGGATGATTATTTATAGTCTTTTCCAAGTAGTATACTACTCGAAAATTAGACTCGTCAGCTTCATGTCAGCTGGAAAAGGTGTTTATAGTCTTTTCCGAGTGGCGTCCCATTCGGAAGTTAGACTCTTCAGCTCGACAGCTAGAAGAATGTTTATAGTCTTTCCCGAGTAGCATACTACTCGAAAGTTAGACTCCTCCGCATCATGTCAGCGGAAATGAGAAATTTATAGTCTCTGCCGAGTGGTGCACTACTCGAAAGTTAGACTCTTCCACATCATGTCAGTGGGAATAATGATGCTCATGGCAACTGATGGCCACGCATGTAGGCCGAGTACCACTTTATGAAAATAAATCCACGGCGTGGTCAGGTGTACCCGAGAAAGATACCCGCATCCCCAATTTTAATGAAGACCAGGTTGTGATCCTTGTAAGGATATATCGTCGAGACCTGGTGGATAAAACAAATACCCAAACATATATGTTTAGCAATAAGGCTCTCATGAAGCATATCTGTTTACCTCATCGGCTCCTGTTGGTAGCACCAGCGCTATAATTTCAACTCAGCCTGCGGGCGGCCCACATGGAGCATGCTACTATAGGAACTCATATCTTGGTGGCTGCTACCAAATAAGCCAGCCTGAGCCGCCCTATCCGGCATAGCTCTATAGAAGTATCATCCATCGCCTGTCAGGATGAGTTTTTTGGTGTCGATAACCGCAATCAGCCAGAGAAATCCTTATTCGCAAGCCTTTCCGACTTATGTTCTGGATGCAGCCTGGTTGCCATAGGTGCCCGAGCAGGTATGTTGCAGGATCTGCTTGCCCTCCTCAGGTGTGACGCAGTGCATGAGAACTCCGGATGCGCTTTGACGATGTAAGTCTTCTTTGACTTCAGAAGAGCCGAGCAGGGTACCCGAACCTTGCATTAGCATAGGATTCGGCTAGCGACCCTCATGGGGCATACCCTACCCAACAGAGTTATAGCCAAGCGAGGTACCCGAACCTGGCATTAGCATAGGATTCGGCTAGCGACCCTCATGGGGCGTACCTCACCCAGCCGAGTGATATACGACCCCCGACTAGTGCCGGAAGTCGGTTGTCAGCTCACATGGAGCGTAGCCGAGGAAGATGACGTCCCGACTGGCGTAAGTACTCGGTAAGCAGCCCTCATGGAGCATCCCGAGTGTATTTTGGCAGACTTGTCCAGCCCCCGAGCGTAGGAGATAGGCTCGCAGCCCTGAATTCCTGTCACGCGTATCCGGAGCTGGGCCTGCAATATAAAGATATCGGATGAGTAGCATCTGATGATGGAAATAATCACCCGAGTAAAATGTATTTTACAATATATGTAAATACGAGTTTTTCCTCTTTTTGACATTAATTTCCCCGAGTAGTTGACCCCTTACGTTTAAACACTCTGCCCGACTAGTCATAGCCCCGTAGTGTCGGGAGTTGGCTCATGGCTCTTTCCCAGACACGCGTTTTGGGTGACTTGAGTTCGTCTTTCATGGAGCAAAGTTTTACGGATTAGGGTTTATGCTACTCAAGTACTTTTGCAATCATTTAAAAGCAAAAACAGGGAAGAGTGCAGCTTGTGCACCTATTAGGTGTAAGCGGCTGCGGCATTGGTAAAGCCGAGTGAAGAAATATTTATCAGGAAGCGACTTAGCTGTTCGGTATTTCGGAGTGGGGATGCCATCCTTGTGTTTGAGCTTGTGAGCCCCCGAGCATGTCACTTGTTGTTCTGATAATCTTCAGTTGTTGAAAGTCGAAGACGATTGTGACCGACTGCCACAATGAAGTCGTCTGACTTGCGTTTGCGATTCCCGGCTTTAGTCGGGACCGCGTCATTGGTGCCCTCCCGCTTCTTCTGTCAGGATGCCTTTTTATCTTCAAGGGCCTTAGCAACAGCATGGGCTGAGTCGGCATATTTGTTCGCCATGTTGAATAGAGCTTTGATAGAGTTGGGAGGCTTCCGAGTGAATTTGTCGATGAACGAGGTGTCTTTGACTCCTTTTCGAAAGGCGGCGATGACGACCTCATCCTTGATGTTTGGGATCGAATTTTTCTTCTCAGAGAACCTCTTGATGAAGTCACGAAGAGACTCGTTCTTCCTTTGATGCAACTGATATAAGTCGTGCTCGGAAGATGGCCTCTCGTAGGTTCCCTGGAAGTTGGCGATGAAGCGTTCCCGGAGTTCTCCCTAGGAGCCGATTGATTGCTTGGGAAGTCCTGTTAGCCATGTCCTCGCTGAGTCGGCTAGAGCGACTGGGAGGTAGTTAGCCATGACTTTGTGATTTCCCCCAGCTGCTCGGATCGCCAGAGTGTAGACCATGAGCCAGGACTCGGGATTGGTCTTGCCATCGTATTTGTCGATGCCTGTAGGCTTGAAACTCGACGGCCAGTCGACCTGTTGTAGCTCCTGAGTGAAGGCCGGTATGCCTTCGTCTTCATGAGGACTCCGACCCCGACTACGGCGGCGAAACCGCTCGTGGTGGAGGCCGAAATGCTCGTTCTCGTCTTCCAGTTGGCGTTGCTCATCATCTTCTCGTTCGCGGTATCGAGCGTTGATGTCCTGCCGAAGATCACGTCGTTGTCGGCCTCGAAGGTCCTGATCATCCCGACGGTTGCTTTGACGTCGCCGGTTGTCGTTGGGGCTGCCGAGTGACGCCTGACGTGCCTCCGTATGCAGCTGACTGGAGCCAGCCGCTCGGCGTCGCTTTGAGGTAGATGAGGCTGCCGTTGGGAATGTCGACCGGTTGGTCGGTATGAGGGTATCACCCGACTGTTGGTGCTGCTGACATGCAGCAGCGGTAAGCAGGGCTTTTATCCTTGCGATCGTCGGGGTGGCCTGGTGATCAGGCCCAAGTTGGACCGTGTCCAGTAGGGTCGCGGCGGCCACGACGTTCTGTTGGGGAGTAACGAAGACATCGTGGTCGCCGGGTCGGGTTTGGAGGATTTGCTGCTGAGCGGTTTGCTCAGCCCTGCGTAGATCGTCGTTGCGGGCGTGCGGGCGTCTTGCTTCTTCCTCCTGTTGTTCTCGTAATCGGCAGGCCGCCTCCTCTTGTGGCTCGTGTCGTCGGCATGATTCCTGAATAGGAGTAGAGCCTCTGGATGCCATGAAAATTTCTCGCGGCGGAGTGAAGCTTGCCGAGCTGGTATCCGACTTGGAGTCGGAATCCGACTAGGAGTCGTAGTCCGACTGAGAGTCGTAGTCGGAATAGTTGATGGGGGCGATTACAACTCCGACCTCCCTAGATCCGATCTCGAGCGGCTCGGGGCCGTATCCGAGTCGAACTCCAGAGGATCGGGTTTGCCGCGTCGGATGTAGATTGTAGATATCCGCGGCGTCGCCGAGTCCGAACGGGAAATTGACGATCTCTTCCTTTTTTGGCCTAATCTCGGCCGGCTCAAAACCGAGTCCGAGTCGAACACCGAAAGAAAGAGTTGTCCCTGGACTCAGGCATATTGGAGATCGCCGCAGCATGTCGTGAAAGATTGCTGCAGCATCGTGTAGGCCGACTGGCGCGGAGTCGGCTGGTTCCTTGGCAGATCGGATCGAGTCCGAGTCGGCCAAGGTGAGATTGCCGATCTGGTCGGCGATGAAGTCGAGGCTTCTGAATGCGATTGTATCTCCGGGGGAGAGTTTGCCGCCGTCGACTTTGGTTGCTGGATCCATCGAGCTTGTAGATGTAGATCACGCCGAAGCCCCTACCTGGTGTGCCAACTGTCGATGTTTTACACCGGCAATAAATATATGGGGCTACTCGGCGGATGGAAACTCGGTGGATTGCAAAGGAACACAGAAGATTTTATACTGGTTCAGGCCCTCAATGCGAGGTAATACCCTACGTCCAGTTGTGTCGTTATTCCTTTGAGGATTTGTGGTGGTGATTCTGGTGAACCAACTCAACCTCTGCCCTCATGGGGCGCCCTGCCTCCCCTTATATACTGGGGGACAGGGTTACAAGGTAGGAGTCCCCATCGGATTACGACTAGGAGATCTCCCCTTAGAGATATAACGCACCCAACTAGGACTGTATATTCCTTCCTATACAAGGCGAAGTCTGCCGAATCTAGCTATATCTCTAATTACAAGGCTAGGCCCATCCTCTATCCGAGTGGCCCATATGCTTGTCATGAGGTACCCGGGGCCCATGGCACCCACAGACAATGTGGTGGCCAACATGGAGCGCAGCCGGTCGCGGCCCCAGCGGAACAACGACTACCAGAAAGTCATGAGTGGGCCATGCCCCTTTCACCCCAAGGGAAAGCACGCGGCCAAAGACTGCTATTTGCTCAAAAAGTTTGCCTCTGAGCAAACTTCATCATCTAGCGCCGACAAGGACAAAGAGAAGCCAGACTCAGGCCCGGCTGACGACTTCCAAGACCCTCAAGCCGAGCTCAACCATATCTTCGGGGGACCACTCGCGTACGAGTCCAAGCGTAAACAGAAGCTTTCAGCACGCGACATCAACACGGTCTCTACGGCCGACACCCCCCAATACCTGCGCTGGTCAGAGATGGCCATCACCTTCAATCGCGTAGATCACCCAGATCGGGTTTCCCACCCGGGACGCTATCCACTCGTCCTGGACCCGGTCGTCAAAAATATCAGGCTGAAGAAAACCCTCATAGACGGAGGCAGCGTGCTCAATATCTTGTTCGCCAAAACTTTGGACGAGATGAAAATCCCTCGTTCAGAACTACGGCTGAGCACTGCACCCTTCCACAGGATAATTCCCGGCCTGTCATCAACTCCACTCGGGCAGATAACTCTGTCGGTAACCTTCGGCACACGGGATAATTTCCGCACAGAAACTGTCTGCTTCGAGGTCGCCGACTTCGAGACCGCGTACCACGCGATACTCGGACGACCGGCACTCGCCAAATTTATGGCGATACCGCACTATACATACATGGTGCTGAAGATGCTCGGACCAGCAGGAGTCCTCTCCCTCCGCAGCGACGTCAAGCAAGCCTTCACCTGCGACAAGGAGAGCTGCGAACTGGCCCAATTACAAGAGGCGGCAGTCGTACGTGACAACATTCAGCAAGCCGTCACAACTGAAGTCGAGCAAGATCAAGTTCCGACTAAAAAAGCAGCGAAGTCGGGAATTTCAGCGGACTCCAACACGAAGAAGATCCCCCTGGACCCTTCCAACCCCTCCAAGACTGCTCTAGTCGGGACCGGACTCGACCCCAAATAGGAAGACGCGCTCGTCACCTTCCTCCAAGCCAACAAGGACATCTTCGCGTGGAAACCGTCCGACATGCCGGGCGTACCAAGGGAGGTGATCGAGCACGCCCTAAACGTGAAGACAGATGCCAAGCCAGTCAAACAACGGCTGCGGCGCTTCGCTCAAGACTGCAAAGATGCTATCCGGGAGGAAATTACCAAACTCCTCGCAGCCGGGTTCATCAAAGAGGTCTACTACCCGGACTGGTTGGCAAACCCAGTTCTGGTCCGGAAGAAAAACGGTAAATGGCGCATGTGCGTCGACTACACAGACCTCAACAAAGCGTGCCCCAAGGACCCATTTGGTCTTCCTCGGATAGATTAGGTGGTTGACTCCACGGCAGGGTGCGACCTACTCAGTTTTCTCGACTGCTACTCGGGATACCATCAAATCAGCCTGAGGGAAGAAGACTGCTTGAAGACATCTTTCATCACACCGTTCGGAGCGTACTGCTATATCACAATGCCGTTCGGTCTGAAGAACGCGGGTGCAACCTATCAAAGGGCTATTCAGCGGTGCCTGCATACTCAGATCGGACGCAATGTGGAAGCCTACGTCGATGATGTGGTGATCAAGACTAAGTCTAAAGAAGACCTCATTGCTGACTTGGAAGAAACCTTCCAAAACCTTCGAAGATTCAAGATGAAGTTGAACCCAGAAAAATGCACCTTCGGCGTTCCATCCGGAAAGTTACTCGGCTTCATCGTCTCGCACCGCGGCATTGAGCCCAACCCGGAGAAAGTCAATGCCATCAGGCACATGGCACCCCCGACTAACCTCAAAGACGTCCAGAAGTTGACGGGCTGCATGGCGGCACTCAGCCGGTTTATCTCCCGACTGGGCGAACGGGGCATGCCCTTCTTCAAGCTACTCAAAAAGACCGACATTTTCCAATGGACTCCGGAAACCCAGCGAGTCTTTGAAGACTTTAAACAATTCCTCACATCACCCCCCGTGTTGGCGTCACCTCTGCAACAGGAACCGCTAATGTTATATCTGGCGGCAACAACACAGGTAGTCAGCACGGTGCTGGTGGTTGAGCGATCCGAACAGGGTCATATTCAAAAAATACAACGGCCAGTCTACTTCGTCAGCGAGGTCCTTGCCGACTCCAAAATGAGATATCCGCAAGTCCAGAAGCTGCTATATGGCCTACTTATCACAGTCCGGAAGCTGGTGCATTATTTCCAAGCACACCAAGTCACGGTGGTCACAACATTTCCACTCGGGGACGTCCTTCATAATCGAGAGGCCACCGGCCGAATCGCTAAATGGGCACTCGAGTTGATGGTGTTCGACATCACCTTCCAGCCACGGACAGCAATCAAGTCTCAAGCTCTAGCCGACTTCGTGGCCGAGTGGACAGAAGTCCAACAGCCTACACCAACAGCAAAGCTAGAGTACTGGACAATGTACTTCGACGGTTCTCTACGGATCGGTGGCGCCGGGGCCGGAGTCATATTGACGTCCCCCACTGGCGAAAAACTGAAGTACGTTCAACAAATCCACTTCCCGGCTTCCCACAACGTCGCCGAGTACGAGGCACTTGTTCACGGGCTCCGCATCGCTATATCACTCGGCATACGTCGACTAGTTGTGCGCGGAGACTCTCAACTCGTGGTAAACCAAGTCATGAAAGACTGGGGGTGCCTCGACGACACCATGGCGGCATACTGTCAGGAGGTCCGCAAGCTGGAAAACAAGTTCGACGGGCTGGAAATCACACATGTCCTGCGCCAATACAACGACACAGCAGACGAACTGGCAAACATGGGATCCAAACGAGAAACAGTTCCAGCTGGAATCTTTGTCGAGCAACTCATGTAGCCATCAGTCAAGAAGAAACCGGCACCAGATCAGTCGGGAGGCGAGCCTACCCTGACCACAGACGAGGTGCTGCACATATGTCAGGACTGGAGGACTCATGTTGTCAAATTTCTCACGGACGACGAGCTCCCAGAAGATCACAGTCACGCCGAGCAGATAAAGCGTCGAAGCAAGAGCTTCCTACTAGTCGGAGAAGACCTGTACCGAAGGAGCGCATCCGGTGTCCTCATGCGCTGTGTCACCACCGAGGAGGGCAAGCAGATCCTGCACTCGATCCACTCGGGCATATGTGGCAACCACGCCGCATCCAGGACGTTAGTCGGAAAGGCTTACCGGCAGGGATTTTTCTGGCCCACAGCAGTAACAGACGCCAAAGACATCGTTCGCAAGTGTGAGGGTTGCCAGTTCTACGCAAGACAAACAAACCTTCTGGCCCAGGAACTCCAAACTATCCCCATCTCCTAGCCATTTGCAGTATGGGGGCTCCACATGGTCGGGCCTTTCAAGAAAGCGCCAGGGGGGTTCACACATTTATTCGTCGCGATGGATAAGTTCTCCAAGTGGATTGAGGCTAAACCCGTCGCAACAATTACAGCGGCTCGAGCAAAGGACTTCATCATGAGTATATTATACCGGTTCGGAGTCCCTAACCGCATCATCACCGACAACGGTACTCAGTTCGCGGCGGGCCTATTCCAAGACTTCTGCGACAATTTCGGCATCAAGATCTGCTATGCATCTGTGGCACACCCGCGGAGCAACGGGCAGGTCGAGCGAGCCAATGGTATGGTCTTACAAGGCATCAAGGCTAGGATATTCGACCGACTACAACCATTTGCGGGCCGGTGGGTACAAGAACTCCCATCTGTTCTTTGGTCTCTCAGAACCACGGTTAGTCGGGCAACAGGGCAATCCCCTTTCTTTCTGGTCTACGGTGCCGAGGCTATACTACCTACCGAGTTACAGTTCGGCTCTCCACGAGTCCGGGCCTACTCAGAAGACGACTCCAATAATACCCGACTGGTCGAACTAGATCAGCTCGAAGAAGCAAGAGACACCGCAACTATCCAGTCGGCAAGGTATCTTCAAGGCCTACGCCGCTACCACAATCGCAATGTCCGTGGCCTTGCCTTTTTGGTCGGGGATCTCGTTCTACGGAAAATACAAACCACCAAAGATAGGCATAAACTATCCCCAATCTGGGAAGGGCCGTTCATTATAGCCGAGGTCACGCGGCCAGGCACCTACCGACTGAAGACCAAAGACGGCGCTCTCATCAGCAACTCATGGAACATAGAACAGCTACGTCCTTTCTATACCTGAGTTCTATAATTTTTCATGTGTACAGTTCCTCTGACTCACTACGCCGCTTGTATCAACTGAGTAGCGAGTCGGGGGCTGCATGTATATATGTGCGTTGTCAATAACATACGAGCTTATTTCACTTCGGTTATGAAGCCTTACTATGACTGTCACGTTGCCCGAGTACAGCTCCTTACTCCGAACGTTTTTATTAAAGTTCTGATAGACTAACTCGGTGCATACTATACGGTCAAGTAAAGCTAATGACAACTGAATAATAAGCTTGGCGGCATTGCACACATTGTCGATGCTTTGCACCGGCAATAATACTATGGGGGTACTCGGCGAACTGGAATTCGGTGGATTGCAGAGGAACACGAGGGAATTATACTGGTTCAGGCCCTCAATGTGAGGTAATACCCTACGTCCAGTTGAGGTGTTATTCCTCTGAGGTGGATTTGTGATCAATGATCTGGGTTGCCCTCATAGGGCGCCCTGCCTCCCTTTATATACTAGGGGACAGGGGTACATGGCAAGGATCCCAGTCGGATACGACCAAGGGATTTCCTTATTAGAGATAGAATCCTATCCGACTAAGGCTATGTTTCCTTATTGTACAAAGCATAACCTGCCGGGTGCTATCTTATCTCTAATTACATGATCTAGCCCATCCTCTATCCGAGTGGCCCATGTGCTGGTAATGAGGTACCCGGGGCCCATGGCTCCCACAGTAGCCCCTGAGACCTTCATAGTTGAGTCACAGCTGATGCCAAGTGCTCATCCTCCACGGTGAAGGTTACCCGAGTGCGATGCTCCCGAGTACTCTTTGTCCGAGTAAGTCTTCCCGAGTCCTGCTTCATGTCAGCTGGCAGCGAGGCTATGAAGGGCTTCATGTAAATATATGAATAGTGTGCGCCGAATAGGCGCACCTATTAGGTGTAGCCCCCGACTTTGTGCTTAATTGTGAAGACAATTAAACATAAAGTCAAAGATCTTTAACCTGGAAGTCTTTCCCGAATAGATTACTACTGGTATATGAGACTCTTCGGTATCATGTCAACCGGAATATAATTTATAGTCTTGCCGAGTAGGGAACTACTCGTATATAGGACTCTTCGACTTCATGTCAGTCGGAATGTGTGTTAATAGTCTTGCCGAGTAGGATACTACTCGTATATGGGACTCTTCAGCGTCATGTCAGCTGGAAAGGGGGTGTTTATAGTCTTTCCCGAGTGGCGTCCCACCCAGAAGTTAGACTCATCCGCGTCATGTCAGCGGGAATGAAGATTTATAGTCTCTCCCGAGTAGTGCACTACTCGAAAGTTAGACTCTTCAGCGTCATGTCGGCTGGAATAACGTTGCTCATGGCAACTGGTGGCCACGCATGTCGGCCGAGTACCACTTTATGAAAAATAAATCCATTGCGCGGTTAGGTGTACTCGAGAGAGATACCTGCATCCCCAATTTTAATGAAGACCAGCTTGTGATCCTTGTAAGGATATATCCTCGAGACCTGGTGGATAAGACAGATACCCAAACATATTTGTTTAGCAATAAGGCTCTCATGAAGCATATCTGTTTACCTCATCGGCTCCTGTTAGTAGCACCAGAGCTATAATTTCAACTCAGCCTGCGGGCGGCCCACATGGTGTGGGTGCCATGGGCCCCGGGTACCTCATGACAAGCATATGGGCCACTCGGATAGAGGATGAGCCTAGCCTTGTAATTAGAGATATAGCTAGATTCGGCAGACTTCGCCTTGTATAGAAAGGAATATACAGTCCTAGTCGGGTACGTTATATCTCTAAGGGGAGATCTCCTAGTCGTAATCCGATGGGGACTCCTACCTTGTAACCTTGTCTCCCAGTATATAAGGGGAGGCAGGGCGCCCCATGAGGGCAGAAGAGCTCATAGAAGCACACGGCCATACGGTTCATCAGAATCGCCACCATAATTCCTCAAAGGAATACATACAAACTGGACGTAGGGTATTACCTCACATTGAGGGCCTGAACCAGTATAAAATCCCTCTGTGTTCCTTTGCAATCCACCGAGTTTCCATCCGCCGACTAGCCCCATATATTTATTGCCGGTGTAAAACATCGACAGTTGGCGCGCCAGGTAGGGCTTCGGCGCGATCTACATCTACAAGCTCGATGGATCCAGCAACCGAAGTCGACGGCGGCAAACTCCCCCCCGGAGATACAATCGCATTCAGAAGCCTTGACTTCGTCGCCGACCAGATCGGCAATCTCACCCCGGCCGACACGGACCCGATCCAACCGGCCGAGAACCAGCGACTCCGCGCCAGTCGGCCACACGACGCTGCGGCAATCTTCGACGACATGCTGCGGTGATCTCCTATACGCCCGAGCCCAGGGACAACTCTTCCTTTCAGTGTTTGACTCGGACTCGGTTTCGAGCGGCCGAGATCGGCCGAGAAGGGAAGAGATCGTCAAATTTCCCGTTCGGACTCGGCGACGCCGCGGATATCTACAACCTACGTCCGACGCGGCAAACCCGATCCCCTGGAGTTCGACTTGGATACGGCCCCGAGCGCTCGAGATCGGATCTAGGAGGTCGGAGTGGTAATCACCCCCATCAACTATTCCGACTACGACTCTCAGTCGGACTCCGACTCTCAGTCGGACTACGACTCTAAGTCGGACAGCAGCTCGGCAAGCTTCTCTCCGCCACGAGAAATCTTCATGGCATCCAAAGGCTCCACTCCTACTCAGAATCACGCCGACTACACGAACAACGAGAGGAGGAGGCCTGCCGACTGCGAGAACAACAGAGGAAGAAGCAAGACCCCGCACGCCCGCAACGACGCCTACGCAGGGCTGGGCGAACCACTCAGCAACAAACCCTCCAAACAAAAGTCGGCGACCACGACGTCTTCGTCACGCCACAACAGAACATCGTGGCCGCCGAACCCTACTGGACACGGTCCAACTTGGGCCTGATCACCAGGCCACCCCGCCAATCCAAATAAACCATGTACCTGCCGCGTGTCAGCAGCACCAACAGTCGGCAAACACACACTCATACCGACCAACCCGGTCGCATCCCAATGCAGTCTGTTACCTCAAACGACCGATGGCCGCGCTAGTCGCTGACGCGAGCACGCCAAAGTCACCGCAACCCCAAACAACACAGGCAAACGTTCGAATGACGTCGAACAACCTGATCTCCGAGCCAACTATGCTATTCTTCCAGACACCAGATGCGCCCGCGAACGAGAAGAACAGCAACAACTGGAACGAACGACATTTCGCCTCCACCATTGAGCGGTTTTCGCCGCAGTATCGTCGATCCACATAGCGGACAACCCAGCCTTCACCCAGGAGCTACAACAGTCGACTGCAGTCAGCTTTAAGCTACAGCATAACCAAATACATGCAAACCAATCCCGAGTCCTGCTCACGGTCTACACTCTGCTATCCGAGCAGCTGGGTAAATCACAAAAAATCATGGCTAACTACCTCCCAGTGGTCTAGCCACTCAGCGAGACATGGCTAAACAGGACTCCCAAAGCGATCAATCGCTCTGAGAACTCGGAACTGTTCATTCCACCAACTCCAGGAACATAACGAGAGCCATCTTCCAGTACCACCAATCAGTTTGCGACCAAAGAAGACACGAGTCTCTTCGACTCATCAAGAGTTTCTAAGAGGAAAACTCAATCCGAACGTCAAGGATGATGTCGTCATCCCGCCCTTTCGAAAAGAGTCAAAGACACCTCGTTCACACAAATCACCGAAGCCTCCCAACTCTGTCAAGCCCTATTCACATGGCAACCAAGTACCCACTCG
>RYFJ01002115.1:0-187081 GCA_003991445.1 Oryza meyeriana var. granulata
CTGCGAGTTCATATAATCCTACATTACACAGACTAGGCCCATCACTTTCTGGTGGCCATATGCTTGTCCATGAGGTATCTATGGCCCATGGCCGTCCACAAGCTTGCAATCATTAAGAGCAAAAAAAAAAATAGCACAGAATATAAACACCTATTAGGTGTAAACCGACTGCCAGCATTTGCTAGAGGCCGATGAGGAATGAACGAATCTCATCCCCCAGATCCATACCCGACTGGCACTAGCCGATCCGAGTCAAACCATAGGAAAGTGAGTTTGCCTCCTGGACCATTTTAGATAAAAATATCATATAAAGGAGAAAACATATATCAGAAAGCGACTTGGCTGTTCGGTATTGCACGAGTTCGGAGTGGGGATGCCATCCTTGCATTTGAGCTTTGTGAAGCCCCTGAACATGTTACTTGTCATTCTGATATCTTCGCTTCTAGGGTTGAAGACGGTTGTGACCAACTGCCACAATGAAAGGCGTCCGACTTGCGTTTGCGCCAGCCTTCCCAATCGGGGCCGCGTCATCGGTGTCCTTCCGCTCCTTTGTCGGGTGCCTTTTGTCATCGAGGGCCTCAGCAACAGCATCAGCCGACGTTTGGCGTATTACATGTTCGCCATGTCAAATAGAGGTTTGACAAAACTTGGAGGCGTTCTCGAGTGAACTTAGCGATGAACGTGTGTCTTGACTCCTTCAAAAACATGGCAACGATGACGACCTCATCCTTGATCTTCGGGATTGAATTCCTCTTCTCTGAATACCTCTTGATGAAATCACGAAGAGACTCGTTCCTCCTTTGATGGCACTGATACAGGTCATACTCGGAAGATGGCCTCTCGTATGTCCCTTGGAACTTGGCAATGAAGCGTTCCTGGAGTTCTCTCCAGGTGCCGATTGATCTCTTAGGAAGTCCTGTTAGACATGTCCTCGCCGAGTCGGCTAGAGCAACTAGGAAGTAGTTAGCCATGGCCTTATGATCTCCTCCAGCTGCTCGGATTGCCAGAATGTAAACTGTGAGCCAGGACTCGGGGTTGGTCTTTCCGTCAAGTATTTTTCAATTCCAGTCGACGTTGAAGCCTGACGGCCAGCATTGGCAGCTCCATTGGAGTAAGGCCAGCTATACCCTTCATCTGTGTGAGGACTCAGACTCCAACTACGGCAAGTTAGGTTTTTGAAACCGCCATGGTGTGATGCCGAAGCGCTCATTCTCATCTTCTAGCCTCGGCGACGCTCATCTTCCTCGCAAAGTAAATAACAGCATGGACGTCAAAAGTCGGCGTTGATGTCTTGCGAAGATCACGTCGTAGTCGGCCGCCGGACATCCTGGTGTATCTCGACGGTCATCTGATGTCGGCGCTTGCCGGTCATTATATGGTTGCCGAGTGACGTGTGGCCTGACTCTGTGTGCGACTGAGTAGAGTCAGCCGCTCGGCGTCTTGTTGGGGCAGATAGACTGCGGTTGGAGAAGTCGACCTGTTGGTCGGTTTGAGAGTTTCACTAGACTATTGACGCTGCTAGCATGTAGCAGCCGGATGATCATGCGATTTAATCCTGCTATCATCGGGGTTGGCCTTGGTGATCAAGGCCCCAAATTGCAAGTGTATCCACGTAAGGTTGCAGCGGCCAACGTTCTAGAGGGGTCACAAAGACGTCATGGTCGCCGCCCTCGGTTTGGAAGATCTCCCGTTGAGCAGTGCGCCGGCCTTGCGTAGATTGTCGTGCGAACAACATCGCTCAGCCTGCAGGCGTCTTGCGTCTTCCTCCTGTTGTTCACGTAGTCGGCGGGGCTTTCTCTTCTTGCAAATCGCGTAGTCGGCGTGCCTACTCTGAGTGGGAGTTGAGCCTTGACACCATGAAGACTTCACGTGGTGGAGGAAAAGCTCACCGAGTGCTATCCGACTGAGAGTTGGAGTAGTCGGAATAGTTGAGGGGGGTAATAACGACCCCAACCTCCCTATATCCAATCTCGAGCGACTCTAAGCCATATCCGAGTTGAACTCTAGGGGATCAGGTTTGCCGTGTCAGATGCTGATTGAAGTTATCCGCGGCATTGCCTAGTTCGAATGGGAGATTGACAATCTCCTCCTCTCTTAGCCCGATTTCGGCTGGTTCAAAACCGAGTCCGAGTCGAACACCGAAAGAAAGAGTTGTCCCTAGACTCGGGCATATTGGAGATCACTGCAGCATGTCGACGAAGATCGCTGCAGCATTACGTAGGCCGACCGGCGTGGAGTCGGCTTGGTCCCTGGCCGATCGAATCGGATCCGAGTCGAACAGGGTGAGGTTGCCGAATTCGTCGGCGACGAAGTCAAGGCTCCCAAAGCTGATTGTCTGCCCGGGGAAGAACTTGATGCCGTTGACTCCGGTCGGTTGGCATCCACAGGCTTATAAAGATGATCTCGTCGAAGCCCCTACCTGGTGTGCCAACTGTCGATGTTTTGTATCGGCAATAATAATATGGGGCTACTCGTGAGACCTAAACTTGATAGACATGCTAAAGGAACACGGAACAATTTATACTGAGTTCAGGCCCTCGAGATGCAGGTAATACCCTGCGTCCAGTTGTTGTGTATTGCCTTTAAGGTTTCTTTGGTGAGATTGTATGAGTTCTTTTCTTCTGCCCTAGGGGGCTCCCTACCCCTCCTTATATACTGGAGGGTTATGAGGGTTACAGGGTTAGGAAAGCCCAGTCGGATACGACCAAGAGCTTTCCTTATTAGTACATAGAGAGTCTGGCTAGGATTATATCCCTTTCCTTGTCATGCAAGGTAATATAAAGGCCCTACTCTATCTCTAATTGCAGGAGCCAGCCCACCTCTGTCCGAGTGGCCGTAATTGCCTTCCTTGAGGTACCCAGGGCCCATCGTCTCCACACCCATAGGTACAATATCCAGTAATCAAGTCAAAAGAGCCATAAACAAGGATTAGGGTTTCCCTTTACCGATGACATTCCAAAATAAATGCAGAGTTGAAGGGAAAAATATAGCTTTAAACATAGGAACAATATGCTCAAAGGTACTGAGCAATCTGTGTGACTTGCCTTGCTGCTCCTCATAGACATCGAAACTCTCCTCGAGAAACTGCGGCTCTTCCTGAACGTCGGCGGCTAAAGGCAATAGTCATAAACGAGCAAAACAATACATCAACATACATGAACAGTACAATATTATATTCTTAATGGGTAGATCTTGATTTTTAAAGAATTTTGCAAGTTGAATCACCCCAAACGGAGTTCGGATGAATTAGTTATGAATTTTAGAAGTTTAAACCCTTTTAAAAGCATTCAAAAGAATTAATCCGATTTATTACATCATTACTGAATTGATTTAATTCAGGAAAAGGTTTTATGATGTCATCAGAGAGAGAGAGCTCTCGGCTGACCAGTGGGGCCCACTGGCAGTGAGAGGGAGGGGTTCTGGTCCACGGTGGACTAGGTCCACCGAGGTCCACAGATCCATCCGACGGCTAGGATAATATGTGATTTGATCGGATGGTCTAGATTGATCTACGATTTAAGATAAATCGAAGGGCTAAGGTTTAGGCAACCTTTGATCGAACGGTTGAGGTTTGTTCAATTGGATCTAAGGCTGGGATTTGACCGAGGAGATCGAACGGCCAAGAACAAATCGGTCGATCGACGGCCCGGATTAGATCGAAGCAGATCTTAGCTGGCGCCTACGTGGCAAGCCACATAACAGCTAGGACGGCACAGCGATGGCGGCGGCACGGGGACCAATGGTCACCGGCGATCGGCGGCACGGTGGCGTGCGGGAAGGATAGGAACAGGTAGAGGAGATCACGGCGATTCTCACCATGGGTAGACGGGCGACGAACGGTGACGAGAGGCGCCGATAGCGAGCTCCAAGCGGTGGCGGTCTTCGGGTTCCTGACGGCAATGGTGCTCCGGCGATCTCCGGCAGTCCAGGGGCGGCGGCCTAGCTTCCGTGGGCTGCAGCGAAGCTAACCGAGGCAGTGGCTGTAACGCCCTGAAAATCGTCGTAATTAAAAATTATCGCGGGTAAATGGAAATACAAGAATACACTAGAAAATTTTTTTGTTTGAGAAAAGAGTTTGAATAAAATTTTGAAATTTCCAATATTAAAAAAAATCCCGAGTTTAAATCATTAAATTAATACTTGGATGCTTTTATATTCCTGGGGTTTTGTCGGAGTATTTTAAGCATTTGAGTATTTACAATAATAAATTCTTCGTGTTTCGTGGTGGCATTTACTTCTGGTAAATTCCCCGTGATTTAATAAACTCTCTGAAATTTTCTTGGATTTTTTCAGAGCTACAGAATTAATTTTAATGCTATAAAGATCACTAAAGTAAAGTAATTAAATATAAAATAAATTCCTTTTGCATTTCCCTTGTTCGGGTCGTTCCTAATTCGGTCCTTTGAAGTCTCCCCGTTCATCGTGAACTCTGACTCCCTTTTCCTCTAGGGTTTTGTGTCGTTCCCAGAACCCTAAAGTCGCCTTGAAAACCTAAATTCGGAGTTACCGGATTTATTCATTATTGAAACTCTAGAACTCTTTTGGACTCCCAATCTGAGATCCTTTGTATTCGAAATATCTATATTCCCCTTTGAGATAAATCTTAGATATTCCCTTAAACTCCTTTTCCGTCGAAGCAAATCCAAATCTTTAATCATCTGAGATTTCTCCAAATTCTGGTCATAATAAAACACCCTTGTCAATTCCCTAATCCTAAAATATTTTACTTGGAATATTCCATTTTCCTGTTCCCGGGAAAATATTATAATTTCCCGCATCTCCAAAATATCCACATATTTTGGGAAGTTCAATTATGCTTGAATAATTCGAACTATTGATCTCTGCAAAATAATTCCCAATTTTATCGGATTCCCGAATTATTCCGAGATCCGGTTTCCCCAAATATTCTTTGATAAAATACCCTTCTTTTTCGAATCCCGCCAAATATTCTCCCTTTTTGAATTCCCAAAATATTCATCTATTTTGGACATATAAATGTTTCCCAGAAAATCCCCTCTAGTTCCCAACTCGATGAATAATCCGATATTTGTTTTCCCAAATATTCCTCGAATATCCCGATATTCTACTCCCCAAATTTCCATCGGGAAAATATTCTTCATTCTCTGAATCCCACAATATATTCCGTCTCCCGGACCCCCACTACATATATTCTTTTTCTAATTACTTCCAAATACTGTTTGATTCCCAATATATATATTTATACCTATGTAATATACGTATGTATATATATATGTATGAATGTATATACACCCTCAATATTCCAAATTTGTTTCACCCCAAAAATTCCTTTGACTCGACATTTTAATCATCTCTGGTAATCCGAGGTTTCCCCAAATCCCAGATTTGACAAAATATCCTTGAGCTTCCAATTTCTAAAATCCCATATATATATGTATAGATTCTGATTATCAGAATATTCCGACCTCTGAATATTCTACAAATCTTCAATTCAGAAATATATCTCGAATTTATAAATTCCAATTTTCCAAATTTGGAATTTATCAGAAGACCCCTCTCCTTTCTCCTTTTTCCCCTTTCCTCTTTTCTTCCTTCTTCTGTCCTTCTTCCTGGTCGAGCTCCCGGCCCAGGCACCACGCCGCACCCCGAGACTCCTGCCCGGCCCGCGCTTCGCTCGCCCGTGCCCGCGCCCTCTCCTCGGCCCGGCCTGCGCCCCGGCCCGCGCCTCCCTCGGCCTGCGCCCGACCTCGGCCCAAGCTAGCCGCCGGTCCAGCCCAGCGCCACCCCCTACGCCTCCGCCCCGCAACCGCCGCCGCCGAATCCGCCGCGTCGCCGCTCCCGTGCCGCCGCCGGAGCCAAGCCCCATATATATAGCCGCCACCCCAGTAGCCCTAGCCCTAGCCCTAGCCTGCTGCCCCGTGCGCCGCCGTCGCTAGAATCGTAGCCGTCGCGCACAGCTGCTCGCCCGTCGCCGCCGCTAGGTCGCAGCCATGCCCAAGGCTGCCGCCCCTGTGCCCCGTCGACCCCGCCGTCGTCGTCTTCGATCCCAGCGCCGCCGCTGCATCGAGCCGCGTCGTCGCCAGTTCGCTGCCGTGCCGCAGTGCGTCGTCGCCGTCTTCGTCTCTGCCCACATCGGCAAGCCATCGGACGCCGCCTCCCTTCGGCGTCCGGTGAGTCATCCAAATCCGCCGCCAAGTCGTCCTCATCTCCTGCCTGTGAGCTCCAGGTCGTGCCTTGTCCTCCGCATCGTCGCCTCTTCTCGTCTCTGGCGCCTCTCGCATCCAGTAGCCGACGCCTGCTGCCACCAGTTGGTCGCCAATCGTCTTGCACTGTCTCGGTGAGACCCGAAGCTGCGCCCCATCTTCTCACTCCCTCCGCTTGGTGCCCATCGGACGTCCGCTGCCGTCCGTCGCCCCGACGCCGATGGCGCCGCCCCCACCAACAGAGGACGTCGCCTCCTCTCGGCCCCTGCCATGATGCCCATCGATCAACCCGTCACCGTCGGTGCCGCATCGTCGTCGCCTCGCCTCGGCTCCGTGCCAACCTCGCCGCCGGCGTCTTTTCTCCCTGCTCGGTCTCGCGTCGCCGCATCCTACCATGGGGCAGGAGCTTGCCCTCGACCTTGAGTCACTGCTGGGTGGCCCTCATCTGTGTATGCCATGCGGGGCCAAGACAGTTTCCTCTCCTTTGTTTTCGTATGACAAATGGGCCCCACTCAATTATCCCTTGCCAAAAACAATTCCTCTATTATTAACTTCCGAGAGAATATTCCCAAGAATATTCCTTTTCAATTCTTTTCGGGATTCATCTGAATACAATCTTGATACAAAAGCCATATATTACTTCCGTTTGAAGTCCGAATCGACCCGTATTCTTCCTAATTATCTAAAACTCATAAATTCACTTGTTTATGTATTTTTATGTTATTGTTTATTTGGAGTTTCTTAGGATTATTATCGTTTTACGTGTAGTTACCCGTAAACGTTATCGTCGATTCGGAAAGACTTCGGAGTCTGCGGAAGAGTTCGGAAGAGCAATTGAAGAACGTTTTGTGATTGCAAGGGCAAGTCCGACAATCTCCTTGAGCATGTTGATCCCGTTTGCGAAAGCTACTTTTATTTTAAAGTTATTGCAATGAAATGCTTTAGAATGACATTATTACGGGTAATATACTTAATAGCCAATATTCCTTGATAATTATGGGGCCATTTGGTTATTGCTATCTATACCTTGATACTTGGGTGAATAATACTATGACTAGCTGGATGTTTAATATTTATCTGGCTAGATTATTTAGGAGTTGCTTAGCATGCCTAGAAACTGGTAGTATCATTTTATATGGGAAACTATTCATTCATTCTGATTAATAATGATTAATGGTGATAACTTTTCACGACGCTTGGTCGTAGGTTGATTAATTCACTATGTCAACTAAAACATTGACTGAATGGTGGGTTTGTGAGCACCAGGGTTTAGTGTTTGTTGCTAGACGGTGCTCATGACAATTAAGGACCGGTTCGCGGACTACTTGTTGCGAAGCAAACACTTGCCAGAGTGCCTAACCACAAGCTAGTATGGGCTAGCAGGAGTTTGAAGTGTTGGCGAGTTAAATAGGAGGCTCCAGGGCGTGTTTGTGGCTGGTATAAGTCCACACATGGCACCATCCACACAAGTGAAAAAAAACAAAAAATAAGGCCATGCTTCGGGCGTCGGACCGTCTTGCGGGGAGGGCATTGATCACCCCTACGGAGACCGGAGGTTTGGCGGGAGGAGCTCTCCTATTGTGCGAGTTAAAAAGTACACCAATGAATGATCCTGTCACAACTCCTTTCCAAGGTACCCTGTGGTGGCTACTTAGGCACACATTGATGTGTTGAGGTACCCCTACATCATACCGTGGTGGTATCGAGGGCACAGTGATGTGTTGTGGAGTTATGTCTTGTGGTAAATTCCGGTACATCTCTGGCCAGAGTAAAACTATTCGAATAGCCGTGGCCACGGTTAAGGGCGAGCCTAGCAATGTTTCTGTGATTAGTCCCACACTGCTTTACAATGATGATAAATGATGGAATTTTGATAGCTCCTGGTTGGAGAAGTAATGGTTTGGGCCTGAACTGCGTTGGAGCGCTGTTCAGTGGTTGATTCAATACTGATTAATAATTAAACTATACTGTTTTTAATAATTTCGAATGCAAATGTTTTAAATGCTGTTTTATGCAAATAAGCCATATTATGCCTTTCCTTTGGTATCCTGTTGCATTATATTGCATTCCCTAGTGTGGCTTGTTGAGTATGGTGGGTGGTACTCAGTCTTGCATTATTGCAATCTTTAGAGTGAAGCCTTGCGAGGAGGAGAAGATGGTGTTTGGCTTATACCCCAGTTGAGCTGCCTGTGGTTTGGAGCTGAAGCTACGCTAGTTGCCGTTCCGCTGCTGATTTCTTCTGTGTGAGGACTAAGTGCCTCTGTTGTAAGTATTTATCGTTATTTCGTATTTGGTTATGTTTATCAAATTGTCAATTTGTGTACCTCAGCTGATTCCTGGACGAGGATTTACTGCACAAATTAGCTTTGGAAATTCTAGTGAATTTCTGGGCGTGACAGTGGCGAACTCCAACGGCGATCGAAGCAGCGGTGACATGCGACCAGGGCTCGGCGGCAGCGGCGGAGCGAGCTCGGGACGCGGGGAGGCGGCTAGGGCTAGCTAGGGCTCAATCTAGTGTACGGGAAAGCTCCCAGGGGTCTCGGGCTTGCTAGTTAAGGTGGAGAGTGGCGGAGTCTGGCTCAGGTTCGGCGAGATACGCGGTGGTGACGAATTAGGGATATGGGTCCGAGTCGGGAAGCTTCGGGTCTCCTCAACCGACAGCGATAGGGCTCCGGTTTATTGGGGATAAGGTAGAGGAGGACCGGGGCTCCGTTTCTCCTCAACCAATTTGATCCGAGGCCAACCGACATGAGCAGATTCCGCGGGATTGCGGTGGCAGCACTCGGGGATGAACAAGACCCTCCCCGGCAAGAGGTTGATGACGACCCAACAGGTGGGGCCCACCTGTCGGCGAGGCAAGAGCGACGCGGCGGCCGTAGGCCGTGGGCTGCGCGCACAAGGGGAGAGGCGATAAGTGCACAGTAACGGGCCAAAAACGGCCCAAGTGCATAGGGAGGAGGTTTTTAATTCTTTTTCTTTTATTTTAATGCTCTGAACACTATTTAATTCACCAAAAATACTTCCCTTAATCAAATAAATCCAAGAAAATTCTAGGAAATAGATAATTAAGCAAAGAATTTTATAAAATTATTTCCAAGCCCATTTTGCTATAAATTTTTCTTTGATTTTCTTATTTACACTCCTTGCGGCTTTTAATTTAATTTCTAAAATTCCTTTTTCACATTTATTGTTATATGGGGATAAATTCAGGGTGTTACACAACCCCTTCCGTGTAACGCCCTAGCGTTAGGCATAAAAATAATTAAATAAAAACTCTATTCGTGAAAATTTGTTTTTGGCAATGTCATGCTTGTATGTGTCAAGGTTCTAATCTCAATCCAACACCCGAAACCAAGTCCCCCTCTCTGTGACCCATCCACTAATTCAAAATCAATCCAAAATTCAAACTCGACCATCCATTGATTCCCTCCAAATATACAAAAAAAAAATTCAAACTCCCTCTATTCCTTCATAGTCAAATCCTCCTGTTGGACCACGGGGCTCCTTCTCTGCAGCCCATTACTGTGCCACCCGGCCGCTACGGCTCCCCCCGCCCCCCTCCCGCGCACGTGGCACGTGTCTCGAGAGAGAGAGAGAGAAACGTCCCTCTCTCGCTCTCTGCCTCTCGGCTTCTCTTTCCCTTCTCGCCGCGGACAACGACGTGTGATTCAAACCCTACCGTGGAGTAGTTGTTCCTGCCCGCAAGCCCTGCCATGGCCGACCACAAGGACACCATCGTCACCGCCCTACGCCGGAGACCAGTTTGTCCCTGCCTCGCTCCAACCCGCCCGCTCGGCTTTATGCCGTCATCCGCTTCGCGTCACCATGGCCGCCGCAAACCGTCAAGCCTCGGACGAGCCTGCCTGTCCCCACCAACCCCAAAAGTGTGAGAAAAACCCACCTTTTCCTCCTCCTCCCCTCCCTTTTGGGCTCCCGGATGCGCTCGGTCACCCCCTTTTTCCCCTCCCCGTTGCGAGCCTCTGCTCCGCCTCATCACGACCCACGGTGGAGTGCGGACCGCTGACGCCACTCGCCGTCCTCACCTCGACCGAGACAACTCACCGCTCGAAATCCCCGCGCAACCCCTAGCCCCAACCGACCTCGCGAGGCCTATAAAACCTTTCGCCGCCGCTCTGGTTGTCTCTCTTCCGAAACCGTCCTCCAAACCGCCTTGGAGTCCCGCGCCGCATCGAGCTCGCGCAGCGCCTGGGACTGCCGCCGCCATCATCGTCGGCCCCCTCTTCTCCGCCTGTTCGCGCTGAGGCACGAACGATCACGTTCGTGCCGCCGGCCAGCCGTCACTGCACACTCCAGTCACGGTAGCATTTCGCTCTCCGTTTTTCCTTCCCGTCCCTCTCATAGCTCCCCTGGATACCCCCCCCAGCGCCTCCCCGAGGCCTAGCTTCCCCCGTAGACGACGCCCCATGTTTGCCGCGCCGCCATCTTTCTGTCCGACGCCGCCCGTCGAGTAGCGCCACCCGCCGTCCACGTACGCCCCGGGAACCCCTCTGAACCGCATCTGGAGGCCTCAGCCGCAAGGAATTGCTCTATGGAGCTTCGCCGGAGAAGTCCCCAAATCCCCACCACCTCGGTTCGCCGCCGCGATTCCCGCCGTTGTTTTCCCGGCCCGGCAAATCCGAGCCGTTGGGCACCTCCCTCGTGTTCCGTTCTCTCAACCAGTGTCTTGCGCCCCTTGTCTCCCTCTGGATCGCCCCGACAAGCCTCGCCGCCGCTAGCCGTCGGATGTGGGCACTGTTCTTCGTCTACCTCCATCCGTGCGCAACTGCGAGCCCACGGTTATCCCTTGCCTCGCGCACACTTGATCCGCCGTGAACCGTGCGACTGTGCGCGGGTCCCGCCGCGCCCATTTTACCATGCACCGGCGGATGCACCCCGACCACCATGTCCCCCACCTCGCCCCTCTCCGTGAACTCCATCCCCGTGAACCGTGAGACCGACAACGGGCCCCGCCCCTGGATCTGGGCCCACCGGTCAGAACCCTGCCCGCAACGCCGCACCGGTTGCTGGGCCATGGGGCCGATCGGCCCGGAGGCCCAAGTATCTCTCCCGGGCCGCCGTGGGCCTAGCCCGTGCGCGTGCCCCTCCGTTCTCCCTTGGCTGACAGCTGGGCCCCACCTGGCAGTGGGCCAGAGGAGATAAAAATTGAGAGAAATCATTTCTTTTCTTTTTCAACTGGTCCAGAAAATCCCCAATACCTTCAAAAATTCATATGTTTTTAACCGTTCGTCCAATTGACTCCGTTCCACCTCCAAATTTTTTTTACAAATGAGATCTATCCATTGGCATGCTTAGAGGTCACTAATAGGACTATTATAATAGTCTTTTTTTGTTGAGTTATTTTATTTCGCGTGTAGCGTAGGAGTCAGAAGAGCCCCAGGACGCGAATCTCGAATGCGAAGCTTCAGGCCTTGAGCAAGGCAAGTCACCATTGAACATGTTGCGCCCATAATTACGGAATTAAGTACTTTAATTGCTAAAACTGCATCTACTAGGTTATACTGAAAATAAATTCTTGGCCGCAGTCGCGAGACGACCGATAGGCCGCCAACCTATTTGCTACATTGTCTTCTTGACGTGATCCCCTTAACATCCTTGTCACCCCCTTGATAGATCCCGGTACATGTGCTGACTGGCATGGTACGGGTGATCGCCTATCAAATTTAAAAAGGACTACGATGTGTAAAACTTGGGTTTAGAAAACCCTGAAAAACCCGACACCTGGGGCAGTGTCTTGAAAATAAAATGATTTTTTTAAAACTGCGATGCGGGGATCGTGCCAGCAGGGCGAGTCTCCCGCATTGCAGCTAAGAACCAATTCCTTTTGAATTTTATCCAAATATATAACAGTACAACCACATGGGTGATATGGGACAGCCCCTAGCTGAGTAACTAGTCGTCCAGGGACGCCTTGCATACCATTGGATTGTGGATCGTACGGGAGAGCGACGGGGATGCCTCCTGGGTTCTTGGCACAGTATGGTCGAGGACCTACCTATTGTTGGTCGTGGACCCCTCCAATTAGCATGGGGTAATCTGGTGTCGACTTTAAAAATGTCTTGTCGTAAAAACCCCTAGTCACCAGTCGTGTCTGCTCGGTCGCGAAATTGGTGATAGGGTAAGTCGCGTCGTGTGGGTAAAGTGTATCCTCTCTGTAGAGGTTTAAACTGTTTGAACAGCCGTATCCACGGTCATAGGCGGATGTGAGCTGATTCCTCAGCGTAGTTTTGTTTGACTACTACTTGTGAAAGGATGCTGTGGAATGGGAATCTGTTTTCGGAAATGTGGTGAAGTTGTCGAGGACAACAGGGCTGTGGGCTCGATGTTGATGGATTAGCTGGTAGAGCTAGATCCCGGAAGCCAACTCTTGGAAGTTGCGTTAAATCAAAGATTGATACAATTCACTCCAATCCAAGTGAGATTCCACCTCACTCAGATTGTTGAGAAGCACATATTTAGACTATTCAAATGGAGATTCAAACAAAATGAATGAGAAAACAAACAGTCACTCTTTGAAGCTTATATTAACCACTCAAGTTCACATGGCTTGTTGAGTACGCTAGTACTCATCTTGCTCTATATATATCTATCCTCCTGGTGCTAAAAGACGAGATAGATCCAACCGACCAGGAGTTCTTCTAGGAGCAGGCTGGCTTCGAGGAGTTTTAGTGTTTCGGCTTAGTTTCCGAGTCACGCTTGTAGCTTTGGGTTAGATTCTATTTCCACTCTTTTGCTAATATATCGTTGTGAATTTAGGGTATGTCTGTAGTTTCAACCTAGATGTAAGATTATGTCTATTAATAAAGATAAGTTGTGCCATAACGATTTTATTACCTGTTGTACCAGCACTATATTCTTAGGACTGGTATGATTATGCAGGTTAATTCTACGGCCTAGACTCGTCCTTCCCGAAAGGCCAGTTTGGGTCATGACATTCTGTGCCGGCACTCCTCCCCCATTCGCCTCGGACCAGCGCCGTCGTGACGAGTCTTCCACGGCGGAGATCGGGTGGCGCGCCGCGCTCATCACCGTCACGGCCTGGTCGACGGCGGCCCAAACGGCAGCCCATGCTACCCCGGGGAGAGGAGACGCGCCCTCGTCGACCCAGATCCACCAACCTGTTGTGTTCCTGCGCCGGTCCTCTACTCCACCCCCACCGGGTCCTCCAAGACCGCCGGCCCTCTTCCTCTTCGTGAGCCGCCGGCGTCTTGATCTGACTCCCACCTCTGCACCGACCACTCCATGCTCCACCGGCGAGGCCTCCGACCAGTCTGCGGTTGCGGTGACACAAAACCCGTCCAAATCCATGCCGTTGGTGCAGCTCAGGACACGTAAGGCCTGATTCTCCTGGTGGCTCCTTCGTGTTGACCATTCTTCGATGTGGTGGTGTCAGTCCTCGTTATAGATGTCCAAATGGGCCGTGCCCCGTCGGGCCGGCCCGGGCACGGTGCTACAGTAACCGTGCCCGGGCCGTGCCGGCACGGCCCGAGTAGCCGTGCCGTGCCTGGGCCGGCGGTGCGGCACGGCGGGCCGGCACGGCACGGCCCGTGGACTGTAGCGGGCCGGCACGGGCACGGCACGGGCACGGGCACGGCACGGGGCACGGGCACGGGCACGGGGCGCGGGAACGGGGCACGGGGCACGGCACGGGGCACGGGACGGCACGGCCCGCCCGGAGGGCGGCGGCGGAGGCCGCGCCGCCGTGGCAGGCGTCTGCGGCCGCGGAGGCCGAGGCAGGCGTCGGCGGCCGAGGCCGGGCAGGCGCCCGGGCGAGGAGGCGGCGGCGGAGGGCGCCGGCGGAGGCCGAGGCAGCAGCCGGGAGGAGGCGGGTGCGGGAGGAGGCGGCCGGGAGGAGGTGGCGGAGCCGAGGAGGCCGGGAGGAGGCGGCGGGAGGCCGAGGCGGCGGGAGGAGGCGGAGGAGCCGAGGAGGCGGAGGAGGAGGAGGCGGGAGGAGGCGGAGGAGCCGAGGAGGAGGCGGCGGGAGGCCGAGGCGGAGGAGGAGGCGGAGGAGGAGGAGGCGGGAGGAGGCGGAGGAGCCGAGGAGGAGGCGGAGGAGCGGAGGAGCCGAGGAGGCGGAGGAGGAGGAGGCGAGGCTGGAGGAGGCGGAGGAGCCGAGGAGGCGGCGGGAGGCCGAGGCGGCGGGAGGAGGCGGAGGAGGCGGCGGGAGGCCAAGGTGGAGGAGCCGAGGAGGCGGGGGAGGAGGAGGGAGGCGGGAGGAGGCGGAGGAGCCGAGGAGGAGGCGGAGGAGGAGGCGGAGGAGGCGGAGGAGCCGAGGAGGCGGCGGGAGGCCGAGGCGGCGGGAGGAGGTGGAGGAGCCGAGGAGGCCGGGAGGAGGCCAAGGCGGCGGGAGGAGGCGGAGGGCTGCCGAGGAGCCGAGGAGAGGAGGCCGGGAGGAGGTCGAGGCCGGCCTGGCCGGGTGCATGCGGGAGGAGGAGGCAGGCGACCGTTGCACTGACATCTGCCCGTTGCTGATGACCGTTGCTACAGTGTTCGGCCGCGTTGGCCCAGTCAAAAATTGACACATGTCCCAACGGTCCGAAAAAACGGCTAGATTTTGAATATAGCCGTTGCTAGAGTTCAATGCGATCACGGGCGGAAGAAAAAGAAAAATTCTTCCTTTTCGTACGAACCAAATTCCTCGCTGGACGAATGGATGGATGGATTGGTAGGTAGAGCAGTGTTCTTGTCTCTGCCTGCGGCGACGGTGAGGGAGTGATGAGTTGTGAGAGTGGGGACTGACAGGCTTGGACGGCGCAAGCTATAGATGTCCAAATGGGCCGTGCCCCGTTGGGCCGGCCCGGGCATGGTGCTACAGTAACCATGCCCGGGCCGGCCCGGCACGGTTGGCCGTGGGCCGTGCCATGCCTGGGCCGGCGGTGCGGCACGGCGGGCCGGCACGGCACGGCCCGTGGACTGTAGCGGGCCGGCACGGGCACGGCACGGGGCATGGGCACGGGCACGGGCACGGGCACGGGGCGCGGGAACGGGGCACGGGGCACGGCACGGGGCACGGGCCGGCACGGCCCGCCCGGAGGGCGGCGGCGGAGGCCGCGCCGCCGTGGCAGGCGTCTGCGGCCGCGGAGGCCGAGGCAGGCGTCGGCGGCCGAGGCCGGGCAGGCGCCCGGGCGAGGAGGCGCGGCGGAGGGCGCCGGCGGAGGCCGAGCAGCAGCCGGGAGGAGGCGGGTGCGGGAGGAGGCGGCCGGGAGGAGGCGGCGGAGCCGAGAAGGCCGGGAGGAGGCGGCGGGAGGAGGCGGAGGAGCCGAGGAGGCGGAGGGAGGAGGAGCGGGAGGAGGCGGAGGAGCGAGGAGGAGGCGGCGGAGGCCGAGGCGGAGGGAGGAGGCGGAGGAGGAGGAGGCGGGGAGGAGGCGGAGGCCGAGGAGGAGGCGGAGGAGGCGGAGGAGCCGAGGAGGCGGCGGGAGGCCGAGGTGGAGGAGCGAGGAGGCGGAGGAGGAGGAGGCGAGGCGGAGAGGCGGAGGAGCCGAGGAGGCGGCGGGAGCGAGGCGGCGGGAGGAGGTGGAGGAGCCGAGGAGGCCGGGAGGAGGCCGAGGCGGCGGGAGGAGGCGGAGGGCTGCCGAGGAGCCGAGGAGAGGAGGCGGGAGGAGGTCGAGGCCGGCCTGGCGGGTACGTGCGGAGAGGAGGAGCAGGCGACCGTTGCACTGACATCTGCCCGTTGCTGATGACCGTTGCTACAGTGTTCGGCCGCGTTGGCCCAGTCAAAAATTGACACCTGTCCCAACGGTCCGAAAAAACGGCTAGATTTTGAATCTAGCCGTTGCATGACCAAAAAAATCCGAAAAGATATCAAAAAAATCCGAAAAATTGTGAAATTTTTTCCTATAAATAGGGGAACCCCCAGCCACATTTTTCCTCATCCAAACCTCCCAATCTCTCCTCTTGTGCTCTATTCTCCTCTCTTTTGCTCTCTTTGCTCAAAATTTTTGTTTTAGACAAAATTTTGTCTAAAATTTAAAAATTTCCCACATTCTCATAGGTAATAGCTGCAGCCTCCGGTGCTCCTGCAAGGTAAAAAAATCTTAAATTTTCTTCTTTGTTCGTACTATTTTTTTAATACTAATTTTCTCTATTTATATTGCAGGATGGATCCGAACTACCCGACGTTTCAACTGAGCGACTTCGACCCGAGCTATCTGTCGATGTCGCAAGGAGACAACTCCGGGTCGGCTCCTACACCGCAAGAACATACGGAGGAAATACATGCGGCTTCACAAGGATCCGGAACTGCGAGCGGGAGCTTGTCAACGGCAACCGGCTCAAAGAGATCAAGAACTTCCTCCGCCTGGCAACATTTTGATGAGATCAAGGAGACCGCCGCGGATGGAAGGGAGGTAACTTACGCGAAATGTAAAATTTGTAAAACTAAACTCTCTGGAAAATCTTCTGGTGGAACAGGGCATTTGAGGCGCATGCTGAGGCGTGTGCGAAGAAGCAAGGTTACCAGCTAAGACAGCAGCAACTGGTACTCAATCCGGACGGTACGGTACGTTCATGGGAGTATGATGCTCAGGTAGCACGAGATTCCCTTACCCGTTTAATTGCTAGACAGGATCTACCCCTAAATTTTGGTGAGTCTCCTGCATTTGAGACTTACATTAAAACTGCTCATAATCCTAGGTTTCAAGCTGTTAGTAGACAAACTACAACCCGGGACTTGGTGAATGTTACAACCAAGGCCAGGATAATATTAAACAATTATTTGCTACTTGCACATTTCTATTAGTATCACATCTGATATTTGGAGTGGTAGGGCTAAGGAAGACTATATTAGTGTAGTTGCTCATTATGTGATGATGAATGGGAACTACAAAAAAAGAGTAATAGCTTTAAAATTAATTGATGTTTCACATAATGCAGAAAATATTGCTGAACGAATTTCTAGAGTTTGTGAGGATTTTGGCATCACAAATAAAATATTTGCAGTAACTCTAGATAATGCAGCTGCAAATTCCAGAGCAATGAAATTTTGCAGCCTTTATTCAATGTTTATGCTGAATCATTTCTTTTACATCAACGTTGTGCTTGCCATATTATTAATCTTATAGTTAAATCTGGTTTTAAAAGAGTAACTGTATATCTCGATTCTATCCGTGAAGCCATAACATGGCTGAATGGTTCTAATCCTCGACTTGCGACCTTCAAGCGATTCTGCATCGCTTCGGACAAGCAACCACGCAAGTTCCAAACAGATGCGGACCATCGGTGGAACTCGACTTATTTAATGTTGAAACATGTCTTGCCTTACAAAGATATGCTAACTGTTTTCTTGCAGTCCAAGAATGTTGTTACCAGTGACGGGCAACCGCTACTGACAGAACAGTCTTGGCATGTTGTAGAAAGGTTTTATTACTTTCTTGAAACATTTTATGATGCAACTGTTACTTTGTCTGGTGTTTACTATCCAACTGCTAATTTAATTTTGCATAAAATTTTTGAGATTGCCACTTTATTAAAAGAATATGAAGATGACCAACTATTAGGATTTGCAGTATATAACATGAAACAAAAATATCTTAAATACTGGAGGAACATTCCATACTTGTATGCTTTTGCATTTATTCTTGATCCTAGGGGTAAAATACGGGGTTTCTAAATATTTTAAATCTTATTGGGGATACAATGAATATTGATTACACTAACTACTATTCTGATTGTAAGACAAAATTGTATGAAGTATTTCGAAAGTATGAAACTAAGTTTCAGGGAGTTCGCGTGCAAAGAGCCCCACCCGTCCCTGTCCCAGGTAAGAAGAAATTGCAGTGGGGCCGAATTTGGGGTGGTTCCTCTTCTTCTTCGAGCACCGGTGGTGGAAGTTCGGCCGCAGCAAGTCCTGCACACGCTTCACTTGAAGCTCTTGAGCTGTCTACCTACTTGGACAGCGACTCGATCAACCAGGAAGATCTCAACGTTCTTCAATGGTGGAATGATCACAAGACCCAATATCCCGTGCTCTCAAAGCTAGCACGGGATGTGTTCACGGTGCCTGTGTCTACGGTATCATCCGAATCGGCCTTCAGTCTTTGCGGAAAAATTATTGAGGAGAGAAGAAGAAATCTCCACAGTGAGGTGATAGAAATGCTACTTGCGGTTAAAGACTGGGAGCTAGCTAAGGAACGTGCCCAACACACCACGGAGAACCAAGATTTGGCTAAGCAGTTCGAAAATCTTTACCTACAAAATGAGGAACTAGAGTAATCTTTTTTATTTTTAAGTATTGACCTTTAGCTGTACTCTTTTTTCTTTGTCATGGTTTTCTCAAAATTGAGTTTTTACATGACAGAGTTTTTAATGAGGCAGCTGTGTAATATCAAAATCAATAAAGGTCATTGCGCAATTTTTCTCTATATCTATGTAGAAATTAAATTGCATAACTATGTATGTTCTTCTATTTTGCTTGTTTAAACATATAAAAATTTTCTCCTCTAATATCATCAAAAAAATACCCTCATATTTTTTTACTCATCTTACATAATGTTTTTACATTTTTTTAATATTTTTTTACCACTCCTCTAATTTTTTAAAAAATTTTAAGTCTCTTTTTTTCTTTTTTTACTCATCTCTCTCAGACTCAGTCACTCTCACTAAGTGAGAGTGACTCAGTCCGGTCGGGACTCGGCGCAGGCGGGGAGGCGGCGGCGGAGGGCGGCGGCAGGCGGCGGAGGCCGGGGAGGCGCGCGTGGGAGGCGGCGACGGAGGGGGCGGAGGAGGCCGAGGCGGCGGGACGAGGCGGAGGAGCCGAGGAGGCCGAGGCGGCGGGAGGCCGAGGCGGCGGCAGGCGGCGGAGGGGGCGGCGCGCATGCGGGGAGGCGCGCGCGGGAGGCGGCGGCGGAGGGGGCGGAGGAGGCCGAGGCGGCGGGACGAGGCGGAGGAGCCGAGGCGGCGGCAGGCGGCGGAGGGGGCGGCGCGCATGCGGGGAGGCGGGGCGGCGCGCAGGCGGGGAGGCGGCCGCGGAGGGTGGCGGCAGGCGGCGGAGGCCTGGGACGCCGGACGCGCGGCGGCAGGCGTCGGCGGACCGGGCCGGCCCGGGCACGGTGGGCTGCCGACGGGCCGTGCCGGCACGGCACGGCCCACGACCCCGGCGTGCCGTGCCTGGGCCGGGGGGAGGCACGCGGGCCGGCACGGCACAGCCCGCTACAGGAACCGTGCCTACACGGGCCGTGCCGTAGCGGGCCGTGCCGGACCGTGCCTCGGTCCGTGCCGGCCCGGTCCGCCCGTTTGGCCACCTCTAGTCCTCGTTGCTGGTGGAGAAATTTCGAATGGTTGCATTGTACACGAAGATTATTAATGAGTAAATTTTTTATCCGCTGGCTGTGATGCTTGTGTAAATATTTTATTTATGGTGTTCGGTCGGCGGCAGAAACATAGATAGGGATATGTTTTTTCTCGTATGGTGCAAAAAGGATGAAAATTGTCGAAAAACAGTCCATCTGTGCCGCCTTTCGACATCCCCAATATATATCAGATTTAGATCTCAATCCAGCCGGCAACCTTGAATTGTAACATTTGGAAATAGCTCATCAGTTCTGTTTACTTGTCCAAAAATTCACATAGCAGGTTCTTCAAATAATTAGTTATAACCCCTCTTTCTTACAGAAAAAAGCATTGATCATGATCAGAAACTACAAGCAACAAATGTTGGCCTTAATTTTACAAGCCAAGATATGAAATTATAGGAGATGGTTACTGTCAATATGGTTTCGAAAAAAAAAATTGTCAATGACTACCATTTACAATCCTTGCATATATCGACTTATTTACCTAAAAAAACATGAACAGCAGATGGCTTGCTACAATTCTGAAGCTGAAAAGCTTGACCTTCCATTTTGCCTTAAAAAAGAAGCGGCATGAAGGTGAGTTAGTCATCAATGGCTTTTGCTCTCATGCAACCACATGGGGAACATCGCTGTTGCTTCCGACTGTCCCGCCTTCTACCATAGAGAAAATCTACTAGCTGCACTTTTGATCGCCGGTGCACGGATTTTGATGTTCTTATGCTGGTCTGCTCCTCCTCATATTTCAGTAGAGCTTCCTGGACCTTCTGCATTTCCACCTCCAGCCTCCCAATCTTCTCTGCCATCTTCCTCGCACGCTCCATGATCTTGCGCTGGTGTCTGCTCCTCAAGTCAATGTTGTCCCCATCAAGACCATCTGCAGATGTGAACTCCTCAGCCTTCTTGGACAGTTTACTGTTGCTATCGATCAGCTGCATGATGAAACCCTCCGCTTCTCTTATTTGGTACCTAACGCTCTCAAGCTCGAGCCCTTCCGATGCCTCTGTGTTAGTTTTGAGCTCCTGAATACTGGATTGGAGGGCATTGAGCCTCTGAGCATCAGAAGCCAATCTTTCGATGACCTTGTTCTTCCACTCTTGGTGCGGCTCCATGGTGATTGACCTTGGTAGCTCTTGCTTGTCAATGCTGAGTTCTTTCACGGCCATCAGCTCAGAGGGAGGCCTTTTGCAATTGTTCCTTTCAAATGACTCAATTTGTGGTGGTCTCAAATCATTGTGTGCATGGCTACTGCTCGGTCCAACGATGCCAAAGTCAAGCATCTTGTCATCTACCTGTGCTACAGTTTTATTGGCCTGACCAAGGGAACCGGTTTTATGACCTGAAGAAATTTGGATGAGGTCAAGCTGAATGTCTTTCAGCATTTGCTCATAATTCATTTCAATTAAGTCATCGTCCAAAATCTCCTTGAGCTTCAGCACCTCAATCTGCTTCCTCGCTTCTTGCAGATTGGCATTGAAATCAAGCCTCTCTTGTTCAAGAAGGACAGCCGTATCCGTGACCACCTTCTGGAGTGCTTTGATGGTCCCATGCAATTTCTGCAGCTCCATGTCTTTCACTGTGATTACTGCATTCTGATCACCGCTGGATCTCATATTGGAATTCAAAACCTGAGTTGATAATGCATTTTCCTTCAAAATAAGAAACACCCAATAAGTTCCCCCCAAAAAAAATGATACGTCATGATAAACCTTGCAGGATAAACTTTTCAGAGAAAACGTGCAAATATCTAATGCTGGTCTTAGTAATTAGAAATGTTAGATTGAGCAACTGCAGATTAATTGTAAGAGAATTTGAGCAGGAGCAGCTGAGTAGGTAATTATTAGATCCTAAATAGGAAATAGGACAGGAAACTATACCTCCATCCTGAGCTTATTTGATGGCAAACAATCGTTGGCAAGGGATAAGGTTTGTTTCTCTAGGGCACTGACTTCATTCTGCAATGATCCTACCACTGTAAAATCTCCATTCAAATCAACTTTCAGCCTTCTGTTCTCAATCTCAACAGCATTTAGCTTGTCCTTCAGCTCATCTACATATGAGTTCCTACGGGTGATCTCTTCCTTGAGCACCTCCTTCTGTACCATAGTGCTTATCGCAAAACTCTCACATGTTATGATGAGCTCGAGGACCTTCTCCTTGAACAGAGCCGCATTCATGATGGCCATTTGCATATTAGCCAGCAATCTTTTGATGTCTTCATCACAAGATTTGATGTCAATCATAGGGTTCTCCTTGCTCCTAAGTTCACTCTGCAATTTATGTACTTCCTCTTGTAACATTTCATTTGATTTCTCAAGGTCAGCCATGCCGACGTCCGTGTGGTCCATTTCCAAGTTTTGATGGTACTCTTGTTGGCTCCTTCCAGAATTCAGTAGATTGGTGTCTTGCCGTGCTGGATGACCCCTTCCTATAGCATTTTCTGCACTACTCCAGTTACAAATACTGAAGGTTCTACTGAGTTCTTTGTTGCATTGGTTACTTTCTATTTCTATATCCCCAAGCTTCATATTCATCATCTTGATGTCCTGATAAAGCTCGCTGCCTGCTGTTTGGAGTTGCGCAAAATCACTATGCAAAGACTCCAATTGCAACGCACTCTCTTCATGAAGGCTTCTAAAGACCACAGCAAGGATATCTTTGCTGATTACTTCACTGATTAGAATGCTAATGTCATCTTTGAAAACCCTTTCTTTCTCTCTGGAATCATATAGTTCATTGGACAGCAACGAGTTTTCTTGAATGAGCTTGATAATCTCACTTTGCAATGACCTCCGAGACTCTTGCAGTTCTGACAACTGCCCAACCAAGAACTTTGCTTCTGCCCTTAGCTCATCCACCTTGCAATTACGAGTCTCCACTTCTTCCCAGAACTCATCAGTGATATTCACAAGTTCTTGTTTTTCTCTCTGAAGCTGGAGCAATTCCTCACTGTTTGATTGCTCCTGTTGCTTCAGGATGTTCCTCTCTGACCTCAGATCAGCCACCTCTTGTCCAAAGTGTTCCAAGAGTGTGACAACGAGTGACTTCTCAACAAGTTCATTCTGTTTCACATCCTGAGCATCAGATATAGTGTTCAGAAGGCAGTTGATCTCATGCAAAATGAGATGCACAATGCTATCAAGCTTCATTTGGTCTAAGGATTCATACTTCTCCTCCAAATGCAAGACTTTCAGCACTGAACCAATCCATTTAGTTAGCTTCTGATTATTCTCCGACAAGTACTCCATTTTCTCCTCCAGAACCTGACATACTTCTTCCTTCATTTGTAGTTGTGCTAAGAAATCTGAATTTGTTTCTGCAATGTCTTCCAAACACTGCTTCCAGATGAAGATTTCAATCTTAGCTTTCACAATGTTTTGCTCCTCCTCTTCAAGCTGTTCCTCTCTATTCCTGCCTTTTTGCGACAGTAGGTTGATTTTCTTGTGTAGAGCATCGAATTCAGACTTTCTAGAGTGTTCAAGATCATTGTGCTCCTTCCTCTCAAACCTTATCTGTTCCTGTAACTTGATCACCTCGTCAAGCACTGAGTCTTTCTCTTGTTGTAGATCAGAGTGTCGCCTTTCTAGCTCTTGGTACTGTGCTTCCAAATTCAGCAGGGTATCACTGATTCTATCAACCTGAAACAATAATAAGAAAGGCAGATAACCAAAAGATTCAAACATTGTTTAATTTCTGATGATTACTGCTAGAAATAACAAAGTTTGCCACACGCTATACCTGACAGGCAAGAGTACTCTTCTCATATTGAAGTGCAGAATTCTGATTGTGCAATGCCTCTGAAGATTCTTCCAGCTCTTTTAATTTCCCTCTCAAGCTTTCGAGTTCAGCATTAGCATCAGATAATGAATTCTCCAGGAAGACATTCTTCTCAAATAGTTCTGTCATGGTCTGAGAAATTGCCTCAATTTGTGCAGCAAGCACAGCTCGCTCAGACTGATGACTGGAAACCCTGGAACTAAGTTGCTTGCATGATTCTTCCAATTCTGCCTTCTTTTCCCTCAATATTTCGAGCTCAGCAGTAGCAGCTGACAAAGACTTCTCCAAATATTCATTCTTCTCTGACATCCTCTCCAGACGCCTCAGGTTCTCAATATGCAGAACTTCTGTGCTCTCATGGTTTCTTATAATCCCTTTCAACTCAACATTGCCATCCTTCAATTCTTGTACGAGTGCTTGTAGCGATTCCACATTCAAGTCCACAGCTTGTATTTGCTCCTTGATTGAAAAGTGTTTCTTCTCCAAGTCACTCCTATCCTCCTTAAGGTGGTAAAGTTCATTTTGAAGTGTCTTCTTTTCATCAACGTGTCGGCAAACATCTTCCTCAAGTCTCCGTTGTGCATTCTTCATCGTTATTATCTCGTCCTGCAGACGAATTATCACGGATGAGGAAGAGTGAATTTTATCATTCAAACTTATGTTCTCTTTTTGAAATTTCTCCAATTCTTTCTCAAGCATAACCTTTTCTGTTTCAATGTCCTTTCCCTTGCTTACTTCGATCTGCTTCTCAAGAGCCAAAAGCCTCAGTTTGTCCTGAGCAAGTATTAACTGCTTCTCCAAAGAGAGCTGAGCCATTTCTGCTTGCATGCACTTGAGATGCTCCTCCTCTGTAGAGATGTTAAGCTTTTCCAACTCAGCTTTCTTCTCGTTTAGCTCTTCATGCTTCTGTTTCAACATATTTTTCAGCTTATTCAGCTCCAAATGCATCTCCTGGTTTGCTTTTTCAAGAAGAACAGAATGTTCATCCGCTGTGGTTAAAGGCTGCAATCCACTTTGCATATCCTCTTTCAGTCTGTTGAATTTCTCCTGTGTATTCAATATTTCAGACTTGAGGTTCTGTAATCTAGCAGTAGATTGTTGGCATTGCAGAACTGCGGCTTCCTTCTCTGCCTTTTGTTGTGCAAGTGCCTCCTTGAGGCAAACAACCTCCAATTCAGCCTTGTTAGTCTGCTCTAACATTGATGAAATTCTATTCTTGAGGTCTTTGTTTTCCTCTGACAAACTTGCTAGTTCCTTCAGCCGTTCATTATCCTGGTTGTCTGCACAAGAACATTTGTTGGAAAATATTCATATTTTCACTATTTTAATTAAGATTGTCTTAAGTGTTTTATGGGGCTTACCTTTATCATGCCTTTTTGAATCACTGGCATTGATGAAAGAGAGGAAATATGGAACCATGTCTGGATTGTCCATATCAGTTTCGACGGAAGCAGTTTCAGCTGGGAGATCATCATCCAAGTCCACCAGAACCTGCTCAGGAAATACTTCTGCTATCTTACGATTGGCCTGTCGGAGTTCACCAGCTGCATGATCATATCTCTCTGCTAAAGCTCGGTATGCACGGTACAACTCCTCAAGCAAGGTCATCAGCTCAGGACGCCTTCGGTAGTACATTTCTGCCCTTTTTGCAAATGATTCAGCGTCTTCTTCAATGATCTTGATCATCATCTTGATTTTGCTATCCATATCTGTATTAATCAATCATTCAAAAAAGATAAGCTCAGTGCAAACTTATGTTCAGTTGCTGGAAATGGAAATTACAGCACCATACTATGCACAGACATGATAGTCAAACATTCCATAGCTCATAGTATCCATTTTTAATACATCTGGATTGGAAACTCAGTTGATAAGCTAACATGGTCTTCACTTATGAAGTGAGCTTATCTACAGAATGGAAGATTCATGCTATTCCATGAATGGTTAATTTGATTATCATGTTAGGTGCATATTAATGACTATTAAAACGTATGGCTGATAGTAACATTATAAGTTCAAACAATACAGCAGATCATTTCATAGGTATACCCATTCAGGAGTTGTATTCTCGTGTTAGCAGAGTGATAGACAGGTGCCATATGTGACCAAGTACTGCAGTCTGCAGACTACATAGGAGCTCTTCTAACTTTCAGTAAATTTTCTACCTAAAACAGTATTATAACAAATTGTACATCAATGTAGACTGTAGTAGTGCATTGCTCTGCAGCTGAAGTCCGCATTAGCATTTGGTCATTCAGTACAGAAATCTCCTACCCGAGACCTATGCCTGCAGAAGATCTAAGCTGTACTATTATATGCCAGCATTAAAGGTGTGCATGTGCTTCCTCAATTTCTCATGACTTTTACACAGGTACTAGTGCAATGCAAGTCTTTTTCTGATATAATATTACTCCATAAGGCACATAACATAGTTTTACTCAATATTTTTTAGAGAATATTTTTACTCAATCATTAAAATATTTGTTATTTAAAACCTTGAGATCACACAAAGCCAAGAAAAATTGCTAATAGGCACATTATATCAAGGTCATATATCCACTTAATCAAACAATGTACAGCATAAGATTTTCCAGATTTCATAATTTCAAATGCAAAATGATATTCTTTTTCTAGGTTTCCAATTTGAAAGGTCAGCCTTGTATCACCAAGCCAACAATCAATGGAGAGAATAGAGAATAAGACCAGTTTGCCTTGAATAACACTAGAGATTTAAACTCTGCATTTCACCTTTTATTGAACGCCTATTTAATTGTCCATGAAATTTGAATTCAACATTTCTGTTCCATTCGACTATCATTTCTGTATCAGGATTGCAATTATAATGGCAGAACACCATACCCTCAGCCTGTAGAATCCAAAGAGTCCACTATACAAGGAAATGCTTGCAGATAGCTTTAGATTGTTTACCTGTTAGATTTTCTTGAAGCCATTTTGAGTTCTTCGGGCAGATATGACTGTTCCACCACCATGAATATTTGCGCCTCGTATTGGTTGGCGATGTTTCTGCCATTATGCCAACAATCTAAACAGGCAGAGCTACTTTCACACTTGGAAGAAACTTTGATCCTTAATAAACCACAGCCAGATGAGTATGAGTTACAACTAATGTTCACGATCTAACACAGTCGTTTTCGAGAAAAATGATCTAACACAGTCAATTACCTGCAAAATAACAAAAAATATCAGACTGGGGGCACAAGGCACAAAGTACACTCGACAAGTCGACATGAAAAAACAACCAATATATGAGTAAAGAAGGGATCACTTCATGTTCCCATTTTCAAATTCACAGCAGAAAATCAATACTGCAACTACCTTGCCACACTCAACACACCATAGTACTTCATAGCAGATTGAAAAAATCTAGCAGCCAAATCTCCAAGTAATAGCTTAGTTTGTGGATACTTGACCCAAATTCTAAACATGGGTTTTATTGTTGCCTTTCTTACAAACGAAGCAGATAATATAAGATGAACAAAACAATAATGAATAAGCAGCAGTGAAACTGCAAGCATCCCACTCCCGAGAAGATCGCTTCATAATTCGCTAATGTACTGGTCACAATTTTTTTTAGAATATGGAACATAAAAAACATGAACTCAGTAGAGAGTTAACTCCAGCATCAATCAACAAAAGAGTAATTTGTTTGATCAAAACTACATAAAAATAGGAGGAACAAGAATTTTATACAATGAATAAGCAAAGAAAACAATACCGAGTTGAGGAAATCAAAAGCTGTCATCAATGGCTCAAAAATTTTACCTAGCTAGTATCCTGGTTCAGAAACAAACAGAGGTTGCTTGCAGAGTTAGGAAATGTAGAATCAAGCAATAATGAAGGAATGATAGAGAAAAGGGTGGGCACTGACAAGAGAACTCAACAACCCAAATAAAAAGATAGTAAGCCCCAACCACTTCCCAGCTCCCAAATGACCCACATATGTAGCAAAATTTCCAAACCCAACATGAAGAAGACCGCATTAATTACTAGTTTCTTCATCGGTTATATGTAGCTGTGATCAATTATCTGAAAAAAAAGGTACTGTTCTCAAAAGGCATCCTTTGATAGATGATAGTTCGATGGCCCAAAAGCACAAAAACGAAAGGCAGAAACCTGCTTTCCAGCCAATTCCCGAATGCACATGAAAGCAAAGAACAATAGAATTCCCAATCTTTGGAGAGCATTTCGCAAACTGACGATAAAGACATTGATCAGACGGCCTCCATGAAAGAGAAAAGATCATCCTTTGATGAACTCCGAAGGAAAATCCATCAATACTAAATGCATCAGTGAACTGAAATCCTAAAACCACGGGAAGCAAACATGAAACCCAAGGAGTGATCCTAATTCCCCAAGATGGATTTACCAGTCCCGATCTTTGAAGCAGTACAGACAGATGGGGGCAGAAAGTTACCAAAAGAAAATATAAAACAATCTCAGCAATTCATAAAGGTTGAACTGATGATGAAGAGACAGGCCCCAAAAGAAACCTGAAAAAAGACAATCTCGCAGCAAAGAAAGCACAATACAATCAAAGGAGACCAGAGAGAACATCAAGGCCATGGCTAGCAAAAACAGGAGAAGGGAAAAGGAATCAAAGTAAAGCTGATGCATATCATCAAGAAAAAGAAAAAAAGAAAAGGGAAAAGGAAGGGGGGAGAGAGAGAGAGCACCTCTCTGCACCTGCAGCTGCAACCTAATGGAGATCCAGCTGCTCCCCATCCCACCTCTAGGCCATTTCCCACCAACACCACACCAAGATTGAATGCCTATGCGTATGTGTGAATGTATCAGCACCAAGATTCTTCTTTTCTTCAGAGTTCTCTCATCTCTTGGAGCAGAGCTGCAACCATGCAAGAAAGAAGAAGCAGCAGAGTGGGAATCAGATCACTGACGAGAGGGGGGAGACGGGAGCGGCGGTGATGGGGATTTAATTGTCCGTTTGTTCTCGCGTAACTGAAAACCAAGGACAGATTTTGCGGCACAAACAGAGTTCAATGCGATCACGGGCGGAAGAAAAAGAAAAATTCTTCCTTTTCGTACGAACCAAATTCCTCGCTGGACGAATGGATGGATGGATTGGTAGGTAGAGCAGTGTTCTTGTCTCTGCCTGCGGCGACGGTGAGGGAGTGATGAGTTGTGAGAGTGGGGACTGACAGGCTTGGACGGCGCAAGCTATAGATGTCCAAATGGGCCGTGCCCCGTTGGGCCGGCCCGGGCATGGTGCTACAGTAACCATGCCCGGGCCGGCCCGGCACGGTTGGCCGTGGGCCGTGCCATGCCTGGGCCGGCGGTGCGGCACGGCGGGCCGGCACGGCACGGCCCGTGGACTGTAGCGGGCCGGCACGGGCACGGCACGGGGCATGGGCACGGGCACGGGCACGGGCACGGGGCGCGGGCACGGGGCACGGCACGGGGCACGGGCCGGCACGGCCCGCCCGGAGGGCGGCGGCGGAGGCCGCGCCGCCGTGGCAGGCGTCTGCGGCCGCGGAGGCCGAGGCAGGCGTCGGCGGCCGAGGCCGGGCAGGCGCCCGGGCGAGGAGGCGGCGGCGGAGGGCGCCGGCGGAGGCCGAGGCAGCAGCCGGGAGGAGGCGGGTGCGGGAGGAGGCGGCCGGGAGGAGGCGGCGGAGCCGAGGAGGCCGGGAGGAGGCGGCGGGAGGAGGCGGAGGAGCCGAGGAGGCGGAGGAGGAGGAGGCGGGAGGAGGCGGAGGAGCCGAGGAGGAGGCGGCGGGAGGCCGAGGCGGAGGGAGGAGGCGGAGGAGGAGGAGGCGGGAGGAGGCGGAGGAGCCGAGGAGGAGGCGGAGGAGGCGGAGGAGCCGAGGAGGCGGCGGGAGGCCGAGGTGGAGGAGCCGAGAGGCGGAGGAGGAGGAGGAGCGAGGCGGGAGGAGGCGGAGGAGCCGAGGAGGCGGCGGGAGGCCGAGGCGGCGGGAGGAGGTGGAGGAGCCGAGGAGGCCGAGGAGGCCGAGGCGGCGGGAGGAGGCGGAGGGCTGCCGAGGAGCCGAGGAGAGGAGGCCGGAGGAGGTCGAGGCCGGCCTGGCCGGGTACGTGCGGGAGGAGGAGGCAGGCGACCGTTGCACTGACATCTGCCCGTTGCTGATGACCGTTGCTACAGTGTTCGGCCGCGTTGGCCCAGTCAAAAAATTGACACCTGTCCCAACGGTCCGAAAAAACGGCTAGATTTTGAATCTAGCCGTTGCATGACCAAAAAATCCGAAAAAGATATCAAAAAAAATCCCGAAAAATTGTGAAATTTTTTCCTATAAATAGGGGAACCCCCAGCCACATTTTTCCTCATCCAAACCTCCCAATCTCTCCTCTTGTGCTCTATTCTCCTCTCTTTTGCTCTCTTTGCTCAAAATTTTTGTTTTAGACAAAATTTTGTCTAAAATTTAAAAATTTCCCACATTCTCATAGGTAATAGCTGCAGCCTCCGGTGCTCCTGCAAGGTAAAAAAATCTTAAATTTTCTTCTTTGTTCGTACTATTTTTTTAATACTAATTTTCTCTATTTATATTGCAGGATGGATCCGAACTACCCGACGTTTCAACTGAGCGACTTCGACCCGAGCTATCTGTCGATGTCGCAAGGAGACAACTCCGGGTCGGCTCCTACACCGCAAGAACATACGGAGGAAATACATGCGGCTTCACAAGGATCCGGAACTGCGAGCGGGAGCTTGTCAACGGCAACCGGCTCAAAGAGATCAAGAACTTCCTCCGCCTGGCAACATTTTGATGAGATCAAGGAGACCGCCGCGGATGGAAGGGAGGTAACTTACGCGAAATGTAAAATTTGTAAAACTAAACTCTCTGGAAAATCTTCTGGTGGAACAGGGCATTTGAGGCGGCATGCTGAGGCGTGTGCGAAGAAGCAAGGTTACCAGCTAAGACAGCAGCAACTGGTACTCAATCCGGACGGTACGGTACGTTCATGGGAGTATGATGCTCAGGTAGCACGAGATTCCCTTACCCGTTTAATTGCTAGACAGGATCTACCCCTAAATTTTGGTGAGTCTCCTGCATTTGAGACTTACATTAAAACTGGCTCATAATCCTAGGTTTCAAGCTGTTAGTAGACAAACTACAACCTAGGACTTGGTGAATGTTTACAACCAAGGCCAGGATAATATTAAACAATTATTTGCTACTTGCACATTTTCTATTAGTATCACATCTGATATTTGGAGTGGTAGGGCTAAGGAAGACTATATTAGTGTAGTTGCTCATTATGTTGATGATGAATGGGAACTACAAAAAAGAGTAATAGCTTTAAAATTAATTGATGTTTCACATAATGCAGAAAATATTGCTGAACGAATTTCTAGAGTTTGTGAGGATTTTGGCATCACAAATAAAATATTTGCAGTAACTCTAGATAATGCAGCTGCAAATTCCAGAGCAATGGAAATTTTGCAGCCTTTATTCAATGTTTATGCTGAATCATTTCTTTTACATCAACGTTGTGCTTGCCATATTATTAATCTTATAGTTAAATCTGGTTTTAAAGAGTAACTGTAATATCTCGATTCTATCCGTGAAGCCATAACATGGCTGAATGGTTCTAATCCTCGACTTGCGACCTTCAAGCGATTCTGCATCGCTTCGGACAAGCAACCACGCAAGTTCCAAACGGATGCGGACCATCGGTGGAACTCGACTTATTTAATGTTGAAACATGTCTTGCCTTACAAAGATATGCTAACTGTTTTCTTGCAGTCCAAGAATGTTGTTACCAGTGACGGGCAACCACTACTGACAGAACAGTCTTGGCATGTTGTAGAAAGGTTTTATTACTTTCTTGAAACATTTTATGATGCAACCGTTACTTTGTCTGGTGTTTACTATTCAACTGCTAATTTAATTTTGCATAAAATTTTTGAGATTGCCACTTTATTAAAAGAATATGAAGATGACCAACTATTAGGATTTGCAGTATATAACATGAAACAAAAATATCTTAAATACTGGAGGAACATTCCATACTTGTATGCTTTTGCATTTATTCTTGATCCTAGGGGTAAAATACGGGGGTTTCTAAATATTTTAAATCTTATTGGGGATACAATGAATATTGATTACACTAACTACTATTCTGATTGTAAGACAAAATTGTATGAAGTATTTCGAAAGTATGAAACTAAGTTTCAGGGAGTTCGCGTGCAAAGAGCCCCACCCGTCCCTGTCCCAGGTAAGAAGAAATTGCAGTGGGGCCGAATTTGGGGTGGTTCCTCTTCTTCTTCGAGCACCGGTGGTGGAAGTTCGGCCGCAGCAAGTCCTGCACACGCTTCACTTGAAGCTCTTGAGCTGTCTACCTACTTGGACAGCGACTCGATCAACCAGGAAGATCTCAACGTTCTTCAATGGTGGAATGATCACAAGACCCAATATCCCGTGCTCTCAAAGCTAGCACGGGATGTGTTCACGGTGCCTGTGTCTACGGTATCATCCGAATCGGCCTTCAGTCTTTGCGGAAGAATTATTGAGGAGAGAAGAAGAAATCTCCACAGTGAGGTGGTAGAAATGCTACTTGCGGTTAAAGACTGGGAGCTAGCTAAGGAACGTGCCCAACACACCACGGAGAATCAAGATTTGGCTGAGCAGTTCGAAAATCTTTACCTACAAAATGAGGAACTAGAGTAATCTTTTTTATTTTTAAGTATTGACCTTTAGCTGTACTCTTTTTTCTTTGTCATGGTTTTCTCAAAATTGAGTTTTTACATGACAGAGTTTTTAATGAGGCAGCTGTGTAATATCAAAATCAATAAAGGTCATTGCGCAATTTTTCTCTATATCTATATAGAAATTAAATTGCATAACTATGTATGTTCTTCTATTTTGCTTGTTTAAACATATAAAAATTTCCTCCTCTAATATCATCAAAAAATACCCTCATATTTTTTTACTCATCTTACATAATGTTTTTACATTTTTTTAATATTTTTTTATCACTCCTCTAATTTTTTAAAAATTTTTAAGTCTCTTTTTTTCTTTTTTTACTCATCTCTCTCAGACTCAGTCACTCTCACTAAGTGAGAGTGACTCAGTCCGGTCGGGACTCGGCGCAGGCGGGGAGGCGGCGGAGGGCGGCCTCGGGGGGCGGCGCGCAGGCGGGGAGGCGGCGGCGGAGGGCGGCGGCAGGCGGCGGAGGCCGGGGAGGCGCGCGCGGGAGGCGGCGGCGGAGGGGGCTGAGGAGGCCGAGGCGGCGGGACGAGGCGGAGGAGCCGAGGAGGCCAAGGCGGCGGGAGGCCGAGGCGGCGGCAGGCGGCGGAGGGGGCGGCGCGCATGCGGGGAGGCGGCGGCGGCAGGCGACGGAGGCCGGGGAGGCGCGCGTGGGAGGCGGCGGCGGAGGGGGCGGAGGAGGCCGAGGCGGCGGGACGAGGCGGAGGAGCCGAGGAGGCCGAGGCGGCGACAGGCGGCGGAGGGGGCGGCGCGCATGCGGGGAGGCGGGGGCGGCGCGCAGGCGGGGAGGCGGCGGCGGCAGGCGGCGGAGGCCGGGGACGCCGGACGCGCGGCGGCAGGCGTCGGCGGACCGGGCCGGCCCGGGCACGGTGGGCTGCCGACGGGCCGTGCCGGCACGGCACGGCCCACGACCCCGGCGTGCCATGCCTGGGCCGGGGGGGAGGCACGCGGGCCGGCACGGCACGGCCCGCTACAGGAACCGTGCGTACACGGGCCGTGCCGTAGCGGGCCTCGGTCCGTGCCGGCCCGGTCCGCCCGTTTGGCCACCTATAGCGCAAGCCAAAGCTCTGAATGATTAATTTCTTTGTTTTTCATTCCAAGTATATCAAAATTTTTCCTTCTGGAGTTGGAGAATTTGCATATGTGTCCTTGGAAAACGTTGGGAATTTTCCTTGCGAGAATGAATTAGTGGGTTATCATTAGCAGCTTCTTTTTGTCAGATTCTTTGGCTCCTTGCGTTCTTTAAGGGAATTAGTTGGTTAATTAGTGGTTCATGTGGGCGATACATGCCAAGAACGGGGCCATTGTATAATGCAGAATGATTAGGAGTATGATTGTGAATTTGTGATTGTGTTGTACAGTGAAAGTTCACTTTTTTTTTTGTAGGCACGAGTTCTTTACGGCTTTTTTTTTGGTCACTTGTGTGCATGTTTTATCATGATGCACTAGCTTACAGTAATTACTGACCTGTAGAACGATGGAAAACGCTGGATTGAATCGCTAATAAGCACCAGAAGGAAGAAGCACAGTTTCAGAATTCCAGCCATAATCTAGCTGTCGGCAGTTGCCTCACCTCTCACCAGTCAGCACTCAGCCATAATCTAGCAGTACAGCACTGCCGCTGACAGAAAAAGACGCTAGCTCAGCTGGAGCGATAATTGCGGAGCTAATCCCTCTCTTCAGACCGTCCGATCAAGTCATAACGGCTCAGATAGAAGTATTAAACTCCAAAGATGCTAGTAAGTATTATCGAGTATTCCAGCACTCTACTGAAATTTGACAGCTCTGAAAGAAGAGCACAGCTGTTTCAGTTACTCCCTCAGCATGTGGTTGTTTACTCATAGTATCTCTGAGTGTTAGTAACACATTAAGTACTTAACACTAGTCACTTATTGCTGCTAGCCTTCTACTAGCAATTGCTCCAAGTATCGACCTGAATTCATCGTCATTAGGCAGTTGCAGCTACCTGCTTCCTGTGTGTCGTTCCATGATCCAGGGACGGTGAACTGAACAAAATTAATCAGGTTGCTTTGTCTGTAATTCAGAGCAACAGCCAATTTTTTTTAACTTACACCATATTTTTCTACCTTTCACTTTTGACTACAGAGACGTTGCTCCTCTTATGTTAACGTTTCAACCTGCGATCTTTTTCAGCCGGACCCATTTTGATCTCTTCGCTACTCCAACATGAAAACTACTAGCTAACCACAACACAATCCTACCTAAGAAAGCTTCCTCTACTTGCATATCAAGCTGTTCCATTCTCTGAAAAAAAAATATGCCAAAGCTAATACAGTTTATAGTAGCTAGCTAGGCAAGATCGGTGTTCTTGTGGTCGATCAAACTTGTTAAGTACGGATTAAGCACATGTAGAAAATACATACACATCCTTGTCACTCACCTACCAACGGCCCAATGCCATCACTAATTAATTAGCTCACTAACAAGTAATCTACTACCTGCACCGACAGGGGAGCCTAAATCCTATAGCTTGCAGAAGGATTATTCTTTGCTACGAATCAAAACTAGCACAAACCGGATGGATGGTTCATGGCTAAAGAGGAAGACATGCATTTGAGTTAATCAAATTCAATTAAATTAAAACTGGTTGATTGGGCCCGTTCTTTCTAGTGTTAAAATAAGAAAGGGAACATGTTCTTTCAGATTGTTGGGGAGAATGCAGAGAAATGGATGTGGAAGTATTAGCTTTACTAATTATGGACAAGTTATGATTTAAGAGGTGAGGTGGCCGTCCAAATTAATAAAACTAATGCATTTGTGATCAACGTGTTCGTCCATGGCATATTCTTTCTTTCTTTCTTTGTGAAAGATGCCCTGTTTTATTTTATTTAGGAAGAAGCCATGCGAAGCTAAAGAAGATTGCTTTGCTTGGGGGCTGAGACGATGACTATTAATCTTCACTCTTCAGGAGACAAAAAGTGAGGATCTCCTCTCCTTTTGGTTTTAATGAAAAATAAAAGAAAAGGATAGTGGATATGTGGGTACACTGTCAAATATTGAGAGGTTTGCTGTTGCATGCATTCTTCATCAAAAACTGATTGAGAGAACACCAGTAAATTACTAAACGTAAAACTGATTGAAAGAGCACACGAGTAAATACTTACACGAGTATAGTTAACATCTAGATTAGCTATTTTATAAGATACAAACATAAAAGTGTAAATAAGATGCTATGCTCTTTTGAGTTAATTCTTTCTTCATCAGCGAAATTTTGAAAGAAGCTATGAGTGCACGTGTTGAAAGACACACACACGCATATATCACTGTATTAGTATCGGATGACTTTTGAACTATTATTTGTCGTGATTATTATGTTTTATCTCTCATAGCCAGTATCCCAGCATAAAACCTTGTGATCATCTTTACCTATGGTCTAAAAAGGCTATTTCCTGGTGGATCAAACTACTGTTTCTTATCAACATGGCTGTAATCTCTTGTATTATTTAATATAATCTAGCATGTTTCGGAAAAAGAAAAACTACTGTTTCTTTACGTGCACAACATGTAAATTAGTTCACTCGTTTCATAATGTCCATCGTGTATGCGACTGTCCACGTTTCCATTCGATAATTGTTTACACTGTTCAAAGGGCAGATAGCCCAATACATTAGACCATCCTGATGACAATCTGGAGCCGCTGTTTTGTCGGTGCACTGCACCATGCATATTACAATGATTGATTATTTGCTTGTACAGAAACACAGAATTACATGTGCTAGTAGAGTACTACTAGTACATCCGTTCAACAATACCCATCAGGTTTGTGTATCGATCATCAATGTGGTAAATTAGAAAAGAAAAACTAATATGCATGAAAAGACCATAATGTGTTCCTCTATTAGGCCTCGTTTGGCAGGCCTCAATTCAAGCCCATTCCGCATGGGTGAGACGGGAATTTAAGCATGCAAAACAAGGTCTTGATTGACATGATACAGCCACTTTACCTTTCTTTAAAACATTTAATTAGACGTATGGTTATGAAGCCAAAACACTGTAATTACTCCACTGCATTTCTTGGTTACTCCGGATGAGGGCTAGTGTCGGTTCGATTGAACCCCCCGGAAACCCATACAACAAATCGAATCGTTCTTTTACCATTACATTTAGTTATGTCTTTTTATCTATCTTTTACCTAGTTTATATCCTAATTCGCTCATCTTTGTTGGTTTGTGCGATAAGCCGTTCGTATTGATCATGAGAGTGTAAATTCTTTTATAGGTTTGTCCCGTAAATCTTCCGTTTCGTCCACGAGACGTATGTTTAATTCTAATTTATCTAAATTTGCTCAGCTAGCCGGTTTTGATCTCTAGACTCATCTTATTCAGGAGTTTCCTAAGATCAAGACGGTTGGTGACTCCATTCACACTGCAAATCTTTAGTTGACTCCATGTTAGCCCAAAAAGAAGCCTACATGTATATGCAAGAAGCAATGCCGAGCAGAGATAAGACCAGCAGTATCTACATGACGTTACACTATACTCCTTTCGTTTTCAAATAACTGACATAATTGGATTTATTGTTTGAACTTTAATAACTAATTATTCTTAAATGGTTATACTAAAGTTAACAAAAAAAATTGTCATCATATTTTTTAAAAAAAAGATAAGGGGTTAAAGTGCGAAATTAAATAGTATCCGATATCACTTATTTAGAAATGAAGGGAGTAGTTTTTCCCTATGCTCCCAAATCCCAAATGCATGACTTGGAGTAGTTTGCCCCATGTAGATTTTTTTTAATATTTTTTTTAAAAAAATATTTACAAAAGTATATTTTTATTTCAAAAATTTACAAAAATATACTCCCAACGCCATCTAGGCCCTCCTAGAGGACGATTTTATGACGTGGCAGACGACCGTGGGCCAGGTGGCCGACGGCCGTCTGCCCTTTTGCAGGCAGCCCCTTTGCCGTCCTCTGGGACCGTCTGTAAAAGCGTTAGCCCCCCGGTCAGCGTTTTTGCACGCCGCCCCTTTACCGCCCTCCTAGAGGGCTAAAGGGGGCCACCTGCAAAAAGGGCCGTCTGTCACATCATAAAATCGAAAAACGTTCTCCCAGAGGGCGTTGGAAGTATATTTTTGTAAATTTTTGAAATGAAAATATACTTTTATAAATATTTTTTAAAAAAATATAAAAATAAAAAAAATTCCCCATGTTCAGTACCGAGGCCTCATTCGACATGGGCCAGGCCCCGGTCCTTCCACGGGATGGTCCAGGATTAATTTGGGCCATGCCAAGCAAGGCCTCAATGTTAAGACTAACACTAGATTAACTATTCATTTAATAGGGTATAATATATAATAATGAATGGTGGGTAGTAACGAGAAATAGTACAGTACTACATATACATATACACTAGTACAATCGTACAGCAAACGGTAGTAACAAACAAATAGAATAACAAGGTCTACGTTAACTTAAACTCTTACTGACCAAGTACATACGTGTGTACTTTGTGTCTATAATCATCCGGTCAAATACTATCTACTTGGTAATCAACTTCAAACTTGCACAATGCGACGACAGATTTTGCATTGCAACACGCAAGCTCAATTGTAATAAGGTCGTCGATTTCTTCAGGAGGCCGATGCGTGTCAGTCATTCCCTTTTATAAAAAAAAAAAAGTGGGCAAATTATTGGACCATTTTGATAGCCTCACGATACACGAAAGAAACACTGATTGATCCTCACCTGTGCACCGTGCTTGATGTTGAAAATATTAACAATTTTTTATTAAAATTAATCTAAAAATAAATAGTGTAAATCATAAAGAAGATAAGGTAAACAGACATGTAAGAGATCTAAACATGAGTAACAAGAATCTCTATCTTAACTGCATATTGTAGCAGAACATCAAATAAGAATATAAGAGCAGAAGAACATACGGTACTGCAATAGTAGCAGATGCAGAACCATTGTTATTATCTCCTATAGTCATTGTTGTTCCCACTTCTAGAACCGTTCCCGTTGACGCCATCAGCCATGATGGATATACTCGATCAGTCGTGGATGTAGTCAATCGATTGAGTAGTCACGTGATACATTTCTAAAAACCTGATTCATATTCTTCTCCTAGTGCAAAATTAGGAAGGCACAGATTCTGGAGGCCTGCTCTCCCAGCACGGTGCACGCACACGCCAGGATGGAAAAACCAAAGTAATAAATAAAATGGAGTGCGTGTTTTTATGTTCTCTCTTGCTCATGAAAAATCAAATCCATTCTCCTTTTATAGAAGAAATGAAAGACAAATAGGAAGGGACTCATGGAAGAGAAAGAGAGTAATTAATTATCATCAACCAACCATCCATCATCCACTGCTTCATCAACCAGCCATCAATTAGATGTAATTGATCGTTGCTTACCATTGCATTAATCAATTTTTGGATCCCATTATGAATGAACATAAGTAACTCTCAATATAATGAGCCTTAAAATTAATTTATTTGATTTAATTGATTTAAATAGGCTAATACTCAATTAAATCTAACACCTGAATCTTTCCGTGCATGCCTCGTCTGACAGCTCAGCAACTTGTTTAAAGAAAAATTTTTGGAGTTGATAGCTTCGATTTACCCCCTCCCAGAAGGATTCAAAATTTATCCCTAAATATAAAGAATTTAAAATACGATCTCTCACATCTATCATTCCTTATTCGATTTTGTTCCTGTCCTATCCCCATCCACCTTCCAATCACCATATATTCTTCATTAGTAAGGAGTATCACAGTCTTTTATCTTCATCTTTAATTTCTTAAAAAATCTAATCCCTTATATTTGAGACGGAAAAATAGTAGTTTGGATTAGATTGGTAAGTCAATATATGTCGCCCAAATTCTTAAGTGTGGACGCTTGCTTTGGTGCTAAAATTCTGATAAAATTGATTTGGCTAAAATCGGAGTTATTTGCTTTGCTGCAAACGATGGCCAACAAAATATTGCACATGCCAAATTTTTGTACCAAGCCAGATAAACTTGTGATTTCATTATGGTTACTAATATTTTGGTATGGTTGAGAAACACTGCATTGCCACCTATGCTTTCGTACTAATCATTCATTTCATCCACCTTCCTGGTTCAACAGAATAGTACTAGTTATTGGTATTGGTTGAGCAACGGCTTATAAGCCAAGAAAAATAAATAAAGAAGCCAAAAATAATTTTAAAAAGATTTTTGTAATTGTATTTTTAAGGTCCAAAAGGGATAAGAAAAAGATAAAGCAACGGGAAAAAAACCCTAGTTGTCTATTGGTGATGATTTGTTTTTATAGACAAAATTGTATAAACGACATAATTATATCTACACCATGTCAGCATCTCTCTCACACACCTATGTAATCTCAAGTTCCTCTTTCCCGGACACTAGATTTTGGGCTTTCTACATCCATTTTTCTTTTTTTAAGGGCCCTTTTCCTTATTCTAGATAGGTGGTTTTGAACCGGGTGTCACACCGGTGATTTTCCCCCCTTAGTCGATAGGATGAGTCTCGTGTTTTTCATGCACAAAAGATTTGAGGACCTCAAATCTCTAGTTTAAAAATATATGTTAAACCCGCACACATGTGTACATATGACAAGAATGGGTGCGGGTTGGTAGGGATGGACGCGGATTGATCAACGGGTAGTCTATAATCGGATCTAGTTTAATTAAATAAGCTAGTTTTATTTGTGAGTGTAATGTGTATTCGTATATATCTCTACTATTATAAAAAGCAATAGTTTTTTTTGTCAAAATTTTTGTCGTGATGATGTCATCGTCGCGCTTGTCGATTCGTCCGATCAGACCTATGTCGATTCGGATACCATGTTAATCAAACTGCTGCTGTGCATGGTATCGATAAGCGGACGAATGTATATGTGGTCTTTTCATAGATTGTTTGGTTGAATTTGCTTGAAAGCAAAGACAACATCGACCGATATGGACGGGATACAGCCTACAGGGTGTAGCTAGGAAAATCCTTGCACCATGCATCGACATGCTCACATCCATCTGTGGGTACAGTTCATTAGAAGTGCAGTCCTATTTAGAGCCCTCAAGGACCTGTTGAGGTGATATGGCAAACAATGTTCAGGCACTCAAAGCAGCAGGAAGAGCTCGCAGAAGGACATCCTGATGATAAGGTTCTTGATCCAGGATGGCTGGTCAACATGGTGAGAAAGAAGATAGCCAAGATCTCTTGGATTAAGTCATACTGGAATTCAGGATATGTTGCTTCACAAGAAAACTTAATTTGTACTCTGTGTTATTATTCCTCAATACTAATAGTACTTGAGTGCAATGGCAAGCCAGGGTTTTTTTCTAAAGAAATTCTTGTAGACGCAAATAAATAAGAAATAATAGTACTTCTAGATGCGAGTATGGGGTGTTTGAATTGGTTTATCTATGAGACTTATAAGCTACACACAAAACGAGAAATATTATTAGCTCATGATTAATTAAGTATTAGTTATTAAAAATTTAAAAAATGAATCTATTTGATCTTTTAGAGATACTTTTATATAGAAAAATTTTGTAAAAAACACACGGTTATATGTTTTGAGAAACATACTAACGAAAGCAGAGATAGAAGCTAAAAGCTAGAAGCTGATTCAAACATCTTGTAAGCAATACACCTATCTTATTCTGTCCTATTTAGTGGTTAGTTCACGTAGAGTTCGTGAAGTAAATGCTCTTACCATAATTACTTGAATCAAGAACAACACTAAGAAAAACTAATCTATTTGGTTTACATATTGCTATATTAGCGCGAAGGATGTGTTTTCTAAGAGCTTAGATTGCAAAAATCAAACTATGATCACATGATTATTCAATATTTATCGTAATTTAAGTTTTTCTATTGTAAGGTATAGACACTTCGCTAGTGTTTAAGAAGAAGACAAGGACGTCTCCTATTTGAGACCGGCGCAGTCGGTTGTAGTATGGTTGGAGTTGGACGTGCTCTCTTTTGGTGGAGATGGAGATGCTTTCTTGTTGTGCGGCCACGCTGCCGACGTCGTTGTGGTGGCGTGGCGTGCGATTCCCCGCCGCGCATCCGCTCCTCCGTCCTTCTCCTCCTTCCTCCCCATTCCCCATTTCTTTTGGTCCGTCTTGTTCTGATTGATGGACAGTGACCTTCTCCTCCATATCCACCACAAGGTGTGCCATTAGTTTATACCTCCCACCCCACCGCCGCCTCCTCCCTCGCGTATAGATCATCAGTCAGAGCTGATCTCGTGATCAACGGGAACAACTCAAAATTGGAATCTTTTCCTCCTCCCCCTCGCTGGAAATCGCCGTGTCGTCTACGCCGCCGGCTACATCCGAGACAGGATCGTCCCCCCTTCCACGGTTTGCTCCTCGCTGTCCCCTCCCTCTGTTCTTTGCAAGCTTTCCTTTCCGTAGGACATTAATAATGGCTGCCTCCTTCTCTTTTTTTTTTAAAAAAATTTCTACTGCTTTTTTGCTTCATCCTATCTTATCTTTTTGTTTTGATTTCTGCGTCTGTTGTATGCCAAATAAACGGTGCCAATCCCAAATTCATCACTTGTTGTTTCCCCTGTTCACTGAATGTTCAAATGATTCAGCGGCCCTCAACTCTATGTTAGGTACACGTTGGTGTTCATCTCGGGCAGTGGTGCAGATTACCCGTCAGCCATATTCAGTTCTGGGTGTTTTGGATGCAGTTCTCCGACAGTTGCCCCGGTTTATTCTCATTTAGGTGTTCAGTTAAGTCCTAAAGGGCTGGTTAATAAGCTACAAGAACCAACAGATCATCTAACAGAATTTTAGTTATATAATTGTCAACGCCAATTGGCAGGCAGTGGAGTTCATGTGGAAATAAGATTCTTTACTGTCGAAGCTTCTCGTTGCCTTAGCACTTGTCAGTCATCACAAGTTAGGAAAAATAAAGAGAAGGCTTTCATACAGTAAGTAAAGTGCCACATTTGTTTTGTTCCTGTTTAGTAAGCTATACATGGTGTTGACTAGCTGTAAAAGAAAATTCAGATGTTTCTCGTCACAAGTATACTTGTTTCTCATCTTCCAATCAAGGAAGAGTGGTTGGCCCTAATCTAGCTACTGTAGCATCCTGGACTCCCTTGGCATTTCTCTTATGTACATTCATTACTCTGCTTCATCCTACAGTTAGTGGTAATAGTTATGATTTTGGTATTTCTAAGTATGCATTCTATGATTGTATCACGTGGTGCATACTGTCTGCAGACTGCAGCTGAAAGTCGATCAATCAGGTAGTTACTTTACCAAAAGTTTATACTAACAGTTTTTCTTACAGACTCGCCTTTACAAAGCAGACGCTGTCAACATGGAAACATACACTATGGATGAAGCGCTTGAACTCATGGGGTTTGGGAAATTCCAACTACTTGTGCTTGTGTATGCAGGCATGGGTTGGGCCGCAGAGGCCATGGAAATTATACTGTTGTCATTTGTTGGACCATTGGTGCGGGAGGAGTGGAAAGTTTCTGCCGAAAATGAGAGTCTGCTCTCAAGTGTAGTGTTTGCTGGTATGCTAATAGGAGCTTCTGGTTGGGGTTTTGTTTCTGACAAATATGGAAGAAGGTATGATGGACTCTATGAGTGCTTACATATTTCAGTTTTCTGGTACAATTAGGACATTTGACCACTTCAAGTCTGCTGTTATTTAGCCGGGTTGTCCGAAGGACGAGGTCAACCAAATTTTATTAAGCTTAGGTGGGGAGTTACAAGTTACAGGTTCATCGACAGTAAGCTGTCGAAAATGGGTGTGTGCCTAGGGGCGCCACCCTAAAAACACAACGACAGATGGATGACAAGCTACAGGGCTACAGGATTACATGTCAAGCGCCAGGAGCTTTGAAGAGTCTGCTGTTATGAATTTGATTTACATTTTCCTGATCTTTAGCTGTCCAGCTCTTGTATATGTGTCCTTGTTTCGATCTATCTGTGATGTAACTCCAATACAACCTATATCATAGGTTAGTATCTGCATGAATATAAAAACCCTGAATGCTGAATGCCTGTTTTTTATAAGAATTTATCAATAGTTTCAATCTTCAAAGGAAAGTTGAGGCTACAAAAGAGCCTTCGCTGTACGTCTATTCTAATTATTTACTTGTTTTATTTCCTCATTTATGGTCATGGAAGATATAAAGCTTTATTTATCTTATTTCAGGACTGGCTTACTATTTTCAACCCTGTTTACCAGTGGAATGGGTTTTTTAAGTGCTTTCTCTCCTAATTATCCATGCTTGCTGGCTCTACGTTTTCTTGTTGGCGTAGGAGTGGGCGGTGGGCATGTGTTTTCATCTTGGTTTTTGGAGTTTGTTCCTGCACAAAATCGTGGCACTTGGATTGTCATTTTTTCCTTTTTCTGGACTATTGGCACAGTCTTGGAGGCTTCACTTGCATGGGTATGGCACCTTCTGTTGCCCTCTGTGGCTTATAGCTTTCACCTTTTTCATGCTAAACTCATGTCTCTACTGAAAGTGCATTCTGTATGTTAAGGAAAGGATAAGTGAACACCTCAAATAGTGCATTTATTTGGTTTCAAGAATATCATCTGAGCCGATTTCTGAAACCAGTACCACTTGGAAAATCAAAATTCTTTATCAAATGGGATAATGATATCTGTTTCTTCAGGTTATGTGTGTTTGAACTGTTTTCGTGATCACATTAATCATTGTCATACTTTTACTGTAGTACTTGTAACCTGTTTTCTACTATCTTATATCATACTTCTACCTTCTTGTTTCAACTTTGAATTATCTAAATCAACGAAAAAAAAGTGATGTTTTCTTCAAAAATGACAAACAAAAAAGAAGATGTCCGATTGAACAACAGACTGATAGGTTTCTGATTTTGTAGTTCTTTTGTATTTGTTCATCAGCATATATGTTAAGAAATTTATTTAATAGCGCTACTTTTGCAGGTTGTCATATCACTGTTAAGTTGGAGGTGGTTGCTAGCATTGACTGCAGTTCCGTGCTTTCTCTTGATTCCATTCTTCGGAATTACACCTGAGTCACCGCGTTATTTGTGTGTGCAAAATAGAACATCTGATGCCATGCTTGTCCTGGAGAGAATTGCTATAACAAACCAAGCAGCTCTTCCTCCTGGAGTTTTCACATACCATCAGGAAAAAAAAGTTGACCACACTGTTCTTACTTCTGAGAAAGAAGATCTTCTTCCAGTCAGCGAGAAGGAATGCACATTTGACAATGCCATGAGCTCCAAATATGGCAGTGGCATTGCTGCATTGTTCAGGCTATTGTCACGCAAGTTGCTAAGATCAACTCTTCTTCTTTGGTTTTCTTTCTTCGCAAATTCATTTGCTTATTATGGGCTAGTATTGTTGACCTCACAACTAAGCGGTGCAAATAGAAGCTGCACATCTGGGCTAACAAATGCAGTGCAACAAAAAGATGCCAATCTTTACAAAGATACATTCATTACTAGTTTAGCAGGTATTGTACCTTAAATCTGTTTCTTCACATAACATGACTGGCTACAGTATATTCCACTAACCCATTGAGTACTGCTCTACCAGAGTTTCCAGGCCTGATTTTATCTGCTATTCTTGTTGATTGGTTTGGCCGAAAAGCTTCGATGTGGTTCATGTTATTCACATGCTGTGCTTTCATTGGACCACTTGTGCTTCATCAGAATGAACTGTTGACAACTGTCCTTCTATTCAGTGCTCGTGCCGTTGCCATGGGTAGCTTCACCGTTTTATGTTTATATGCCCCAGAGGTTTGTACCTTTATTGGTCGCTAGGTTATCATAGTATGTGCTTTATTAATCCATTGATCCAGTAGGCAGTTTAGTTACTGATCCAAATATTGCATTTATCCATATAGCCAATGTATTTTAGCTTGTAGTTTTGAATATTCATCCTCAATATTTTCCTTTCATTATGTTGGCATGAACTCGGAATGAAAATGTTCTAGTTTAGGTAGACACTATTACAAAGTGAAGACACTGTTTTTGTAAAACCACTCGTGTGAACATAAAAGGCAGTCCATTATAACTCCGACTCCAGGGGAGTTCTGCCAGGTGTCTGATTCTGATCCATTACTGACCGGAATTCATATCAATTGTGCCATGTGATCTGTTTATATTCGTTTCTTAGCTACACTAATTTGTCAAAACTTAAGCTGAAAACCCTTGAGTGTCATGAGTTATCCATTTCCTCATTTTTAGGTTTATCCAACATCTGTGCGCTCAACTGGTGTTGGAATCGCTACCGCTATTGGCAGAATCGGTGGGGTTGTTTGCCCTCTTGTCGCCGTTGCCATGCTGAGAAGCTGCCATCAGATGGAAGCCATCCTTGTTTTTGAGATGGTTTTATTCCTTGCTGGAGTTGCTTGCTTTCTCTTCCCTATAGAGACTAAAGGACGTGAAATGGATTGATGTTCATGTTGCATTTTTTTCAAAAAAAAAAGGGGAGGTTGGGATTCAGATGGGCTTGTACATTACTATCCATCAGATTTTATCATTAGTGTGTACATATCGTTATACATGTAGATTTTTATAGTAGTGGATATTAAGTTGTAAAGTTCCTCAAATATGTGGACTTTCCAAGCTTGATGGACATTTTATTTTTGGAGTCCCCACTCCAGGCTGCTAAGCAGGCCGGACTGTAAAATGGATTATGTAAACATCATTTCTTATAAGTATCCAAGTATGCGCTATTGATATTCTAAGCAGGGCCATTCCAATATTTTGGGGCCCTTGGGCGTCACCTAAATAGGATCCTGTGTGAAAAGTTGAATTTATCACCAAGGATTAACAATTCAGAGGTTAAAATTAATTGAAATGATATAGCTCTATTAGAAAAGAGATAAGCCATGGCGTTTAATTTGCTGATGATGTGTGTTGTGATTTTCATCTTTTATTAGTCACTCACAAATCTTATTGCAAATTTCAGAACCAACCGACTATAAACATAAATATGCAATCCCAATCATACCTATATTAATAAGGCACTTCAAGGAAGCTCTCATGTTAATTAAAAAGACCTAACAGTTGAAAACCTAACAGTTGATTTGATGGATGGTAGATTGTAATGAGAGTCCATGCTAAGTAAATCATGCATAATAATTGGAAATAGCATGGACCATTTAATAGTTCAGAAATTCGTTAGTTAATATAATATCGTAAAACATATAGCAAAAAAAATATATAGTAAAAACTTAAATGGAGGAATCGACAACCCACGACGGTGCACGAGCTGCAGACCTACAGTTACTGAGCATCTGGCTCTGGATATGAAACAGCTTATCCATTTCTGTATTGTTAAAAGAGAAAATCTAAGAAATACCATTGACAAGCACTCTATTCTAAGAAATGTCATCGACAAGTGCCACTTCCAGAAAATGCCACCATACAAGGCTACCGGTCTAAAAAATGCCATCGCCATTAGTTTTCCGTCATTCCACCCTGTTAGACCAATTCCTTTTTTTGAAATACCCAAATTACCCTTAGTTATTTCTTAGTAACAACTACCCACTCTGAGTCTTGTGTGGAAATATTTGAAATGCCAAGGTACTGTATCTTCCCAAATATACTCTTGGCAAAGTATCAAACTAACTCTTAGTTTGAATAATACATTATACAACCTTCACAAGGGCAAAATAGTCTTTACACAGTGTCTAACGGAGTACAGCTGACAGAATAATGACGTCGATGGCATACCTTAGACAAGTTGCCTTGTATGGTGGCATTTCCTAGAAGTGTCACTTGTCGATAGCATTTTTTGGAATAGAGCATTTGTCAATGATATTTCTTAGATTTTCTCCTCTTAAAAAGAAGTTCCAGCAAGTGTTTGCCAACCCTCAGCCAAGACACTGTCAGTTATAGATGCACCTCAGGGTATAGTTGATCCAGGAGATCAACAAGAAACAAAGGACCTGCAAAACAAACCAAAATTTGATCAGTAACGCGTACTAAAATAGTTTCTGTAAAATTTTACGGTGGTGCCTCCCAGTATCTTCTCAAGTACTGTAAAATTGCTTCAATAGTTTTACATCAAACGAAAAGGGGAGAGAGAGAGAGAAAGATATACCTCAGGTGGCAGATTTGAACTCAGGTTACTGGAGCTCACTGTCGACATCACCAGTGAGAGAGGGAAAGGAGGGGATGTTCTTCAGAACCAATTGCCTGCCACTCGTACACATTGGAGACAAGCTGTTTCCAGTGCGTAGGGGAGATACCCTCTTCTTGTTAGGTGACACAAGCTTGAAGCTGGCAGTGCAAGACGAATCCCCTTGCTGCATATCTGATGGGTCATTCCCAAGAATCATTTGTGTGTAGCTCTCGAAAGGAGATAACAAAACATCTGTTCTGGTGGGAGAATGTAGCTGGGAAGAAGTTCTTGTTGATGACAGTAGTGTCTTGAAGCATTCAGATGGGGGCAGGTCCAAAGCTCTGGAAAGAACACGGCAAAATATTATGGTATTTTTAAAGGGAGTTTAAGGAATCATGTAAACATATGTACACCTTGTACACGAACCTGCGAGACTCAAATGAAGGTGTTGTGAATAGATTCTCAGTGGATGGAACACCACAAGTTTCACCAAATGCATGATGTTTGGCCATCTCAGGCTGTTCTTCTTTCGGATGATTCTTCGTTTTTTGGTCCACTCGCTCAATTTCCTTGGTTTCTAACCGTTCAATTCCTTCAAAGGACAATAAGACCATTAAAATCTGGTAACCAATTCGTTAGAAAAAAGGCACAACTAAAAAGGCATTAAGGCAGAGCAAACTGTAGCATATTTTTACATGAAACATGTTACAGATGCAAAGTAATTGACAATACATTCTAAAAATATGAGATGCTGTACTCTGAAAAATACTCTAGCGACTTAATATGATTTGATCTGGAAATTTGGAGGCGTAAGACCTCAGACATGCCATTGAGAATGAGAATAAGCAAATGACACTGGTCAAGTTAATGGCGATCTCAAGGTTCCACTGTCTTTGGATGAAGAACTTCTCAATAGAAAGTTAATCATACGGCCCATGATATTGCTCATTTTGATCATAGTACTGAATTCCAGTTGGATGGGGGATTTTAATTAGCCTGTCAAAAATTTTCATTATCAATCTGCTAGATATCAGCATTTCTCTCTCCCTGCAGCTCCCTCTCTCTACATCTGAACCCACCAATTTCACATGAACAGACATTCTTGTGATGGTATGGCCTTTTGCAATTTGACCACACAAACATTCTAAGAAATCGAGAGCATTTTTACAGTATGGAACTGAGCTAAAAAAAATTACTGAGTGCAGCTCCTTTTGACCTAAAGCCGTCCAGTGGAATAAAACATTGCAATAAAACTGCAAGCAAAGAACTTATAGAAAAATGCAGTATACATTAAATTGAGTAGCGTACGAATTGCTCAATTGCATCTTCCTAATAAAATTATCAAGGAAAGGTCAAACTCACCTTTTCTTATTCCAAAAGCATTCTTACAACTCTCACATCGGCAACTCATGGAGCACCCCACACCACTCTAGATATAAAATAACATTAAATAAAATATATCAAATGATAGACAGTATGTTAAACCAACACAAGGGATAAAGTTATTAATATAAGACTAGTACAGGGATTAGAACCTGAAAGCATTCACAGTATTTCTTCAGACAATATGATTTCTTGCAATTGCAACCTCTTTTATGACGAGATGAAGCAGGAGTTGCGTTAGAGTCTTCCTATGCCATGAAAAAGAACGTTATTAGCAATAGAGACAGAGAAAGAAAAGCAAAAGGATCTCTGCTCTTACCCCAAACTCCAGACCAGGCCCACGAGTGCGAATTACTTTTGGAGCAAAAGCTAGTGGATTACGAGATTCAATCCGATTGCGAGTAGATAAAACTGTTTCCTCATGACTATGATCATTAAAACACCCTCGGCAGGAGCAAGACTCTGAACAGTACACTTTGGCAGCAAAACACTCGCAATAACTGCAGAGGTATTAGCAAGGATTCATGGTTATTATTTCAAATGTGGTTAATGATTAATGTGGGACTTTCTAAGGATTTCTGGTGAATGTAGGAATTTTCTAGTAATTTTACACATCTTGGATTGACATGGAGGCTTCTAGGAGAGCTTTTAATTAGTACTCCCTCCGTACCAAAATATAGTTACCTAAGAGTGTTTGGGGAGAATTAAGAATTAGGGTGAAAGGTTCAAAATGCCCTCACTAATAGATGGTGAGGTGATGGGAATTAAGAATAGTATGGGTGGGTGTAGGTCGCGATGGTTAGTGGGATGATGGGGCCCACTAGGGGTAGCATGGGAAGTAATGGGGTAAAAGTCACCTTTCACATGTCATAGGTTGTTATATTTGGCACAAAATTTAAACCTAAAGGTAGCTATATTTTAGGACGGAGGGAGTATAAAGAAAGGCTAGTACATATGTAGCAGTATTGTCTTTTATAATTACAAATATGAATTTGACAATCAACTAAATGTTTCTTATCTTGACTTTAATGGCCAGCCTAGCACAAAATTGTGTGGAGTAATCTTGATTTGGATATGAGTATATGACTTCAAACGAAGCTCGAACACCATACCGGCATATCTTGAAGGAAAATATCATAAATGCAATTGGTTAAATCTCTAATGCTAAAAATGCCATTTACAATCATATGATGGCTATTGTGTTAATGGTTTTATTAACTGATCCCTAAACCTCCAAAAAAAATTAAAAGAAACTAGATGCACTCAATATTATTATCTCAAAGATTGCCAGAGAGAATCATTAGAGATAGGAATGGGTTTCTGGAATTCCTGGTGAAAGGCCTTTTATTTATTTTTAGTTGGAGCTGAATTCCAATTGAAGCTAGATGAGCTATGGCTATTTTCACTGGTTACAACTGATTTGAGGTTAATTTTAAAAGAAAAGATGGGTCTTTCACTATAAAAGTTGAGAAGTTCAAAAAAATCTATAGCTAAGACCCTTTCTCACTTCAGTAGCAGTACTAGAGACTCCGATTAGGTGGTGCTCTTTGAGTACCAGTTCCTCAACTCCGGGGCTAAGTCCCTAGGTCTGGCCTTAGCTGGTTATACCTAGCAATGGTGTTTTGCTTCCTTGTTGAAAGCATTGTTTGGAGTCGAAGTTTTTCTCTCTAGGTTGAAAACCTATGTTCTTTATTGATTGGATCATGGCAACACAGCGCATACGCGCGTCGTTCCCTATTTGGAGGCGTTGTTTTAGGAAAGCCTTTTGCGTTTTGCTTCGGTGGAGTTTGAGGATGAAGATCAATTGTTGTTGTAGTTTGCTGAGGCATGATATTTGTTGTTATGTCATCCTTCATTTTTTTATTTTTTAATAATTATAGGCTATGTGCATCCTAGTTATACAAAGGCTGGAATGGTCTTAGAGTAGTTTTATCATCTTGATGTAATTGTCTAAGATCAATAAAGCTCTCTTTATCTAAAAAAACAACAATATATGGCTAATTTCAGCATGTTATGGTTTTGAGGGAGCCATCTAGAAACCAGTACTTATAAACATCTAGAATTAAGCAAAAGATGAGCTTTAAAACCAAGTTTAAATGTTATAAAGGCTTAAATAATTAAGTTAGAAGCTACATACAAATCAAGCATAATATGCATGTATGTTTGTCCTAAAACCAAGTCATCGGCTGGGATCATCATTTGTAGTTAAACATAACTTGGAACAACCCAAGCATTACAGTATCTTAATTTTGATACATTCCATATGACTTTTTATTGCGTTATTGTAAATTTGTAAGAGGATGAACATGAAAAATAACATTAAACTGAAAGGAACCTTACAGTTTCAAGCATTTTGACTTTTTACAGCTGCAACGTTTGCATGAGTCCTCATCGCCATTTTGACATTTCTGCCTGCAAAATTATACAAGATTTTATGATTTGCAGAGTAATCATTTAAATTATACATGTATACCTACATTACCTTTTTCTCTTGGGATTTTCTTGACCTGAAATAACAGCATTCGGAGGCATTGTTGCCTGAGAAGAGTAGTCGTTTTGAGTACGAGTGATCATTTCACTGGTATTAGAAGCCAGCTGATTGCCAGGAACAATAGAATTCATCTCAGTATTATGTTCAGATATTAAATGAGTGGAATTAACAGTGCATGTCATGTTATATGGTACCATATCTTCTGGCATTGGGGCAACGGCATCCAATTGCAAATCAAGACCAGGTAGTGCACAGACAGGGGATCCCACAGGCTTTAAGTAGTTATCATCAGATGATATACTTCTGTGCACACGAAAATTTGAGAAACTCTGCACACCCACAGTAGGATCCCTTACCTTGTCATTGAAGAGACTGCGCCTATGCAAACCACGTAGATGCTGTGATACAGCCTGCCAGATCAAAACAAATTGTATTTTAATAATTAATACTGGATTTAGATAAATGCTAGATGCAATAAAATGTTAAAAGACTGGAAAATTTGTGATAAACAATAAAATCGTTCTGACAATATTTTTCAAAAAAAGGTTGACCATAAAACATACAAAGGGGCACCAGTAAGGTCAAATTAAAATTTCCTTAATTGCAAAAAAAATTGCCTTGCCATTCCATTGCATCATATAAGTTAGAAACACCTAAAATTTTAATACCACAATTTCTAGACAGTCAGATTGAAATTTTAAATTTGATATTGACAAATATATCACATTGGGATCTGAAACAAACAAAGAAACATTTATTTTATAAATGAAGTATAAAACCATAATGTAATGATAACTCAGAAAAGTATATAGATGATATTAAGATGCCTACACTGTGGTTCATTGCCATATAATCATTGGGCACTTCAAGTGTGTCACAGAATTGATGATCTGGAACCAATTGACTTTGACTAGGGTAAGGTGGAATCCCAGAGACATAATTTGTTGCAGCCCCTTTCCCTCGGGAGGTACAATAAACATGAACATTATCTACAGCACTCTGGACATAACAGTCAGTTGACCCATGAAACAGCTTTCTTCGTGAATTCTCCAAATTTGCTTCAGCAATTGTCAATAAAGATTTACTAGGCATGACATCATCATTTTTTGGTGACTCTACTAATTGTGCTGCTGTCTCTAATCTCAGATCTGATGTTGGCATAACACTACTACCACATTGAGTATTATAGTAATCCCAATTGCATGCTGCTAGCTCATCATTATAATTTTTAGCCTGACCTCTTTTCTGAACATTCATTCCAGAAGTCGATTGCTCCATTTTGTCTAGGCCACTGTGATCAAAGCATGGTTGTTTTGCATGTTTCTGGGTTGCTGCATGATCTGTTTTGCCAGCGGTGTCTTGTCTCTTATCACTTCCCAAGGTATCACTACTAACCTGGATGCGCTGAGGCAAATTATTTGGCAAAATTGATGCATTCTCAGGAGAATCATTATAAGATTGGCTGCGGGAACGATCTATACTGCAATTTTTGGAAGCAATTGTCATGGGTCCAGACTGTTTACTTGAGGTTCCTATTTGAGTCACGTGACAGTAAGGAGACAAGCCTTCTTGAGAAAGTTGAGCAAACGTATTCCTGGTCAATGTGGAAAGGCATAAATTAAGCAAAATGAAAAAAATTACAGTCAAAAATCAGTTAAATAATATAAGACTAAGGCTACCTGATTGAAATCTTGGATCCCTTCGGTGAACTAACTTGTGGCGAGGTGAAGATTGAAGAAATATGTGCCAAATCTGATGACTTGAACAGCTGTGCATTTGGTACAGCATATCGAGGCTTAGATGTTGCTATAGGGGACAGAGTTTTGAAGAAATTAAAAACAGGAGAGTCCTGCAGGTGTAAAATCTAATTAGAAACACACACAAGTATCTCATAACATGCATCTTTTAATCAGAGTATGCAGCAATTGTTTAATCACCTAAAAAATAAATTACAGGAACCAGCACATTATAGATCAAAGATTAGAAAAATGATGGATGCAAGATGTACTCTCAAACTTGTCCTAACAGCGCTTCAGGAAATGGCATCCACAAACGATGTAAACAAACAGAAATGCAATCTGCAAATATCTAGCAGCACATCAATCTAGCATATCAAAACATGCATAGATACAGAAAAAAATAGTGAACAAAAGAATTCGCAGAAATGAATGATCCATTATAAAATTACCAAAGCCCTTCAGCATTCTAGCCGAAGGTGGTAACTTTGAGGAGCAAGCATCCAATCCACGTCCATAAATTCACAAGATTCAAACTTATAGATCAGAACCCTAAGATCCCAACCAAAGAAAAAACAATGACGCACCCAATCCAGAAGCACATCACCCCCATTCAATCCATGCTAACGCGGGACGGCGCGAGAGACGAGGAGGAGGACCTCAGAGATGGCGGCGCCGGCGCCGGCGGGCGGTGGTGGTGGCGTATCAGGCGGGTCCATCTACTCCGGCGGCGGCGATGCGCGAGCGATCAACAGCGCCAGCCTCCGCGTTGCGCAAGCATTTCCAGGCAGGCTTCCGGCGGAGGCGGCGGCGGCGGCGGCGAGGAGCGCGTGAATCGGGGAGGCGTTGCCGCTCTCAACGGCGGAGAGGAGGGTGGTTTAAAGAAAGCGCGTGGGCGGGAAAACCCGCAGAGGGAGGTGATTTGTTAGCGGAAACGGGCTGGGCTAGGGCCGTCCGGGCCTGGGGAGTGGGCTGGGCCGTTCGGGCCCGGAGTGGGACCCACCCGTTTGATGGCCGTGTCACACATTGGAGGCTTGAAGCACAGTAGACGACGGCTTGACAAGTACTCTGCGAGTTAGGAGGTCAAGAGTGGGGCCAAAAAAAAAAAAAAGGAAGTCAAGCGGGTGTGTGTGAGCAACTCTAATAGCATAGTTAAATTTTTTCTTCATTTGTCTATTTGGCCAACCAAAAAGAAAGATTTCTTTTTATATTTTTTTATATTCTAATAGTCTCTTCATCTCCTACTCTCTAAATTCTCTGGACCCCACATATCATTCTCTCTGTCCTTTTCTTTTCTTCCTCTACCTACCACAGGCAAAGACAGGCGTCAGCGAGATAGACGACGGCGGGGCAAGGCAGGGCGAGCAGGCGGCGGCAGGAGAGGCATGCGGCGACGATGTAGGTGGAAGGCCGGGGCGGCCGGCGGGGCGCAACCGATGGGTTGCAGCAGTAGGCGGCGAGCTCGACATGGGAGGAGAGATAGGAGTGGGCCCACCATTTAGTAAGCTAGAGTTGCCTGGCTAAGTTTGGCCAGTCGGATAGCTTGGCCAGCCGAATAGAGAGTTTGTTGAAACTTGTTTTTGCTTGTTGTGGTCAGATTTTAACTTGAAGAGCCAAATAATTATGCTATTGGAGATGCTCTTAAGTTAGAAGTAGGAGGATATATCACGACATATTTTAAGGAGGAGGTTCTTGGCCTAATGCAAATAAAATAATTAGATTAGACGAGAAAAATATTCACTATCCACAAGTAGTGGTTTTTTTTCTACTTTTTCTATTCAACACCACCACCATTTCACGTCTCGAGTGTCGCCGCTCCATGCTGTAGTTGTGGTTGCCACCTCCCTACACGGCTCCTCTCGATCACTCTCTTCTCTTTGCAAATTAGCTATATCATTGTCGGCGAAACGGGACTGGGGGTCCCCACAGTCCGGGGGGACACGTGGATCCTCTGCCACGTCAGCTTCCCCAGAGACGTCATCGCCATCGGCCCCGAGCACATCCCCGAGGCGCCGTCTCCTTCGGCCCCGGGCTCGTCCCGGGGGCACCGGGCACGTTCCCGGGGCGACATCTCCTTCGGCCCCGGGCTCGTCCCCGGGGCGCCTTCTCCTTCGGCTCCGGCCCCGGGGCCCACACGACGGTCCCCGACAGGCCATGCGCCAAGCTCCCAAATATACCTGCATTAATGGTGAAGCGACAGGGCGCCTCCCGCTTGTCTCCCGACAGCATCTCCAGGGGGCAGCCGCCTGCAGCAGTCGGGCGACAAGACAAGCAGACCCGACAAGGCGACAGCAGACCAGCTCTAGCCGCCTGCAGCCGCCGGGCAGGCGGCGATTGGACACTCCTCCAGGCACGGCGCAGCAGGCAGGCACCGACCGGCACGACAAGATGTAGCGTATCCCTCTCTCACCGCGTATGACCGGCACTGTGGACTCCCCTCGCCTATAAAGGAGGATCCATGCCTCTCTCTCGGGAGAGGGAGTTCGGGCCTCAGGTCACCCAGGCAGCTCTTGCTCCTGGCTCTCTCTCTCTCGCTTGCGATCTTCGCGGTTCGGACGGTCCGGACCGTGTTCGGACGGTCCGGACCCCTATCTTCCAGCTCGGGCCCCTCTGTTTCCGCCCCGAGCGCTGATCTCTCTTCTTCCGCTTGACGCCAGCTCCACCTGAGAACCACTCCCCTGGCCGAACCTCAAAGGGGGCTCTCCTGACTTCCCGCCGTCGAGGTTTCATCCTCCGACAGCTGGCGCGCCAGGTAGGGGGAGTTTCCTTTTCAGGTGTTACGCCGGCGCCTCCAACATCGACGCACTCCATGGCAGGAGGCCACCATCATCGTCGAGACTACGGCGAGGGGTCCGGCGGCTACACCCCGCCGGGCAACGTGGCCCCCAACAGGGGCCCTGGAGAGAACGGCAAGCTCTCACGTTCCGCACTACGGCGGAACAGGAGGAAGCGCCAGAAGGCCAAGACGGCAGCCGAGAGCTACGCCTTGGCGGCTACGGGTAGCCCCCGGAGCTATGATGCCCGCGGAGGCGATGGTCGCAGCAAGCGGCAAAAGGCCGCACGCGCGCCGCCACCGCCGGCAACGGCCTGGAGGTGGTGCCCCCTTCACCAGACGGACTGGCACGACATCACGGAGTGCCGCGCCGTCCAGCGCTCACCCGAGCGTGCCGAACCGGCCTTAACTCGGGGATGGTGCGCCTTCCACGACACGAACCGGCACGACATCACCGATTGCCGCGCCGTCCAGGGCATGGCCGAGCGTCTCAAGCCGGCCGCAGCCCGTGGGTGGTGCGCCTTCCACGACACGGATCGGCACGACATCACGAAGTGTCGTGCCGTCCAACGCTTGGCCGAGCGTCTCGAGCCGGCCGAAACCCGGAGGTGGTGCGCCGTCCACGAGACGGATTCGCACGACCTCGTGGAGTGCCGCGCCGTCCACAAGTTGGCCGAGCGCGTCCAGAAGTCCCGGCAGGAGCAGTAGCGGGCCCGAGCTCGCTCCCTCTCAAGGGACCTGAGCCCGTCCGGTCGGAGCCCTTGGCTCCCGGGCGCGCATGTCTAGCCCCGGTCGCTGCCTTTGGCTCCCGGGTGCGAGCCTAGCCCCGGTCGGAGCTTCGCTCCTGGGCGCATATCTCCTCCCGATCGGAGCTCGGCTCCCGGGAGCGGCTATCGCCCCGGTCGGAGCTTAGCTCCCGGGAGCATGTTTAGCCCCGGTCAAGCCCCTGGCTCCCGGGTGCCTATCTGGCCCCGGTCGGAGCCCTTCGCTCCCGGGCGCCGATCTCGCCCCGGTCGGAGCATGGCTCCCGGGCGCGCATAAATCGCCCCGGTCGAAGTCTTTGGCTCCCGGGTGCGTCCTTAGCCCCGGTCGGAACCCTTGGCTCCCGGGCGCAGACTTAGCCCCGGGCGGAGCCCTTGGCTCCCGGGCGCAGACTTAGCCCCGGTCGGAGCCCTTGGCTCCCGGATACACCTAGGGTACGACTGCCCGGACTTCATCGGACGCGATGGCGAGTCCGGGCGTTTTCGTCCCGACTCAGTCCGGGCCTCCTGGTCCCGGACACGCATAGGGTACGACTACCCGGACTTCATCGGACGCGATGGCAAGTCCGGGCGGTTTGTCCCGACTAAGTCTTGGGCCTCCGGGTCCCGGACACATATAGGGGGTGATAATCCGGACCGCGCCGCCCCGTCGAGCGCGAGTCCGGACAGGCCGCTCTCGGTCGATAAGTTCCCGATTGATCGGCCGCTCACGGTTGATTAGCTCCCGGTTGACCGACCGCTCCCGATAGACCGGCACCTCCCGGTTGGGGATCTTCTCCCGGCGTCGAGAGCTCGCTCCCTCCCGACGAAGCTGAGCTCGAGCACAGCCCCTGACAGGCCAAAACGGCTGCCGAGTGCTCCGCGATGGCTGCTGCGGGCAGCCCCCGAGGCGACATCGCCCACGAAGACGACGACGGCGGCGATAAGCGGCAAAGGGCCGCACCTGCGCCGCCGCCGCCGGCAATGGCCCGGGGGTGGTGCGCCGTCCCCGAGACGGACTTGTACGTCCTCTCTGAATGCCGCGCCATCCAAAAGCAGGCCAAGCGCGTTCAAGGCGATTCGGACGGTCCGATCCGAAGGTGGACGGTCCGATCGCCCTGGACCGGACGGTCCGACGCGAAGGCGGACGGTCTGATCGCTCTAATTCGGACGGTCCTTTTCCCTTGGCGGACGGGCCGAATCCCACTCCTGCGCACAGATCTGGCCCCGGTCTGAGCCTGGCTCCCGAGCGCGCCTACCTAGCCCCGGTCGGAGCCCTTGGCTCCCGGGCACGTACCTCCTCCCGGTCAGAGCCCTTGGCTCCCGGGTGCGTATCTAGCCCCGGTGAGAGCCCTTGGCTCCCGGGCGCGCGTATTTAGCCTCAGTCCGGGGCCCCTGGGTCCCGGGCACATATTTGAGCCGAGGCACGGATTCCCGTATCCGTGTCCTGGGCCCGACACCGGGGTGCCGAACCAGGGCGGCCTCGCCAAGGCGAATGCAGGCCTAGGAACGCGACACCCGGAATAGGGCGCGAAGCCCGGATAGCACCGCCCCGGCGAGAATGCTTCCGGAAGGTCGTCTCACATCCCATATTCAAGCCCGGGCCCCCGGAACCCGGCTTATATCAAACCGTATCCTAGTCCGGGGCCCTGGGTCCCGGAAGTATATCCTTAGCGCTAGCCGGGGCCCCCGGGTCCCGAGCACATGCCGGACTCGGGCTCGCGAGGGAAGCGAGTCCGAGCTCCATTCCTGGGCACCTCAAGCATCTTCAGGAGTCTGCCTGTATATACATCCTGTAAGCTCTGGTGTGCCCGGGCCAGCGCCGGACTTCCCCGGAAACTCAGCGCTGGCCGGGGCCCATGTATATATACTTTACATACGCAATGTTTTTAATATCCTTCCCGGTCTCGTTCCTTTCGTCGTTTCCCATGTGTTGGGTTCGTAGCATGGGATGGACAAGGGGACGAACCAGATGCTCTCACAGTTCCCTATGTGTAGAGTAGACCTTTCCCCGGCGGTCCTGGGGACGATTCATTCTACACCAAGCTGGGCGCCCGGGGAGACCCAGTTTCTTCCTGGTGTACCGTGCTGAACCCGTTTGGTTGCCAAACCTCTCCTTCGGCTCTCGGGTACAGCGCTACATCAACAAACATCAACCACGACAAATATGCAGCTCGACAACCTCGGCTTCCTCGAGGAACGAAGGTGGCGCGCTCCGCTCCGCGTCGCGCAAAGCCTCAAGCGCTATCTTTGGCGTCAGGTTCGGGCCCGATCACTTCAGGTTTGGGGTTCGAATCTCCGCCGTATCTTCGTACGGGTCGGAATGAAATCTTCCCCCCGTGGGAAGGCCCCTCCCTGGTGATCGGAACTTCCCAACCAGGCTCGGTAAGCCTGGGAGCATCTTCACAAATATTATCTAAAAACACGTCCTGTAAGTGCCTCTAAACCTCAGCGCCGACCGAGGCCGGGCCCATGCGTATTCGCTTTCCATAATAATACTTTTATTATCGTTCCCGGGCTCGTGCCCTTATCCTTTCTTTGCGTCGCGATCATGGCGATCTCCCCCCGGGGGCATAATCGGGTCGCGCCCGTGCGGTGGCTGGGTTTTGCGCCTAAGCATCTATTCCCTACCAGCGAGCTACCGTATCCCATCTGCTAAACCCCGGACATCGTCTAAGCCCCAGCTTGCGGTGCCCCGCTCTGGTTGGCTTCGGGCTCGGTTTTTTCCGCTGCTAGGGGGTAGATTCCTTATGCGCAATCCTTTCCACCGCTCAGTCACGACCACGAAGAGGCCCCTAGGAGGTGGTAGACGCAACAGCTCGCAGCATGGAATGGACAGGGAAACGAGCCAAGTGCTCTCACGGTTCATCATGTAGAGCCTGTTGTCGCGGCATCGCTGTGCCCCCTAGGCCAACGGTGCCCGGGGGCACGAAGGACCCCCGGATCCCGAAGACGGACAGGGGCCGAACCTGCGGGCCTTGCCGCTCCACAAGACTCGCGCCCCGGGGAACCGGGTCCCGGGGCGGGCGACCGTCGCGTTCGCTGCCCCCGAGGACCGAGTTCCCGGGGCAGGCGGCGGTGCCAGGGCCCGGACAGGGGCCATAGGCCCGACGGCTACTCGCAGCTGCTGGATCTCGCTGTCGGACAACGCCCGGCACTCGGCGTTCCCGGACACAAGGCTCCGAACACCAGCGACCTCCGAACAACACAATAAACCAAGGTACAAAAATATATGCATGATCATATACATATGCAAATACCTCTCTTTGTACAAGACAGGCAAAATCGGAGCGCAAGCACGAGCAAGACCCGGGTCGCACGGGTCGCGGTCACCGGTGTACTTCTGACCGGACCCCGGGCGACGTCAGAAGGGGAGCACTCGGGGGCATGGAGGACCCCCGAGCCCCGAAGGCGGCCGCGCATGGCGTCAGAAGGAGACCGGCGCCTCCCTCAACCTCTTCGCCAAGCATCAGCTCTACGAGATGATCGCCGCGGTCGAAGAACCCTGCCTCCGGGGCAGCGGGCTCGACCACGGCCTCCCGCGCTTTCCTCGCGAACTACCGCGACGTCCTCGCGAACTACCGCGACTCCCACGCAAGCTGCCGCCACTTCCTCGCGAAATCCGCGCGCGGCGAACTCACACCCCCGAGTCGCGAGCCCGGCCTCTTGGGCCCGAGCGCTTTCTTCTCGGGAAAATATTTCCTTCTCCCGCGCCTCTATCTCGGACCAGGCGCAGGAGGACTCGTTGGCGGCGGATCCGGTGGCGACTCCCATCGGATGGCGCACCCCTCTGCCGCCGCGATCTCCGGCCCGCGGTCGTAACGAAGAACTCACTGGCGAAGCCCGGGACCCGGACGCATATCGCCGGTATTTGTTCCCGACCACATGTCCAGGCTGCGCAACAAGTCATCAAACCCCACCAGCTCAAGATGAACCAGGCGGACCCAGCGTCCCCCCGTTTCTTCAAAGACGTGGCCCAGTTCCTGCCCGAAGCGGTTCCGGCCGAGCAACAGGGCCAGGGGCCACTGTCGGCGAAACGGGACTGGGGGTCCCCACAGTCCGGGGGGACGCGTGGATCCTCTGCCACGTCAGCTTCCCCAGAGACGTCATCGCCATTGGCCCCGAGCACATCCCCGAGGCGCCGTCTCCTTCGGCCCCGGGCTCGTCCCGGGGGCACCGGGCACGTTCCCGGGGCGACATCTCCTTCGGCCCCGGGCTCGTCCCGGGGGCACCATCGCCATCAGCCCCGGACACGTTCCCGGGGCGACATCTCCTTCGGCCCCGGGCTCGTCCCCGGGGCGCCTTCTCCTTCGGCTCCGGCCCCGGGGCCCACACGACGATCCCCGACAGGCCATGCGCCAAGCTCCCAAATATACCTGCATTAATGGTGAAGCGACAGGGCGCCTCCCGCTTGTCTCCCGACAGCATCTCCGGAGGGGGCAGCCGCCTGCAGCAGTCGGGCGACAAGACAAGCAGACCCGACAAGGCGACAGCAGACCAGCTCTAGCCGCCCGCAGCCGCCGGGCAGGCGGCGATTGGACACTCCTCCAGGCACGGCGCAGCAGGCAGGCGCCGACCGGCACGACAAGATGTAGCGTATCCCTCTCTCACCGCGTATGACCGGCACTGTGGACTCCCCTCGCCTATAAAGGAGGATCCATGCCTCTCTCTCGGGAGAGGGAGTTCGGGCCTCAGGTCACCCAGGCAGCTCTTGCTCCTGGCTCTCTCTCTCTCGCTTGCGATCTTCGCGGTTCGGATGGTCCGGACCGTGTTCGGACGGTCCGGACCCCTATCTTCCAGCTCGGGCCCCTCTGTTTCCGCCCCGAGCGCTGATCTCTCTTCTTCCGCTTGACGCCAGCTCCACCTGAGAACCACTCCCCTGGCCGAACCTCAAAGGGGGGTCTTCTGACTTCCCGCCGTCGAGGTTTCATCCTCCGACAATCATATCTAGCAATTAAAAACAATAGGATTGTTTTGATGATGGAGCAGCTGATGCTAAGGCAGCACCATGTGATGGAATGACACTGTTAGATAGGTTATAACGAAGATTGTTGGCTACAAATTATGGAATAAATTGAGGTTGGGAAGATGATCATAAAAATCATAGAAGTTGGGATGACTCTTATGATGCAGATTGATGTCTAGAGAAGACGGATGGTTGAAATCAATGTACAGAGGTCAGTAATAACGGAAGTAAGATCAGGGTTATCATGTCGATGTAACATAATTAAGGGAAGAATGTTCAATTACGGTAAAATTAACTAAACTGACACTGAAATAGTTACTCTTTAGCCACCAGCAAATTTACGCAAAACAAAATCATGGCAAAGCCTATAGACCTTGTTTTTTTTAATGCACTTGATATTTTTTACTCCATCTGTTTTAAAATATAAGTTTTTCTAGCTATAAATCTGAACAAATCCTCGTCTAAATTCATAGCTATGACGTTACTATATTTTAAACAGAGGTAGAGACTTATTATGAATATAATGAAAGGAAAAGGGTACAATTATGGTGAAACTAACTAAATTGAAACTTCCCCTAAAAAACAAAAACTAGAATAGTAACTTTTTAGTCACCATTGTTATGATGGCTATAACGCAGAGCGACTTTTACTAATAGCTTAGCAGTAGCGATTGCTCGATTAGTGCAACCAAGTGAGCCTAACAAAATTTACATGGAACAAAATCAAGAGATGAATATGTAAAACATGGTTTCCTTTAAAGTGCTATGCACAAGCGTTGTAGTGGGATAAGAGAAAGATGGTGGCGTGTATCTTCAACGAGATTAAAGGAAGATGGTGGTTTTATGGGTTTTAATTTTTTCTTTTCAGTGTTTCTGTTGGTGGGTTATGGGAACTCTTTTTTTTTTTGGTTGGATTTTTTTTTATGGAGGATGGTTTTTTTGCATGTGATAGCTAAAAACGAGAAGGATGAGTCTGCGCTTTTACAGCAGTACAGAAACACTTGCATATGTGCTACATATCTATCTTAAACTGTCAATCTGCAATAAGAAATTTCTTCGCACTCATCAGCAACCGCTTGGATGGGAATGGATTTTAATGGTGGCAGGAATTTTAATTTTCAAATAAAAGACGTCAACGAAATGGCCAAAATGCCCCCTCTGCTGCCCGGGCGGCCGCCCGCAACTCTACTGGTGGTCGTCTGGTGGTCTACTCCGTCTCTCTCTCTCTTCCCGATCTGCACAGCCGGAGCCACCGAGGCGCGGCCGGCCTCCTCCCCACCCGCCTCTCCTCGCTCGCGCCGCCGGCAAGGCGGCCCTCCCGGAGGCACAGTGTTTGACGGCCTCCTCTTCTTCCGGATCTCTCCCTAGCCACCTCACCCTCTGCAGCCTCCTCGCGCACGCCCACTGCCGGCGACTAGCAGGTTTGGAGGGGCGACGCGTCCGGCCTCCTCCCACCTGCCTCCGTCTCGGTTCGAGTCGAATTGAAGGTATTCGTTCGTTTCTCGTAGCCCTCCGCGCCAGCCGCCCGTAGACGGGAGATCCATCCGGGCTTGGTGACTGATTTTTCTTTCCCTCTAATTGACCCATCCCGTTTCTTCCTTTGACGCGTGGTGCGAACTAGCAGTTTTTTTTTCTAAGAAATAGAAGAGAATCTAGCTGAACCCCCATGCCCCACCTTAGCTCCGCCTCTTGATTGCATATTGCTCGCAGACAAACGTCAATTGTGCATTTCCAGTAAGGAATTCTTGGTTTTGGTACCTGTTTAGTTCTTAGGCAGCGGCCGGAGAGATGGCGTCGAGTACCAGCAATGTCCCTGAGGGGAAGGAGAAGCTGAAGAAGTCCGGGAGCTTGGGGAGCAGCGACACGTACGTGCGCGCCGACAAGATCGATCTCACCAGCCTAGATATCCAGCTCGAGAAGCAGCTTACCAAGACCTGGGGCAAGGCCAATCTCAAGGCGCAGGGCCCCAAGGAGGACTGGGAGATTGACCTTGCTAAGCTGGAGATCCGGTATGTGATTGCTCAGGGGACCTATGGCACGGTGTATCGTGGCACATATGACGGGCAGGATGTTGCAGGTATCTGTCAGATTTTTACAATGTATTGGAAAATGTGAATGAATATTGCTTGATTTGGAGCTGATGTTTTGAATAGATAATCCTATGGTCTCTCATGTATCAGGATCAAATGTCACATGCAATTCTAGTTTTTACTACCTAACTGATACATATGTGGTAGGTAATATGACACATATGTTGAAAAAAGTAACCACAAGTTTGTTTGATACAAGTTATATGATGATTATTATTACTTACTTATCTAGTATGAGCTGAACATTCTGTGTTTGTATTGAACACATTTATTTCATATGCTTGATTTCAGTTTATTACACAGGCACACTGGATGCCTTAATTGTGTAGCAAAAGCTTTACCTAGCAGTCACTCCTGTGCTTTCTTTTACCTAATTTAAAATTCTCTGTTTAAATGTTCATGCTTCAGTTAATGCATCATGTTTTGGTGTCTAATTTGGTTGGGCTGGTCCATATTAGTTGGGAGAAAAATATGGTTGTAGCCTTTCAACACTGATGTTTACAACTTACCATGAGTTCAATAAAACCAGACCAAGTTTTCTTCCATTCAATTTGAATACTTCCACGAATAAAGACAATGCCAATAATTGATAGAACTTCATTTTGAGTCTATCCCTGATAACTTTATAGCTAAGTTTCTGTAGAGTGTTTTGTTGGGTTGAGAAATGCAGCAGACCAGAAACTATTGGCTGGACTATGATCTATGGTTATCATGCCCAGAATTTAGATGCACACATGTGGTTTTGTGTATTTTTAGTCTATCTGACATTCTTGTCCATGAACAATTTTATGATAGTTTTCTCTTCTACCTGCCTCATGAGGCCCTTGCTTTCCTGGCCGACATTTCTGGATATTCTCTAAGCACTGTCAACTGTTATCATGCCTTCAACAGAGACCTGAAATCAGGACTGCTGTGTCCACTGATCAAATAGAGCAGATCATGGTGATGCACTGTGGTCAGCCCAGCCTATTCATTAAAATGAAAAAAATGTGCACACTTAAAGTTATCATATAACTGTAAGAAATAGTAAAACCCTTATTTGCTACCCCTCCGTCCCAAAATATAGCAAGTTTTAGCCTTTTGCACAGCTATTAAGGAGAGGGGTAAAAAGACTTGTTTGTCTCCTCAGGATGGGTGGGGTGTGGGCCCGGACTTGTTAGGTGATAATGAAGAAAAGGTGTGGTATGGGTAGTTTAGTGGTAAATGTCACCTTTTACAAGTACTAGGTTGTTATATTTGGGACAAATGTGAACTCTAGAAGTTGTTATATGTTGGGACTGAGGTAGTATAAGAATTGTAAGCTTCTTATTAGTCGCAATACTGAATCAAAGCCCTTCATTTAGTTCTCCACTAATATTTCTACCAATTGATATTCTGTCTTTTTTAAAATTGGATAATTTTCAAAAGCTGGAAAACATTGTTGTAGCATTCTCAATTGTAGATTTTTTACTACAACAATAAGGTTCCTCTCCAATCCCTGAAACTTATGTTCCCTACTCCATGCTGCGTGTTTTTTTGCCAGATTAAGATTGCTTTCTTTGACCCATTTCTGAATCTTTCATCGGAGTCTCATAATTTTGTATTATGACTTTTTCGTCCATGGAGCACTTTAGTTATGCAGAATCCACACTAGGTGGTAATGATATATGTTAGTTCAGGATAATAGGCCATACACCTCTTTAAAAACTTATTACTACTTTGGTATGTGAAGTTTAATTCTTCGTTCTTGCATTGAACTCACAAATGTGCTATGCATAATATGGCGCTTCATCATTTGCATTGTTTTGTTCAAAATTATGTGGTGTAAGCCCCTTTTCATGTAACAAGTGAATAATAATTCTTCATGATATACAGTGAAGCTGTTGGATTGGGGAGAAGATGGTTTTGCCACAGAAGCTGAAACTGCTGCTTTGCGGACATCATTTAAGCAGGAGGTTGCAGTTTGGCATAAGCTCAGCCATCCTAATGTTACAAAGGTGAATGTTCCCAAAGCATACCTAGCTCCTGTAATCATGCCCACATTCACATCTGATACATATGCTTGTTCTTGTGTTAAATTTTGTAGAGCTTCTGATCCATGGTTTACTGAGCATTAAATTTTATTGACATTAACATTGTCTTGTGTTGTCCATAAATATTATTTTTATTGGCTTTTGGGTTATTTCAGAAGTAGCTCACATGTTGTAATGTCTTTCTGCAGTTCGTTGGAGCATCAATGGGGACTACGGATCTTAAGATTCCAACCAACAATTCCAACACTGGTGCACGTACAAACTTGCCTGCCAGAGCATGTTGTGTTGTGGTTGAATATCTTGCTGGAGGAACTTTGAAGCAGTATCTGATAAAGAACAGTCGACGGAAGCTTGCATACAAAGTCGTAGTTCAGCTTGCATTGGATTTGGCCAGAGGGTAATTAGCTCTTCACCTGAATTCACTTTTGTGTCCTATTCACCTCGACTAATCGTCTGGTGCTTTGCTTTGCAGATTGAGCTATCTCCACTCTAGAAAGATTGTACATCGCGATGTCAAAACTGAAAACATGCTCCTTGATACACAGAGAAACCTTAAAATTGCTGATTTTGGTGTTGCTCGGGTTGAGGCTCAGAATCCAAAGGATATGACTGGTGCGACAGGCACTCTTGGTTATATGGCCCCAGAGGTATTCACAGGCCTGATCTCTTTAAATTTCTTTTTTTTTTCAAGGTGGACACCTTTTATTGAGTGATTTTCCTCATAACGCACAAAAAAAATCTATTTTCTTTGTTTGTATTAACAGGTTCTTGATGGTAAACCATACAACAGGAAATGTGATGTTTACAGTTTTGGCATTTGCTTGTGGGAAATCTATTGTTGTGACATGCCATACCCAGACCTTAGTTTTGCTGATGTCTCATCTGCTGTTGTTCATCAGGTTTGTCTTCTTGTTCTATAGTCTACATATACTCCTATTGTTCCGTTTATCTATCTTCACATAAAGTGTGCGCTGAATACATGCATCACACATAATTAATCCTACTTCCGTGGACAGAATTTGCGCCCAGATGTCCCCCGGTGCTGCCCAAGTGCATTCGCAAACATTATGCGGAAATGCTGGGATGCAAATCCTGATAAACGTCCTGATATGGATGAGGTGGTGCAACTTCTAGAGGCTCTTGACACAAGCAAAGGTGGTGGCATGATACCAGATGGTCAATCATCTGGATGCTTGTGCTTCACAAAGGCTCGTGGTCCATAGCTTCTTTTTCATGATACAGTCTTCCCTTAACCACGTTTTGCCCATCTACATGACTGGGAAAACCATGGCATGCTTCTCTTTGCCACCTGTGCAGTTGGTGCTTACAGTTCCCCATGGCTCCTTGCCATCTTTGTACGTTCATTGCAGCTGTCATATGGCCTATGTGGTCAACAGTCTTTTTCTATAGCAGTGTGATATTGTAACAGTAATTCTTAAGAGGGTTGGTGACACTCAGTCACATGTATTATACTAGAGGTCATACACACACACACACAGTGCATTCTTGATACTTCTACAGTTGTACGTTTCTGCGCGTTTGGTGCCACTGGTCAATACGTCTTTTGAATCATTTTTACTGTTCATACCCAAAATGAATACAATAAAGGGCAGAAAGATATTTGTGTTAAGCAGATTTTGTGTTTGTCAACCAGAATACATTTGCAGGTCATTTTGGGACATGGTTGTGCTTGTCTGCCGCCACCTTCAATTTTTAAATCTTGGATTCCAGAGTGGAATCAGTTTCATATTTTCATGTTACTTCGAATATATATAAAGAATTACTGTTGATCTGTTATTTTGTTGTCCAATGGAAGCCTCAATTTGAAAACTGGCTATATGTCCGCCAAATTAAACAGCTTCCAGCACTGCCTACAATGCATAGCTTTTCCAATGGTAAGTATAGAAAGTAGGAGGATGGAATCACTCGCTGTCAACTTCGAATCAGTTTAGTGGTTGCGGCCCGTTGATTGATTGGATTGCGGTCTCGGCATTACTTTTGTGCCGTAAAGCTGATGGCAAAATATCATTCACTTTTATACTGCTGCTGCCGCCATCAACGGAAGCCATGTAAAAACGATGAAATAGTGCAGACGTGCGCAGCCGAAGAGGCGTTCTAAACAGCAAAGCATTTGCTAAAGCTAGTGTCTGGTCGCTTTCATGACTCATGGTGGCCAACTTCACTTCTTCACATCCATTCTCTTTACTTTTACCTTCCTTGCTACCCTGTAATAATATGCGAGTTGTGCTTGTCCTAATGAGTGCAAACGTACATAGACCACACCGTCTGTCTATATCAACGCGTACTAGCACACATCAAAATAAGATTACTATCTCCTTAGATCAAATCATAAAACATGAGTACCGCTGTTAAGTCTAGAGCTTGAATCTAAATGGTTAAATGACGTAGCCAGGATTTTGGCACATGGTGTTCAGAGTTAAAAAAAAATGTTTCATATGAATGGCAACAAAGTGATAGTGACAAGGTTAAGTACAAATACTAATCTAGAGTATGAATTGCAATAAAATGACAATGGTAAGTTTTAAAGTACAAATAGCAGCACAAATAGATCATTCCATAGATGTCTCGACTCTCAAGTAGTTTGAGTCTGAAGAAAATTAGAATTTAATTTGGCGAGTAGCCATGGCTAGAAGTGTGAAATAATCTCATCACTCGTAACATGCACAAAAAGGTCACGCTCAAGAAAAGTAACTAAGCAGTCATTCAAATATTGTTCGCTAATCCTATTTCTTAGCTTATTTTTCGCACATAATTCATGAAAGAAAACACTCTCTCAAACGCTAATAGATGCCACTGAAAAAACTAGCACCAATTTGAGAAGCTCGTAAACAATTTTATAACCGAGGTGCTTCTTTGTTTCTATAAGCATGATACAAAGCTTTGGGCTGCTAATAGATGGTGTATTTGTCCCTTTAGGCTTTACATGCATATTGCTGTTTGAATCCAGATTCGAATTCCTATGTATATGTATAATATACCTATTATATATGAAAGTTTTTACAAAATTCTGTAGGTATTTAACTGAATACCCATGAATCACATGGGATCCAGCCCTGGGTAAGTTTCACCACAATGACTCTAACCGAGCTGAGCTTAGTTCGCTCCTCCCTGAGCTGAGCTGATTCTTAACTATCACGTAAGAATGATTCTTTGGAGATCTTTTCTCAACTTCTTGAAGCTCCTGGAAAGCAAGAAGCATTTTTTTTTTTGCTTTGTTTTATTTTTTAAACAAGAAAAGTAGCATTCTTGGTTGGCTTCAAAGTTGTTATAAGGATTAGGCATGCTGGTGTAAGGTTCCTTCTCCCAAATCACAATGCAAGCTCTCTCTTTCGCTGTCTCTGTCTCTTTTTAACTATATGCTTTTGTGAAGGAGGAAGGCATGTCGAGTCGAGTTTACACAAGAACATATGGATGTCCTGAGGCGGGCATGCATGCGCGCTCACGATATCCACATATATTGGCGTGAGTGCGTATATCTTTCATGGCAAAGACATTTTACTGTTTGTTATTTTCTCTTCGAGAAAAGAAAATGGAAGCATCAATCTTATGTCTCTGTTGTTGTGTTGCTCGAACAGGCACTATTTCTTAAGTCTTAATCAATTGTCATTTTGCAACGGTGAAATGGCGTAAAACAATAAGGGCATCCGTAGAATTAAATGGTTCAATTGTTGTGATGTGTTTGTTCACAGTGGCGAACCCAGAACAGAAATTACCAGGGTCCAGTGCATACTAATAGTATAATTATCGCGTAATTTTATAATTAACATAGCCTAAACTAGCTTAAAAATGGATATCTTAACCGGTGTCTAGTGAACACCGGGGGGATATACGGACGGAATTACCTTTGTTCCCATCTACTTTGACAACGCTGACCGTATTGTTTTAATTGACGGTAATAACATTTAAATTATAAGATTATAATAAAGAAAAGTTGTATTGTTTATATTTATCTTATATATTACTTCAATAATGTTGTACATATTAAGTTATTTGTAAATGTATTGATAAAAAATAAATGGTCAAAGTTGGAAAGTGAACGGTGCTAGATAAAAGTGTTTGGATACGGAGGGAGTAATAATAAGGATCATACTATTAGTCATATTGATCCAACAAGAAATGTGTGGCAAAAGAAAATTCAAACATTCACAGAATAGTAGTAGTTGCACTGGCCCTGCGTCATGCTTGCGGGTTCTGCAGCAAAGCATCTCCAAAAGGTTAAGTAAGCGATATCACAATTCACAAACTTCAACTTGCTAAAGTCAGAGAGCTTCCATTAGTTTCTTGTTTGTAACTCCTCACAACCGCCTTATGCATGTATCTAGATGCAATTTTAATTTCTGTATGTACCATACGTCAGATCGTTTGCTTTGATCATATAGTAGGAGGCTGTTTGCTAGCTAGGGGAGGAAAACATCAGGGGAAAGAGAATTCCTGCTATTGTTATCACACATCACACATGATTGTGATTTACTTTTATAGCTTACACTGTACATCTGGTGTGGGAGTTAATTACATGCATCTGGTAGTGTTATTTTTAGATTTTTAATTTCTTGCAACTTTTCACACGACAACCTATGGTTTACATCTACCTCTTGTACCTCTCAAGACCTAAGTTGCTCTGCGATGTTTATCCGTTCATTTGAGGTGCAGTCTATTTGCTCATTAATTAAGAAAACATCTAATGTAATTATTGTTTTCTAATTATATATATGTAATATTTAATACAACGAAAAAGCTTCAAACTTGCTCTGGAATGTTAGCCATTCATTTGAGACGCTGTCTATTGTGGTCATTAATAAAACATATAATGTAATTATTGTATTTCTATTATCCATAATTTAATGCAGCGAAAGAGCTTGAGTAGTTATGTTATAATAGGGACATACATAGTTGTTTCCTTATTTCTCTTAGTTTTGTGCCATCTTGTTTGCACCAATTGGGGAATTGGGAGCCTCTATTATATGTGAAGATGCGCTATATAGGGTCGATGGAATGTTCAGTTGGTAATAAAAGAAAAATGTTTATCTGGGTCCTAATGGTAAAAATAGAATCATTCCAGATTATTATTTCCCTAGTTCCATTATTGAAAATATTTTTCAAGTAGAAATATTTCATACTGTTTTTCATCAACATGGGAAAAAAATCATTGTAATATCAACAGATTCTTTCTATTAAACAATATTTAATTTTTATGTTAATTGTTGTTAATTTCCTGAATATATTTTTATTATTTAATTGAAATGTCCTGCCAGTAATTAGTGTCGTATGCCATCAGTTATTCTCTTTGCATGGTGTGAAGTACCCATGCAGTATATAACTTATCTATTTTCCAATGTGAAAAACACACTACCACAAAATAGCCTATTTTGGCCGGCACATCAGTGCCGGGTATTAGTACCCGACACTGATGAGGCCTTCCCGCCCTATGCCTGCCCAAAAAAAAAAAGGACCGGTACTGATGGCCACCTATCAGTGCTGGTCCGAGACATTAACCGGCACTGATGAGTGGCCCCCTCATCAGTGCTGGTCCAGGGTATCACCTGACACTGATAGGTGCCCTATCAGTACCGGGTGAAACTCATACGGGGGCTTTTAAGCGGGAAAACCATCAGTGCCAGTTGGAACCACCAACCAGCACTGATGAGGGGGCTATTAGTGCCGGTTGGTAATTGGTATTACCAACCGGCACTGATAATTGACCCTATAAATATCTACACTCCCACCTCCCCTCTCGAGCTGCTACACTCTCACCTCCCCTCTCGAGCTGCTACAACAGAACAGGTGATTCTCCTCATCTAGCTCAAGAGGGGGGGAGCGAAATTTTGTCTTTTTTTTTTTGAATTCTTGAAACTTTAGAAACTCTTTTTTATATTTGGAAGCTCAAGAGGTTAGTACAATTTCCGCATTCTTACTCCTTTCATAAATCAATGGTGTCAAGTGTTTATTTTTAGTTTTTTTTCTCCTTGTGTTATAATAATTGCAAATATTAGATTATTTCTTAACAAGATATTTGCAATTAAATTTGTAATTTTTTTTGAATCTTGGTATTTTAGATTCTCCTTTTGGCTTATTTTGGAAGCTCGAGAGGTAATTTAGTATAATTTTCACACTCTTACTCCTTTTATATATCAATGTTGTCAAGTGTTTATTTACTTTATCTCTTACGCCCCGTAAATAATTACATACCTCGAGCAATATGGTTTGTTAATCAATTAGCTTAATTTTTTTCCTCTGTATGAGTTATAATAATTGCAAGCTATGAAATATTAGATTATTTATTAACAAGATATTTGCATTTTATATAATTCTTATGAAATTATACAGATGGATTGTCGGTGGATGTACAATTCGAAGGGCAACTCCGTAGAGTATATTAACGGAGTAGCTACATTTCTGAGCACGGCGGAGAAATTCAGGGTGCGAGAAAACGCCGATTTTATACTATGCCTGTGTATTGATTGCAAGAACGGGAGAGATTTTTTTATGAAAGAAATTCATGAAGACTTGATGACACGTGGTTTCATGCCTGGCTATACCTGTTGGAGCAAACACGGTGAAAATGAGAATGAGACACCTGGTGCGGTGAGTATCGATACGTTGAATGAGGAGGGACAGGAATTTGATGATGATGATCCATCCCCGTCGGTCAATGATCTTCCCACAGAAGTTGGTCTGGATCAGATGCTGCGCAACAGGGAGGATGATGAGTACAAGACCGATGTTAGGGAAAGAGAGAAGTTTGACCGCATGCGTAGGGACAATGAGACATCTCTCTTTTCCGATTGCAACGAGACAAAATTGCATGCGGTCTTGTCACTGCTGCAGCTCAAGACAAGTAATGGCTGGTCAGATAAAAGCTTCATAGAGCTACTGTTTCTCTTGGGGGAGATTCTTCCAGAGGATCACGTCCTGCCGAAGGCAACGTACTAGGCCAAGCAGGTAATCTGTCCATTGAGACTAGAAGTTCAGAAGATACACGCATGTCTAAATGACTACATTCTTTATTGCAAAGAGTATGCAGACCTAGATGCATGCCCAGTGTGTCAGGTATCATGATACAAACACATGAACGGTGTCGATGAAGCAAACAAGTGTGAGAAGCGTAAAAGGCGAACTTGCTGGGTTCATCATGAGGGAAGTCATCAACCCAAAAGACGCATATAATATATCCAGGGACGGACAGCCAACGAGTGAATAAGGAGCGCCACCACCATCTGAAGATATCGATTTATCGAGTAGTTCAACGATGAAATAATTTCTGTTTGTTCTAGCTATAACGTCAAAGACGATATGTAAACTCTATTCGATGTTTGAATAATGACGGTATACATTGTACAATTAATTTGTGACTTAATATTAGTAATGTATAATTAATTTAATGACGTGTATAAACTTCGATACCTACAAAACGATCGACTACTATTCTTTCGTTCTAACGAAAAAAATTGAAAATTGTTTATATTTTTTTATTCGGATAAAGTCATCAGTGCCGGGTATTGGTACTACCTGGTACTTATGTCTTTCTAACAAAAAAAATAAAAATTATTTATATTTTTTTATTCCGATAAAGTCATTAGTGCCGGATAGTCCCAATACCCGGCACTTAACATCAGCGCCGAGTACAACCTCCTCGGCACTGATGTGGTCCCGGCCCCTCGAGGCAAGGTCTTCTGTGCCGGGTATAGACCCGACAGTGATGAGGCCTCCTCATCAGTGCCAAAATTTCAGTGTCGAAACTATATCCGGCACTGATGGCCTTTAAGGCCTGGCACTGATGAGGCAGGCTGTGGTAGTGACAGGAATTGAGCAACTGAACTACCCAAACAGAAATAAACAATATCAACGTGGCTGTATGTAATATATATGGTATTACATTTTTTCCCGGAAGGGACAATATTTACAAAAAAAAAAAAGTCTTCATCTTCAGTTGTACGTGTTGCTAGATGAAATAGTTTTTGCTTTAAAAATACTTGTCTTTTTTAAGACGATCAACTCCCCATGGATAACAAAAGACTGGCAACTGGAATGAGATACTACTTACCTAGTACTTATTAATAACTTTTTGAACAAAAACTCAAAAATTTAGACATTGAGCAGCACATGTATACATATATTAGACATGCCTTTTGAAATATTTTTACAGGGTTTTAATTATAGACATACTAATGCAAACATAAACCAGGCATTGCACTGCCGCCTCCAGGCATGAGCTGCACAACGCATTGCATCTACACCAAAATATCTATCCAACACCCAAAGGTAAACACGAAAATTCCATCCAGAAGAAAGAAATGGCCTGTCAACCATTTCATCTACTTTGACACCTATGAAATACAGCCCAACATTTGGCTGAGCCAACGACGCAGTCGATCGAGACCAAAAATCTAAACAGCTTTTAACTGCGTGACAATTAACAATTTTAATTTTCACGGAGGTTTTCAAATTACTGAAAACACGACACATGTGACAGTGAGATCGATGGACGTTTGATCATCCCAATAAATCAAACACTAATTCTCCAGAGGAAAAATGAAAGCTCACAGAAATTACACGTCAGCTAAGAAATTTCACTACACGTACTGTACGCCTAGGAGAAAAAAAAGAAAAGAAGAAGCGAACAAAAATCGATCAGATGACATCGACGTAGGAGGAGTCGCAGTAGTCATCACCGCTGGTTGCCTCGTCGTCGGGCTCGTCGAGCAATCTGGACCCTCCGATGTCGAAGCGCTCGATCCTGGCGCCTCGCCGGAGCACCTCCTCGTCCTTGTCGTCGAACCCGACGCAGCTCCTCGCCGTGAGCTCGCGCAGCTCCGTGCAGCCGGCGAGGATGTCGAGAAGCTCCTGCCTGGGGAGGTAGGACCGGTCCAGGCACAGCGAGCGGAGCCTCGGCAGCGACGCCGCCATGGCCGCGGCGTCCTCCGGCTTGATGGAGCCGGACGTGATCTTGAGGACGGCGAGGTCGGGGCAGTGCAGCGCGAGCTGCGCGGCGACGGCCGGGAAGGAGGACGGCTTGGAATCGAGCTCCAGGTGCTGGAGGCGGCGCCACCGCGGGACGAGCTCCGGCAGGCGCGCCTCGTCGGCGGAGGAGAGCTTGGGGAGCGCGAGCCGCCGCAGCTCCGGGCACTCGGCTGCGACGTGGTCGAGCTCCGTGTCTGCCGCCGGGGGCGAGGCGAGCAGCGGCGGGAGCGCGAGGTCGGCGACGGACCCCGCGGCCCGGGCGACGCAGAGCCTGAGGAACCCGGCGAGGCCGAACCGCTCGACGCCGTAGTTGCGCGCGAAGGCCGCCGCGAGCGCGCCCCACGGCATGAAGCGCGCGAGGTGGTCGTGGCGCAGGTCGAGCGCCCGCCACAGCGACGGGTCGTCCGCCGCGAGGCGCCACCCGCGGCACACGAGCGGCGCGGCCGACGCCAGGTCGTCCAGCTCCAGCCGCCGGAACACGTGCACCAGGCAGTCCGTCTGGAGCTCCGCCCACTGTGGCGGCGGCGAGCTCGTCCGCTCCGCCATGGCGCGAGCGGGCGGGCGACGAGTCGTAGCTAAGCTAGCTAATTCGAGATTAGCCGGGAAAGTGGGTGTGATTAGAGAGAGAGAGGGGTAGATGTGCGATTTTGCGAGGGAGATGTCCGAAATAGACGCGGTCTTATAGTATAAAGGAGGAGCGCACGTGGCTTATCGCCTGGAGACACCACGCGCGACTTGTTCTTTGCTTTTACCACTGTCTTGGACCCACCTGACAGTGTAATCCGCCGGCTGACGTGTGGATTCAAAGTGGAGACTGAACTTTCCCGAGGAGTACCAAACATTAATCAGATACCCCCTCCTTTCCAAAATATACTATAGTTTAGAACCGAGAGATTAAAATTTTACGGCACCGGAGAGCTAGGATCTTAGGTATAGTTATTAGTAGTTACCAAATCTTTTTATTTTAAAATTTGATATTTCTCAGATCTTACGAGGACATATACAACGACAATAAATGAATCAGTTCATTGCTCTGCCAACTGGCAGGATGCCAATGTGGACAGAAGAGAGGGAGGAGAGAAAGGACAGGCGACTATCCCCTTAATACCGATGATTAGAAAAGATTGAGAAAACACGCGACACGTATGAAAAAAAGAATATATTAATTGTTACAGTTAGTACCATTGTATGATCTATTTTAATTGATGGTGTAGGCTGTTTAGTACATTGAACCAGGAGAACTTAATTATCCTTAAGATACTGAGAGGAGATGATGTGAGTCAACGCTAAAATCACCGTCCTTTCTGATACCTTCTTAGATCAATAATAATACTATATTCTACTTCATTCCTATTCTAAATTAGATTCTTCTTGGACTCATGGTACCGTACATCCAAATTGGAGTATTATGTGTGCATATCCAAAACCACATGAAGGGGTGAATAAGAACAAACCGTCAGCTTCATTTGTCCCTTGCAAATAAGATTGAACAAATACGCCATCCGATCTGATCATAGATGACTACTGGTACATTACACACAAATGCTTCTTCAACCTAAACAGCTAGGTATTTGTTTCTTTAAAAGTAAATTTCACAAAACTGTAACTACTTTATTAAAACCATGACTTTACTACAACTTTAATGGAGCATTTCACAAAGTACAGCAATAGTTTATAAATATAATGTATCAAGAAACTACAGTTTTGTTCATCTGATTGATTCTGGGTCCGGTTGTCACATACATGTAATATTGACCAGTGTAAGTTGGGGCCACAAGTCAGCCACGTAGAGGGTAAGGTTTGATTTTTTTAAAATAAAATTGTTTGTTATTGTTGTAATTTTGTCAAACGTCCTACTAAAGTTGCAACAATGTGATTGCTTTGGTAAAATAGTTATAGTTTTATAAAATTTACTCTCTTTGTGTTAAGGTGGTGCTAGAAGCCTAGAATGCATTAGGGTAAATTAATTAACGCCCCTTATTTCAATGTACTCCCTCTGTCCATAAATAAGGACTTCTAGGATTTGAAATTTGTCTAAAAATATAATGACTTATCCCATCAACCACCTCTTATTTAATTTTTACCTAATCTTTTGTTCTCAACTATCCTCTCACTTCTCAAACACCCCTAATTTAATCACGGGTATAGTAGTCTTTTTTTTTTCTTACTCGTAGCCTCTCCAAAAAAGATAAAAATCTTTATGTTTGTAGACGGAGGGAGTAACTAACAACTTCGAGAGGCCGAGCATGAGTTGTTGAAAGAACAGTTCTAGATTTCTAACGCTCTTAAAAAATATCCGTGCTTCCGTGCTCTTAAAGTGCTATCAAATAATCATTTTTTTTTTGTAAAGAAACTGAAATATCCAATATACCTGTCTTTTTAGGAGCAACAAAATCGTTCTCCCGCTGTGCAAGCATTATATATGTAATGTCCTTTTGTGCTCCCCTTGATGTTGCTGTATGAGCTGTTTGATGGCCTCTTTGTTGATCGATTGTAATACCTCGTAGCTTATGCCTGCCAACAGCAACATATCAATGATAATATATCGGTAGCTTTCTTGCTAAATGATGCTACTAGCTAGCTACTATAGAAGCTTAATGACTGCTTGCAAACACCAACTATGAACACAGGTTGTTCATCACGTAGTAATGTAGAGAATCCAACACAACTCACTACCTGAATCCGGAATTCTCTTGGCGGTCAATAATTTTGTTGGCGGCCAAAATAAATCCGCCAACAATTAAGGGACACATACTGATGATCTTCTTTAAGCACAAAACTTGAGGTAGAAAGGACCTAATTCCTGTTTCCGTCAATTTTTGAGAGTTAAGAGTTGAACGGCTTGGAGCTCAAACTTGTTTACCAGTTAATTCATCCTACAGTGTTTTTTCTCCATCCAAATAGCAAGTAGTATTAGCGTCTTGATTACATTTGTTGAACAAGATTATGCAGAGGAGGAGAAGAAACACGTTTCAGAGAAGCAGACCACGGTAGGTGAAGCCGTACCAGATCAGAAGGCTTTTTCTTCCTTCTGTTAAGAACAGAGAGAAGGTTGACTCGGTCCTGCAAATTGAGAAGGAAAGGAGGAGGAGGTTGGCACGGTCCAAGTCGTGTTTCTTTTTTTCATCTCATTTTATCGCTAATATACTTTTGTAATTAGGACTCGTGTGCTTTGTTTAAATGATAAATGGTCTAGTGTATCAACAGATGTGATCGATTTTTGTACTGCTGTTTTAACACCAACCTTCAATCGTCACTGTTAATAGAGATTTTAGTACGCTTGTATGTGACTTGTGGTTTTTATGAAACCCTCAATTTGATTTGGAATTTGCGGCTCCCACAACTTGTAGAATCGTCAAGCCAATATAGATGGTAAGAAATAGGAAACACCATCGTGAAGAAAGAAAGAAAGTGAAATACATTTTGTAGCGTTGATGCTTGCTTAGTTTATAAGGTGAAATTTAAGTAGAAAAACGACATGGCATTAGTTTTTTTGGGGGGTAAATTCTATATACCTCTGGAATTTTTCTAGTTCACTTATTTACTCAACATCTTAAGGGCATGTGATTCTGACGACCACATTTTAGGCCTCCTTTGATTAAATGATTTGCAGAGGAATTTTGTAAGATTTCAATCCAATAGAAAATTCTCATGTTTATCCTTTGGAAACAAATGATTAGAGTTTTCAAAATCTTACGAAATTCCTTGTAATGGCTCAATGCATGGAGATTTGTTTTAGAGAAAAACGGTTAACATGAGGTCCAACTTTGTGGAAATTTTCATTTGAGTCTATTCTTCTCATCCAATTCCTACTTATTTCTATGTGTTTGCAATTTGTATTTTACTATTTCCACATTCCAAAAGAGGCTTACAAGGCTTTAGTTTTCCGATACATAGTTATTATAGTGGAGCTTCGAGTGATTATACTTGAGTAGTATTTTACTAATTAATTAACCTTTACAGTTTGAAAAAATGCTGATATATATTTTATTCATACTAATTTGAAAGGGCTTTGTGAAATCTTTCGACCAAAGTTCACCTATATACTACCTCCACCCCAAAAGGAATACAATTGTGGCTATATGCACCAAGACAATTGTCTAGGTGTATATCAAGAATTATATTATTTTTGTGACGGAGGTAGTATTAGTAAAGAATGTTATTAAAAAACAAAATATACCTCCTAGTGATTTTCAAAATATTTTTAAATGTGTTATTATTTCTTAAATTGTAGAAAGTCAAAACTCTGTCCACATAATAACATTAAACATGAGCAAAAAGAAAGACAAGATAAATTATTATGAACCGATAAATGTACCGATGAGAGAAAGAGCAATATATGTTCACCAAATGGGTAGTGAGAGTGGGACCTACAAAACCAGGTAGTATAATTGTTTTAGTTCTTACAATGTATGGATAGTAAGCTGGGTCCTATATTTAAGAGAAGTGGCTAATGGAGAACGGGGAGAAGAGAGTTTTAATACTTATGTAGTGCTTGTTGTCTGGTAGTAGTACTACTTATATGATACTACTGTCCACTTTACTAGCTACCTCCATAATAATGAATCAGGTAATAAGACTTCTTACTACCTACTTTTTGGCACATCGTGGATGCCCTGGTAAATTACTTTTAACGCAATGACCTGCTTTAATTAATAGAGATTGATTTAGACATGGCATGCATTTTTAGGAGAAATTTTCTCTGAAGCTATAGGTTGTTTTTGGTTAGCTGGATAAATTAAATTTCATATTGAAACATGATATGTTTGCCTATTTGGAGAAAAAAAGAACAATCTTTATATCTTTTTCAAGCATTTGAATAGCCATTCTTTTTTCTTTATTCAATCTATCTTATCCTACTTATATGTAATCTTTCCCCATTGCCATCGTTGTGACAAAAGTATTAAAACATGTCGTAGATGCTTTTCGATAATTGACATACCAAAATAAATAAATAATTCAGCAAAGTTTCATTGTATTCTGTACCCATGCATGATATGTTTTTAAGCATATTAAATGATTTATACTACAAATGACTAGCGAGTTTTCGTTTGAGCGACCAAATTTTAAGGCTTCAATCAAAATTGTTGACAGTGGGTACAAATATCCGTTGTTCATTACCTTGACTGGATTACAAAAATTCGTTCTGCTTTTCTTTTTCATACGACATATAATGTATAATACTCAAAGTATAATAAAATAAAAACCAACTTTTGCTACCGTCGTTGTTGCTTGACCTAATGGGTGACATAAACATACAAAAAGCCAATGCCTTCTAGAAGATCGATCGCCTTCGTGCACTTTGTAGTAACAAAACAAATTTCCAAATTGGGTCCCTCACGCCGCAAAATTTCCCAACAAATTAATATTTGTATTCTTCGTTGGGCCCTTCAAAATCGAAGTGATCAACATCGTTCCTGCACGTAAATAATCCTCGTGAACACGTTAACCTAACATTTGGACGATGCATAATTTTAAACGAAATAGTTTAAACGATGCATTTGGACACGCAATCCAAGTACCTCAAGCCATCATCAAAATAGTTTTAAACGATGCATAATTGTGATAATCTTTGATCGATCACATCTGGCACGTCATCTTGCAGTTAATTTCTTCTCTGCCACGAATACGATACGGCACACACGTATAGCCTTCGAGGTAGATTTTATCGTCAGAAGTTTCAGTCACAAGCAACAAACTAATCCTGGACAAAATTCAATTCCATCGAAAAGAGGTGAAGTAATATGTAATCCACGGCAAGTTTCCAAACTGAACACGGAAAGAACTCGTGGTTAATTTTTGACTAACTTTATACTGTTCTCTACTAATAAGTATTCTACAATCTAATATACGAAATATATTACCAGTAGAGAAAATTATTCTATAGTTAAGATAGCGATAGAAATAGATCTAATCTATTAGATTAAAAAATATAAACGGTATAGATTAATTCTACTACTAAAGAGCATTGTAAAATACCTCTTAATTTTTACTTATATTAATTACCAAGATCAGATGTCGCCTTTGTACGAGCTGAGCCAATGTTTCATGTGCTTCATCTGGCAGGAACTTGGATGCCAACTACACACATGTCGTCTTCGTAGGATGATCAACTTTTTTCAGCTGTTGATCAATCACTGTTCTTTTTCTCGTTGTAATTAATTTTTAGGACGCTTTCTCGATCGACTCTTGTGTTATTTTCTGACCAATTGATGAACAATATTCACCGTGTTCAATTCTGAAGAGGGATACGGAGAATCGGAGACGTCCGGTGTTAGTTGGGGTATTGAAAATTGAAACCCTACTCTCTTCTGAAGAGAGCTACGTACGTACTGAGACAGCTACGCCAGCCCTAAGCTTGTCAGCGGTGTGCAACACGCTGAGCTACAATATAATTCACATGCATAATTAAACCACACTAGCACAAACCCCTAATCATCTATATCAGTTGAGCTAATGGTTACTATCTAACAGTCACAGATATGAAAGGTTATCTGTGCTATTATCTGTAACGGCTCTCTATTCCGAGCTGTTACAGATGATAATATATAACAGTTGACGATTTCAAGCTGTTACAGATGACTATATATTTAACGGCTCTATCGGTTCTATGAGCTCAATTATGACAACTGGAAAGACTAAAAGCCATCACAGGATATCCATATTTTATTGATTATCGAATGATCATTTGTTTCACAAACTCTTAACTCAGACAGTACATGTGAGTCCAAAGATAGCCCAAATTTACTAGGATATAATAATGATCTGGTGGTTTATCTTTGCCTTAAAATGAAGCCCCAATAGACTTGACCGCACCTTCCAAAAGTGCTACTCGAGAAAATCAAGCGATATAAATATTTAATTAGATCAAAATACTAATCCAAGAGCGCACCCGACCTCCATCAACACAAGCGTTATCATCTGAAACATGATGGATTCTTTTCTCTAGACCTCAGATAAGAAGTACAAAACTGCATACTCTACCAACATATCCTGATTTTTCAGTGGTGCGAACGAAAAACAAAGAAAACAAAATTAAGTCAGACGCCCAGATGCTACTACATTGAAATTACAGGATTTGGGCAGCGGTGTTCAACTTCTCAGCTAGGCTGATCCGTGTCCTTGTGATGCTTGACAGGTACACCAGTGCAAGATTATCCTGTATCACCAAATGGTGCAACAATTATGCACTAAAAAAATTGAAAAGGACAGAGATCATTGAAAAGCTTTTCAATCCATCAAGATCTCGTGAAGAGGAAGCCATGGGAGATGGAGAGACCATACTTGGGGGAAGAACCTATGGAGGAGCGGTGCTAAGGTGGTCTTGGCAGCTGCTTGTCTACCCGGTCGCAAACCACCTGCAGCGGCCAGTCACGGTCACCGTCTTGCGTTCCTCGCCCCTCGACTCCCCCCAACCTTGGAATAGCCAGATTAGGCCAGATCAGAGCAGCCCCAACCTTGGGATGGCTAGATCTAGCGCCCTCGACGTCACGGCGGCCATATCTGGTGCCCCAAAGTCACGGTTACCATGGAGTACGGAGGAGGCTATGGGGCAAAGCTTAAAAGGGGGAGGGGAGGACCAGGTGGCTGTACATAGTTGGGAAGCTGTTGTAGCTATGTCGATGAGGCTGCCTCACCGTCGTCGTCACCATCGCCCAACAAATCACGACCTACTGCTGCCATCTCAACCAGCCGAATCAGTGCCGCGCGGGGAGGCTGATGGCGTCGACGATGTACTGCACGGTCAAATGCAATGGGCCCCGCCACCACCACCACCCCCGCATCTCCCTCCGCAGTAGGGCCACGCCGCAGTGCTCGAGCTTCCCCTTGCTCGCGCGGGCCTCTGCGGAGCCGGCAGAGCCCTAGGCCCCTCCTATGTTCGCGAGGCAAGCACACGCCACTGAGGTATTGAAGTGATGATTTTTCTTCTTTTTAGACGGAGGGACCGAGAGGCTTAAAGAGGTATACGGTGAGGCGAGAACATCAATAATCGGTCTTCACTATAGAGCCATTATAGATGTTATCAGGATATCTCTAACAGGTCATATGTTAGGAGCCATTATAGATGACCTGACATCTGTAACGGATCTAGATTAAGAGCCGTTAAAGATGACCATAACCATATCTGTAATGGTTCTACAATAAGAACCGTTACACATAAGTAGTCAGGGCCGTCGATGGCCAGGATCCAACATGGCGGTTGCACAGGGCCCTCATTTTTTTGGGGCCCCCACCTGTGAGTGGGCCACATGGCTACATACCTAGCCTGGCCTTCTAGTCTACTATGCTACCGAGTGACGGAGCGAGCGAGGAGCCAAGCCAATGGACGAGTGAGGACCAAGGGTGAAGGCATCACTACGCTGTTTGCTCGTAGTGATCGCATCGCGTGACGTGTGCCGGCATGCGTGCATCGAGACCGAGCCCCGAGGCGTCATGACTCGCAGTCTAATCCTGCAATCCAATTCCCAACTATCGCGAGTCGAGAGGAGACAAGACGACGACCGGACAACGGCACGACGCGACGGAGCGCCTAGCAGACGGAGCGGTGCTACGGCAGGCGAGGCGCGGCGGCGAGGCGAGCGGCGGCGAGCAGCGACGAGGCGAGCGCCGAGTGCCTGAGCCCTAGTGGCTGTGGGCTGGCCGTGGCTGGCTCTGCCTCCTTCTCGTCGTCAACTCCTCATCTTCTCGTCCTCAATAGAACATGAGGTCAGTACTCTTTTAGTATTAATATTTGATGTATTTCTAAATATTGTACGAAATAACACATATTAAATTTATATAGTTGACTGAAAGTATACTTTATTTATATTAGACATATGAATTTTCTAAAATTTAGGGACCTAATTTGTATTTCGTTCCAGGGCCTCAAAATCCTGGAGATGGCCCTATAAGTAGTCATCGCTGACCTGTGTTTACTCCTACCTCTATCTATAACAATCTAAATATTCAACCGTTGTAGATTATATTATTACAAATGGTTCTAGCTGAGCCGTTATAGATGATCGGTTACAAATAAAGGGTACTGTAGTAGTGCCATTTGTTTCTTCACCAACTACGATTGCCCATCAATTCACCAAAGTCCAAAGATAAGTTATAGGAGAAACTGTACCTACCTTGACTATATTTCCAAAAATAATGTTGTTTTTCCTATGTCCATATCAATACTCTTTCACGATATTTACACCTAACTAAATTCTGAGTGTAGCTTAATTGATTAGTTTTTTTTTGGAACTTTTCCACCAAAATAAAAGTGTTCGACTCAGTACGGGTGCTTATATTTACAGCTAATTATTTTTTTAGTGATAGACGACGTGCTTGTTGTGGCATTTGTGATCACTTCACCAATCTCAAGATAGGCCGGCTTAGTCTCTAATATATATTTATAGCAGTATGGTACTCATGTGTGTATTATAGAGATAAGTGTATAAATGTATATACGAGCGTCTATGTTTATAATATGTTTATAAAATTTTGGAGGTTAAATGATGCGCATATTCCAATTAATTAAGTGCCATGACATGATTTGTTTTGTGCAAGACAGCCCAAACTCATCGACCTCTATCGTTACACTCACTCTGTGGAGTTCATTCGTGCCTAGTAGCTAATTAGTTACACTCAAAATAAAATATTATCCTGAAATACCATAGCAAAATTTTAGCTTCTACAAATACCAATATAAAGCTTTTATATACTAACAATTAATAAAACGATATCTACTCCTCTGCTTAGAGTGATTCTAGAATAATTGAGAAATTGCTTGCGGTACCATCGCCGTCTGAGTACATACTAATTAAAGCCGATGACTACAACGTTATGGTTGATAGGACATAAAGCCAACAGATAATGCTAGAGATCAAGTCGTAAAAAAGAAAAACATGTGTACCTTAGTTTGGTGAAGATAATGCTAGTTTGGTGTATTAAGAAACTTTATGGATCAGATGAAAAAAGAGAAACTTGAATAATAATGCATTCCATCGGTGTAGTGTTGGTACGTCTTAAATAATCAAGAAAGAAACTTCCAAGCCTCACATGTAAAATGAAGAAAGAATAAACAAAAGAGAAATAAAAGGTTGACAAATGAGGGGTTCTACTCGATCGCCCGATGTTATCACGGGAAAAAGTTCATTTTATACTCAAAACACTCTTGCTAAACATTAAATCTGGGTACACTCTTGCTTCTTCCGAAAAAAAAAAAATCTGGGGTACATTCTTCGGCCCTAAACTTTCAAAATTGTGCAATTTGCTACTTGATCTAAATTTATTGCATGGTGCTGACGTTCTTGATTTGGTGTATGGCTGGAAATATTTTTATTAGTTTCAGAAATTAGTAAGTGATTTAAAAAATTCTCAAATAATTATCACTTCTTCCATTGAGTATTTACAAGATAAATATTTTTTTAGCAAAATAAAGTATACTATTTAGCTTGGAGAAAATAGTGCTTAAAGATATACATAAAACCGTATTTTATGAGACAATTGAATTTTATCCCACACTGGACCAAATTCATCTAGGTTTTAATTACATCAATTTGCAATTAAAGTTTTTTCAGATATTAATTTGTAAAATTGAAATACACTACCTAAATATGAAATTCTCAATCGCATTCTATTGTTTGTGAAACATAAATAAATTAGCTAGGCCCCTAGAAATACAGTTAATTCAATGCAAAAAATTAGTTTTACCCATACTTCCAAAACTATTTTGTACAGGCTAATTGTACTTTATTTTGCTTGTACCTAATTTAACTAGGCTATAGATAAGGAATTTTTTTAGATAACAAATTTAATCTATATATATATAGCAAGTGATAATCTTTCAGGATGTTTTGAATTTATTTACTAACTGTTTATCGCACTTTGTGAAAAATTCCAGTTTTTCCCTTCGAGATCAGCTGCTAGTTAATTAAGTATTTCTTGATCATACCGTACATTCTAACAACCACCCAAGTAGTATATATCATAAACCTTCTACATGTACGTGAAAGCGCAACGGTCGATGTTCGAAAGACTTCTGAATTTTCCTGCTTGAGTTCAGAGAAACTAAACTCGAGCAGGGCAGAAAAATTTTGCATCGGTCCACATTTGGTCGGTAGAGGTAAGTCTAGTCAACGGTCAGGTGAAATCTGAAATGATTAATCGTTTGACTAATTAATCGATCTGTTGATTGTTTCCTTCATTTTCAAATCATACCTAATAAAGCCCTCGGCATGCAGTCTTTGTACACACTCAAGGGTACAGAAGAAATTGTGAAATATATAGGTAATTAAAAGCTAAAGCTGTATATGCAGTGTGAAAGCTTTTCTTGTTTAAGTATCTTTGTTGAAATTTCTCCTGCTGAGTGTGGGAAAAAAAAAATCGAGGCTAGGTTTTATAACGACGGAAAGAACGTTGCATTGGTCCAAATTTGGTCGGTATAGGACGAAAATTTAGTCATCGGTCAAGTGAAACGTTCGTTTTGCTAAGTTGTCTGTAACTTCATTTTCGAAGGTGCATAGCAGTCTGTCGGCCCCGCTTTCAGGAACCTTATATGTTTTTATGTACTAATCCCTGGATCAGTAGTTGATATATACATACATAACTAGATCATAACATACTACAAATTAAAATAAGACTAAGGGGGTTTATATTTTTATTAAAACCTAAATGGCCATACCTTATCAGAATAACAACACCTAAAAAACGAGTAGTGGTAGAGTCCAATTGTCATGCCCACAGGCAGATGACTGGGACCGCGACCTAGTCAACTGGCACTCCGTCCATCTTGCTAAATATGCAAGTCATACTAGCAAAGTCTTCTCTTCTAGCCTGTTCTTCTGCTAAACATAGTAATTGAGTAATTATGAGTACGTAGTTACTCAGCAAGTCATCACGCAAATATGTTTCTCATGCATAGGGTATTCAAAGAGCAATTGAGGTTATTTTGCTTAAAGCCAATTTTAAGAACTATTTCATAAATACCTATGACTTAGCAGGGTAGACTTAAAATAATTTTAATATCTTAATGTTTGCACAACGAAGGTTTTATCCGCCAATCCCGAGATCGCCTTGGAAATGACTTGCCACCGCTGATCATACAGTTTCTATGACTCATTGTCCCATTGCCTCCTAAGGAATAATAGCCATAGCCATCCAAATCAACACCATCCCATAATCCCAATCACCCATTAATCAATTTTGAAAAATTATGAGTCTAGTCAAGAGTAGTACAAGTCCCGGCGCTCATTTAATCACGAGCACGGCTATTCGAATAGATTGATTTACTCACACTGCAGTGAATATATGCTTTACCCGTACTCCGTGACGTACCCAACACATGAGCTGAGTCCCAACACATGAGACTTGTCATGGCTTGGCTTTTCAGACTCTCTACGGTTATGGTACCCGCTCGATGGACTATGAGCCCTCATGCGCCCCCTGGCACACCAACCTGCCTTACCAGTGGTAAGAGGAGTCCTAGGCCTGAGATCGTTAAGGGATAATACTATATATAGATGTATTTTTAAGTTCGACGCCATTTATCATCACAATATCTCAACATTTCACAACAATTCGCAATCCACGTGCAAAACCAACCGATGACTAGGGTATTGTCCCCGCACAGAAGTTGTAATCCACCAGGTCTATACCCATTCGAGAAAGGCGGTTGTACTCAGTTCGTTTCCTGCATAGCTTCTTGACTCGGTCCTTAATTGACTAGGGTCGGCGCTTGTTGGTTCTAGAACCACCCAATTTCTTTTCTGCCGCCCTGATCGAAATAGGTTTTTCCTTGTTTTTGGTTTTTGCAAATGGTTCCTCATTATACACGCGGGATGGCAATACATGTCTCCATCCTTGCCAATCACTATAACCCTAGTAATTGCCCAGTCAATCACCCCCTTTTTCTTTAAGACATGAGGAAGAACGATTCAATCACCCAAGTGCGACTAGGCACGGCTAAGCATTTCTTATTAAATATAATTAAGGACTCGATTAATATCATGCCATCAAGGAACAAGGTACTCAATACAAGGGTGGCATAATCATTAATTGGGATCACATTTTAAACATAGCATGTAATTTTGTTCACAAACAAATAAGTTCGCAAACTAGGATCAATATGCTCAAGGAGGGGCATGTGGTGACTTGCCTTGCTCAGGGCAGTCGATTACCAAATTGCTTTTGCACTGAATCTCGATTAAACCTTCTCCTCCTTGGGGCGTGTTCACATTCCTTGCCACTATACGGATTGCACCAAATTAGATGTGTGAGAAGAATCAAATGAAGCAATAATCAAACACGGAAAACAACAGAAGGTTTAGGTTAGCCTATAGGCTCGGGCCGAGGGTGGCTAACTTCTTAGGTCTAAGGCTGACTAAGAAGCTAGGGTTTCTAAGGTGGGTGGCGGTCGAGGGGCTAGGGGTGATTGTGTGGTCAAGCTACTATCCAAAGGTTAGACCACTGGTTCAGCATGGAGGAGGTGGGTTATAACCTACCTTGAGATGGCTTAGCTAGGTTAGCTAGAGTATTACTAACTCAAAGGGGCCCATATCGGGTCTTGGTATCACATGTTTTAGTTCCTGACATTCGTTTGTTTGTTTTCTTTTTTGAATTTTATCGGTCAATTCGTGAGCCGAATTCTCGTTAAGTAGCCTTGTGGTCTTGTAGGTTTAGCTATTTTGTGGAGAATTGAACTTGTGAGTCGAATTAATAGTTCAAAGCCTTGATTTTTATTCTTCATTTTATGTTTAGGAGCAATTTTTGATGTAAATACAGTTTTAGGGTGCTCTCTACTATTGTTTAGTCAACACTTGGGCAAGGTAATTTTTAATGTAGGATTTACTTATTTATTGTGTGTGTTGATCCATAAACTATGCATTTTCCTTGAGATCAGGGTCATGTGGAAAATGCATTTATTTCCTTTAAGTTTATATAGGTGCAAATTTTTACTTAAGAACACTTAGTAAACCATTTATACTTTTCTTTACAAATTGGAGAAACAAGGTTTTTCTATGTTTCCTGGTGGTTATTTATAGTTTTATACCTTGGAGTTTTTATTTGCATTACTAGGAGTTAAAACATGCTTAGAAACAATTTTTAGTACAAGAAATTATTTAGATCTTTCTTAGAATTTACATTTCATGTAGTGTTGTGCAAATTTAAAGTTTAGAGGTTTTATTCCCATTATTTGAATTTGTAGCTTAGTCTAAAGGAAAAATTCTTAGTATGAGAAAATAATTATCGACTTGTCATTATTTCATATTTGGCAAAAGTAAATTGGTGACAATCTTTTATTTTGGGTCCAGAATGTAGAGCTTGAATTTACAAAATGTTAGAGCCAAGTTTCACTCGATTTGGACTCCTTTTGAATTATTTATGAATTTTCAAAGATCACTTTAGATTTCCCTTTGCTGAAATAAAGACTTGAGCTATTTTTATTTGTTTTCAGAATTCTTTTCTTAAGAGAAAAAGGCTCTGTGGCTGACGGGTGGGGCTCAGGTTGACTCCCACCAGGTCAAGCTGACCGGGAGTGGCCTGGGGCCCACTTGTTAGCGACTCAGGGGTTAAAAAAGATTTTAAATGGATTTTAAGGTGGTGGGGTCCATATGTCATACTAACATATTTAGGATTATATTTTTCTTAATCTTTATCACTTGAAAAACATGGCCCAACAGTCAGTCTCTGAGAGGGGGGATTAATCCCCTCTTCCTCCTCGCTCATGCTCTCTCTCTCTCTCTCTCGCTCGCTCACTCACTCGCTCGCTCCTTTCTCGCGTGCGAGCCGGGACGGCTAGGCGCGGTGGCTGGCGGTTTCCCGGGGCGGTGGAGCCACCGGCGAAGGGGTGCGACCAATGGAGGGCGCTGACGGCGGCGGAACGAGACGGCAGGTGGCGGGCGAATCGCGCCGCTGGGAATCGAGCGCCTTCGTCAGGTTGGCTTCAATTTGTCGGTACGGAGGGGCTGCGGTTGGTGGGATGCTCGTTGAAGCTCTCTCTTGGTGGGGGAAAGTGATTCCCTACACGGGCTCCGCCGAGGCTGGGCTGAGGTGGCCGCACTATGGCGGCATTGCAATGGTGTGGCGGCGTCGCTGATTTCGCCGGTGAGAGGGCGCAATCGAAGAGGGAAACTACTAGTTAGGCAAAAAAAAGGAGGAAGAGGAAGTGGAGGGAGGGGGAATCACCTTGCTTTGGCCAGGAGGCGGCGCACCGTGGATTGCAGCCGAGGCAGGTCGAAACAGGGGTGGAGTCGGCGTGGATCGACGGTGCGGCTGGGCACCTCAGGTGGCGTCTTGGTGCTTGTCTCCCACTTACTCTTGCCTGACCGGGGTCTAGCCGGGCGAGGAAGCATGTGAGTGCCCTAGCGACCGGTCTGGGCTCAAGGCTTCTGCCTAGGCTCCGTCGAGGTCTCCGGACAGGGTGGTTGGGTGAAGACCGGGCAGGAGCGTTGGGGTGAAGAAGGCCAGAGCGGCTCGGCGCAGCGGAAACCGGTGGGGGTGTGGTAGGGAGATGGCCACGGCGAGGCTCGGCCTCTTTATAGGTGTGGGTGGCGAGCACCGTGGGAGGTGGTGGAAGGCGGCTGCAGGGCAAGGACGCGTGTGGGCGGCGGGTGGTTGGGATGGTTGCGAGATAGGTAGTGGGGAACTGTCAATCGCCCAACGGTCTGAAGGCCGAACTCGGAGTTGTTGCAGGCTTCGTACCGATGGATCGGCAGTGGCGACAGCATGCGCAAAGTTTGCATGGCGGCAGGGGTAGGGCGAGGACGGTCGTGCTTAGGAGATGGGGTAGGAGGTAGGTGGCGATGCAGAAAAGGAGCAAGGTGGCAGGGGGTCTCGTGGGAGAAGAAGGCGCCTACATGGTTTCGAACCAGCGGTCTGTCGGTGGCCATGGCGCCCGTGGCATCCCTTCGATCTAGCGGGTGGAGGGGCGTGCTTGTCGCGATGCTGGTGGCGTGACCCAATGTGTTTCCTTGCTGGCGCGACTCGCGGCGAGGCTCGGGCAGAGTGCAGGGCATGGGCGCACATCCTCGGGTATGCGCGTGTGGGTTTGCCAGCGGGAGTTGCGGCGGGGCGCAGGAGATGGCACCGTGGTGGTGGCGTGGTGCGGTGGAGCAGCGCTTGGCCTGATGGACGCAGTGACATCGTCAGGGCATTCTACCGAGCAGATCGCGGGCGACGCGGCTAGGAAAGGAGGCAGGCCTAGGCTCGGGTGGGCTTTGCTGGGCTGGGAGAAAAGGCCGGGAGAAGGAAGGCGAAGTGGGGGTCGGCTTGGCTGGCAGGCATGGCCCGGCCTTGGCTGGGCCGTCTCTGCTTGGTTCGGCTGGCCCATGGGCTAGTCCAGAAGGAGAATTCAGAGGCCTAAAAAGGAGGGAAAAAGAGAAAAAATTTGAGGGAGAGTTTTCCATTATGAGAAGGTATTCAAGAGGTTGTAAATTTAGAAATGAATGATTTGAATCTCAAATTACATTATGAAGCCTGATTTCGATTTCCCCATAGATATCTGAGGGTTCAAATTTGAATTTGGATTTTCATATTCATGGAGAAGGATAACTTATTTATTTATGGTGTTTTATTCAAAATCAGACAATTTTTGGAATTTAAACAAATTCAAGTATCCTGGGCCGGGGGCACTTTCATACCGAACCGTCCAACAAATCCGAAATTTTTAGAAATTTTGAACTGAAACTTCATAAAGTTGTCTAGTTCTACACATGTTAACGATTTAATCACCATGAAGTCGCAATACTAGATAGCATCCATAGTATCAATATTCTCCACGTCACCTAGAAACTAAACTAGTATTAGACCAAACTTATTACTCAATGCACACACTATTCAATAGGCTACAATTTGTGTCATCCATCTCTCATCATATCTTTGATTTAGATTTATCGTCTAGGTCTTTCCTCTCTTCTAATTAACTCTAGTGACACGTTAGTTTTTTTTCTTACCTACGTGCCATAACAATAAATTTTATAAACTCGGTCTTAGTTGAAGCCTTCCGAGCGCTCTTAATATGGAGGTGTATTGCTAGGAAGAAATAAGCATGCATGAGTTCTAAAAGTCAGGAATTTAAATTATCCTGTAGAAGGTCTATTGCGAGCTGGCATTTTGTGAAGATTTGACACGTTGGTTCCTCACAATTCAACGTAATAAGGGTGTGTTCAACTCCTAAATCTAACTCTTGCAGCAGAGTGTGGAGCTGTGAACGGCCTGAACCCCGCTTCACCTCTCTAGTTCATTTTTTCATATCACTCTAGCTCGCTCCGCTCCTTTTTTGTATGGAGCCAAAACCATTTGGTTGAGCTCCAGTTTCAAAAAAGATAGAGTTGAAGTTGGAGTCCTGCCAAACAGACTATAAAAGTCCACAAGGAATGGATCAATATTCCTCCTATGCTCCTAGTCCAGTAGTCCTAACTACCAATTTACCATATATGGTGCTGTTCGGCGGCACTTCTCCTGGTAGCTTATTTTCTCGTTTTCCGTGAGCAAGCTTCCCGAACTGCTAAACGGTGTGTTTTTTGCAAAAATTTTCTATATGAAAGTATCTCTAAAAAAATCAAATAGATCCATTTTTCAGGTTTCTAATAGTTAATACTTAATTAATCATGTGCTAATGATTTTCTCGCTTTACGTGCGGCTTATAAGCCAAAAAAAATAAGCCAACTCAAGCACCACCATAGTCCCCCAGCCATTCATGAGGCATGGCCTACAAAACTAATCAATTGATCATCATGCACACAATCAATTTCTCGTATGTGACCACGGGCAGTATGCATGGATTCCATCGTCAAATTTGTCCCGTGGCCAACACACGTTACAACGCCTGTTTCAACAGCTATGCATTATTTTCCGACGATCAGTCAATTTTTGCTAGTTAGAGGACCTAACATGCATATATAGGATTCTGGTTCTATGTATATAGATCATTTTCCACTGATTATTTCATATTCAGGCCTTCTTTGCAGGCTCATGCTTAGTCTCATTTGGTGACTACTGATAATTTTCTTTTTTTAGTTACCTAAATAGCCATTAGTTTTGAAGTTACCAGTTTGGGTATTTTTTTAACTCTACCCAACTGGGTTTGAGGAGGGAAGTGGCAAACAATTGAACTTACTGGCGATGGCTTGTGAGGACAGAACAGTAGCAACATCGTCTTCTTCATACTGTGATGTTCGAGTTAGGTCACCAAGGTAAGATGGGTTAGGAGGGGCGGGATGATGGACATGAACGAGCAGGAGGGGAAGAGTTTGCTAATGTTGGTTTAGAGGGAGGCTGTGGTGGTGAAGTGGCGGCACCACGTCCAATGATGTATGGGCTAGAAGAGAGGGAGGGGAAGGGGTACAAGGTCGGCAATGGATACAGGAATGGTGATAAAGACCCCCTTCCCCCTTCTGTTTTCGGTCACTGGCAAGGGGATGGAGGGGGAGGGGAGAGGGAGGGGTCCCGAGAGTTGTCGGCCCTATCCTGTAGTTGGGTAAATCCTGTTGTAGGTTCCTCCTCTCGCCTTTCTTGAGCAAATGGAAGGAGATGTCGATTGCCCGCGTCCACCTCCTTAGTCCTGGTTGTGGCTGGTCAAGGAAGGATTTGCAGGACCTTGCTTCAACATATAGCATATTAGCGATGCCTTGGCCCCAACGCCTGCAGCTTTGAGTGCTCCATATTTACTTGTGAGGGGGTCGTGTCAACCGTTCTTCACTTCTTTGATAGGTAGATCTACAAGGACGATGTTCTTGTCTTTGGGCATCGATAGCGGATCTTCAAGAGGTAGTTGTAGTTTGCCTGTTCAACCATGGGAGGCTCTATTAGAGTTTGTGTCGAATATGTGTACATAGTCGGCTACAGTTTAGGACTTAAAGTTGTGGTAGGTGTTAGGGTAGAGTTAGAGTCTAACTCTGTCCTAGACTTTCTCTTAAATAGAGAGACGGACCTGTTGTAACCGCATGGTGACTTATCAGAAGGCGGCGAGAGGAAGCGGCTGGCCGGCGGCATACTGGTCGAGGGTCGTTGTAACTCTGATACGTTGTAATTATGCTGGATCGGGGAGGAGCGCCCATAATCATTGTCTCGGGGATAAAGGCTTCGGCTGAGCCTCATTAACAAACATCATGCCTCGGTGTCGTCACCAGTTTTAAATCTTCTATGGCGTTCTTCCGCGTTTGGTTTCCGATGTTGATTTCGGTGCCGGTTTTCTAACAAGTGGTATCAGAGCCTGCGGGAGATCCATGGATAGAGACGCAATGGAGGTGCTCCACGCCGCGACGACTGCAAAAGATGTCCAGGGAGGGACATTGACGTAAGGTGGAGCATGGCGGCGATCAATGGATTGTTCGGTGGATTAGGACACTTTGGGCGGGCGGCCCAAACCATTCGATGAGCTACTTTCAACAGGGAGACAGTCAGATGTGACACTTAGGGTTGATTGAAATTGGAGACGATTGGCATTCTCGATCGATGGAGTCGAACACTAGGCAGTGTGGCCTGGGCCTTTCGGTGAGCTACATTCGACAAGGAGATGGCTAGACGTGATGCTCGGGTTGTTTGGCGATGGGAAGACGGCATGGCGATTTATCGGCTTCAGCTCACGGCTAGATTGATGGGTGGTCAATCAAAAGTCGGAGCTGTGTTGTCGGGTGAACTGCGGGGCAAGGGCCTGGTGCAGTAGGCGGTGGTGCAAGCGGCGGAACTCGACATGCCATTTTTGGCAAGAGGAGGCGGTGGCAAACCTGGGCAACAGCAGGTCAATTTCGTTGATGGCATCAATGAGGCTGTTTGGCGGTACAAGATATATCCAAGATCAGTGGGCCAGCATGATGGGGATATATGAAAATCTGTGTCACTAGCAAGGAAGAAGAATGAGAGCTATCATGGTAATTTCTTCAAGTGATTCAAAGCGATGGTGAATTTTCTCAAATTATCAGGTGCTCAGTCTAAGGATGCAGAAGCGTGAATGTTGGATTTGTAAGCTCGGTTCATAAGTCATTAAGGAAGAAAGGGTTCTCCTTATACAGTCTGGTGAGTTTGAACTTGTCTATTTGGTGATGACACATGTTATTTGGCCAAGGAGTAGATAAAATGAAGTTCAAGACGGAGGATTAAGGTGAACATGTTCTTGGGGTTTCGAGTATGTGCCAGCTAAGGAGGAATCTAATTTTGCTTGGCAAGACGACTGTGATGATAGAAGAGAAGGTGGAGCACTGCTGCAGGTAGAGTCTAGAAGAAAAAGTTATGGGGGATAGTTACGGGGGATACGAAGTCTCTTGGTGGTGGTGAGGCTGGTGTAGGCTTGTCGAGAGGTTCGGCGTGAGCTACAAAAGGAACTAACTCAAGTCCGGGTACACGGAGGTTTGCACATGGAGCAAATTCAGGTTGGCGTGGCATATTCGTCGAGGTGGAGTTTGTTAGAATTTTTGTCGAATATGTGTACATAGTCAGTTATTATTTAGGACTTAGAGTTATAGTAGGTGTTAGGGTAGAGTTAGAGTCGAACTCTGTCTTAGACTCTCTCTTAAATAGAGAGGCAGACCTGCTGTAATCACATGACGACTTAGCAGAAGGCAGCGAGAGGGAGCGGCGGGCTGATGGCATACTAGTAAAGGGTCGTTGTAACTCTGATACGCTCTAATTATACTAGATCGGGGAGGAGCGCTCGTAATCAGTGTCTTAGGGATGTAGGCTTCGGTTGAGCCTCGTTAACAAATATCATGCCTCAGTATCGTCATCTGTTTTGGATCTTCTATGATGTTCTTTCGCGTTCGGTTTATGATGTCGATTTCGGTGCCGGTTTTCTAACAGCCTCAACTTCCACTGTAAAGGCCCTAATTAGGTATGCTCTTTGGCTATATCTTTTGCAATTTGCCATGTATTTTTCATTTCCGTCGCCACGACACTAGTTCGATGGTTGGCTTTGTGGAAGAAGTAGAAAAATGATTGGATCACATTTTCATATTCTTTAGACCTCCTTTTTTTTGTGCTTGTTTTAGGATCGGGGTTTTTCTGTAAACTGGATGTACTCTAGCTGCTTTTCAATAAAACTCCTGGTGCTTTTGTCTCAGTTTGCTTCAAAAAGATTTGTATAAATTAAAGTAACCGACACATACAAAATATTGGGCAACCAGCATGCAAATGGAGGAAATACAACCCCCTCTATTATTCGGTGCTCACAACTGTACTCAAGCTATCAACTTTGCATCTGGAGAGTACATGTGAAGATTGCATTCATACAGGGAATAAAGTTTGAGCGCCGTAGTGATTGACCATTTTAATTCTTTTCTTCTTCTCTTGATAAGACGCGAAAGCTTGGTGTATCACGTTGTATATATATCACCAAATTAAAGAAGAACGAGACAACAACAACTAGTACAAACTGCCCTAAAAATCCCCAAAAGCAGAAAAGGAAAGCTCGCTCGTCTTCACTGTGATGATCAGGGTGATCTCACCGGTCCATGTACGCTTCTAGAAGAGATATTATCTCTCAGTGTATTTAATTCGTACCAACTATATCGTTCAAAAAAATTTCGTACCAACTATAAATTTGTCCGTATTCTTGTCCGGACAGTTGATACCATCGTGGAGTTTTTATTGGAAATTATTAAACGATACATTGAATGAAACCCCCTCACTGTGCCATATTTAGCCTGTTATTTTTTTTCCTATAAGTTATATATATAGTTTGGAAATATATTAGTATGTGCATCAAGCACATGCATGGTGCATATGTAGAAATGATCAGGACAAAAGTTCAGAGTGTACATGGATATGATGCTCTACGATTCTATACATATACTCTTAACACAGAATTCGACATGGAATTGCTTAATTAGCATGAGTATTGGATTTCATAGTTGGGTACGCACATAGATCAACTGGTATCATGCATGCGCCAAGAATAATTTTTTTTGCGGAAATAACATTGTTTCTTGGAATCCTTTTACTTGGGCAAATCATTGATCTGTAGAGGTAGAATGTAAAGGTTTTTGTTGGTAGGTAGGTACTCATTTCATCCCAAAACAAATCAATTTCTAGTGTCTAAAGATAAGAATAGTAATAAAAGAAAAGGACTAAAGTGTCCTTTATTAATAGAGAAATAGAATTAATGGGTGGGCGAACCAATGGTAGGTAAGAATATAGGAGTTGGTTTATTTTGAGATAAATTTAAACTCTAAGAATTGGTTTATTTTGGGATGGAGGAAGTAAGGAATATTAAAGGAGATAAAACTTTTCGATTTGTGCACTAAGGATAGATAAAATGGTAGAAATTTATTTATTTAGGAACAAAGTTTGAATTACAGAAGTTGAACAAATTTAGGATGGAAAGAGCAGTGTACTACCATCTTGACAATATATCGATCTCAACAGACTTCTGAAACTGAAGCATCAGCTTTACCAGGATGAAAGAAGACAGTGAGAGACAACAGTACTTTGCTGAAAGGTTAATCAGCACTCCTGCCAAAGCCATGTCTGGCCGGTTCCCATCAATCCGATCATATATAAAAGGTGATGGACGACTGGTGTTTCTTTAATCTCTTTCTGGCACTGTCCAAAGCAATCTGCTTTCCTTTTCCAAAAAGCTTAACTGTTGCAGACCATCGAGAGGATTAATGCAGAGAGCACAGTAATTGGGTGGTCTGCAGATCACTTGGAGGCCAAGGTAAAATGATGCGTCAGTAGAGACAGCAATTGATGAGACGAGGTGATTGTGAGTTTCCTGGATGATGAGCGTGGGCTTGTTTGGTTGGTGGATGCGGTTACCGGTTAGAAAGGCTCGAATGCTAGCTATAGCTTGATGGACTGACGGCTGATCTAGGATCGCTTTCCATTTTCCATGTGTTTGGGAAGATTGACAATGCAAGGTTCAGCTTTGCTTGCTGCTGCAGGGGTGCTTAGCTCTCCTTCCCGCACGGTTGATTTATATATGAGTTGGATTTATCTTTGATGGTAGAAGGATTCTTAGCCCATATTAATTTTAGAATTGGTTTTCGTAACTTGACAACATGTCCTCCAGTAGTCCATATCTGTCGTAACTCATAGGAACATGTTGACTACAAATTATAAACAATCTCTTAAATTTAGGACGCAACTACGTGTCACGTCCGATTTGGACTAGCTTGTCAGACGCTTGTGGTAGTTTTCGATCAATCCACGTCTTGACGTCATGTCCATCCGATCTAATTCATCTATCTGAGCCTCCCTAGTTTGCATATGCAAGAGAACACGGGAATGACCGAACAAAAAAGTTACTTCCTCCCTTCCAAAATAATTTTTGGCCTCGAGAGTACAAAACAAGATAGATGAAAAAAAGACTAGATGCCCCGAAATAACTTATTTTAGGACGGAGTGAGAACTATCTGTCCTTAATTCATCTAGTCAGTTGTTTCACAAAACAAAACCAGATATGACCCTATATAATAAACTGCACCAATAATTCTTTTCCCATCACTACAAGGGAATAGTTTTTTAGTAACAAAACATGGTGATGAAATTTACCTTCCTCACTAATATTTGGCGCTCCAAGCCTCATAGTCCCGAAGGCCACGTCTATACCTGTGTTACATGTACCAGTTCTATGATACACAAGCTGGTACACACAAAAACATCGGTGATAGATACGAGAGTACATTATTATAACACTAGGATAATCCTTACAAAAGTTGTCATTATGGATAGAACCCAGATGAGCAACGACACATTACAAAAGATGATAGCGAGAAGCGACAACAACAGAGTGGAAGCTAACAACGGAAGCAACTAGGCGACTAAGCGCTCACCTAAGCACCTAAGTGGCTATCATATTCCACAGGCGCGTGTTGGGAACTAGGTCCGAAACCCCAAAATTCTTCAAAGTCTTCCTACTCCTAGAGATACTCCTCGACGATTGGGACAGCTTCTTCTTCTTCTTCAAACCCTAGTATATTATATAAAGAGCAAGTGTGAGTATTTTCGTACTCCGCAAGCCACAGAAAAGATGACATGAATTGCTAGACAAGGAGGCCAAGGTTTCATTTGCGAAAAGCAGCCTTTTGCTTAAATGTTTGTTTGTAAAACACTAGCATGTCAAGTTTTAGTTGATCGGAATGAGGCTCACGCCTCAATTGATTCCGTAAGTAGCTTTGCAACAACTTGCCTAACATAGTGATTGAATCAATATGTTTTTGATTTTATTTTCCTCTATTAGTTTCTTAGTGGCTCTATCCAAACATTAATTCTAATCCCTGGCCTCAACCGGTTCTTAGTTCTCGTTGATGCTTCCGGCTATGACCGGTTATTAGTTTATTTTCACTTTCCGGTTACAACTAGTTAATCTGCTCTTTTCAACCTTCCGGCCTCAATCAGAAAGCTTTTCTTAGATTCTTTTAACCACACACTTAACTATTTCTATGGTGTCTCAACACCCTAAGTCACACAGTTCCGTTTCTGGCCACATAGGCCTTCCATCTACCACGCAAGCTAACTTTGGTCACGACTCCCATCTCACCAACCAATTTTACAGAGCACTGGCAAACAAAACTATGCTATGGGAGTCACCTTACATTCACCCTTAATCGTGGGCACAACTGTCTGAATAGTTTAGCTAAACTTTGCAGAGGTTACACGCTTTATCCACCCGACGTGAGCTTACTCCAATTACCCAACACGTGATGATGAAACATGGCCGGTAAAGAGAGGTTCACGACAAGGCCGTTCTAAAGCTTGCCTAATGCCACAGAAGGGTCTACACAAAACCGATACTTAAGATAGGCTACAACCAGGGGCAAAGCCCATTGGGCCAAGGGGGTGCCTTAGCACCCGGGCCCAAAAAAAATTTTAGTTACTAGTACCTACTATTCACCATATGTGCACCCCCTTTAGCCCAACTTCGTGCACCCCCCCGCCCAGAAAACAGACCACAGACAACCCAATTTCACTCAAGAGAAAAGTGGCCAATAGGCCTAGTTGCCTCTCGCCTAACAGGCCAGCAGCAGCCAGCAGCAATTAAAGGCCCATTACGTGCATGTTTATGTTACATTGCAAGCTGCAGCCTGCCAACGATGCTGCCAAGAAGCTTCCTTCGGAGTCCTCGACTCCTCGTTTCCGATCGCAATTTTTGCATGCTCCACGGCTGTTCGTCTCCTCCTTTTTCTCGCTTGTTGCCGGTCGCTCACTCCCTTGGTTCCGTTCCCAAATCACAGTTCCTGATTGTCGGTCGCTGTCTTGCCGGTGCTAGACGGGCGTGGTTGAAGCCGCCGCCGCCTTCGCCGGCCGCTCTGTCCGGGCCTCCTGCCCGCAGCGCCATCAGCCGATCAAGCCCCAACCAACAGGAAAATACAACAACAGGCAAGACTTACACCTCCCCAACTCCCCTCTGCTCTCAAATTCTTTAAGATTAATTTGATTTATTGCAAGTAAACTCTTATATTTGAAAGATATGTGAGGATTAAATGGTTGATTATTCATATTATATTGGTTAAGGTTTGGAGTAAAATTAAAAATTTACATTCTGATTTCTAATGCAAAGAATTGTAGTACTGCACAATTCTCTTTTTTTCTTTTAACTTGACTAGTGACTACATTGCTATAATGATAGGTGAACTAAATTATGGAGAAATATCTTAAAAGAAAAGCCCCGGAGAGCAGCAACAATGCAAGGGCTGCATGTCCAGAAGTAAATGATATCAATTGGACAGAGGAGATCAAATATGATCCAGGATTAAGAAAACCAATTGATGCTTATCATCCTAACTTGAGAGATAGAGTAAGAAGAAAGTACTTAGAGAATGGGCCTTGCCAACCTCGTACATTCAATTTCCCAATTACAAAGATATCTGACAGAAATAGAAGCTTTATCTCAGATTGGTTTGACAAGTTTGGTGGCTGGTTTGAATATAGTGAGGCTAAAGATAGAGCATATTGTTTCTTTTGCTTCTTATTTAGAGACTGTAATAAGTAGGAGGATGGGTACAAAGCATTTGTTACAGAAGGTTGGAATGGTTGGCATAGAAAAAGGTGATTGAAAGAGTATGTTGGTGGAGTTGGTAGTTTATATAATCAAGCAATGAAAAATTGTGATGCATTGTTACAAAAGGCTCAACATATTGATGTTGCTTTTCAGATTCAAAGCGAAGTTGCTAAAAAACGCTTATTTTACTCGATTGAATGGTTCAATTAGTGTTGTAAGATGCTTATTGAGGCAAGGATTACCTTTCTGAGGCCATGATGAGTCCAAGAATTCCTATAACAAAGGGAACTTCTTGGAGATTCGTGATTTGCTAGCAGAGCATGATCCTGCTTTAGGGAAGGCGGTGGGTAATGACGCAGCAAGGAACAGTCTTATGACATCTTCTGATATTCAGAAGGACATTGCTGAATGTTTTGCAAAGGAAATATTGCATTCTATTATGGAAAAACTTAGGCATGATGTGTTTTGTTTGCTAGTTGATGAGTCTAGAGATGTGTCCTGTAAAGAGCAAATGGCAGTGGTGTTGAGATATGTTGATAAGTGTGGAATTGTTAAAGAGATATTTATTGGGCTTGTTCATGTGAAAGAAACAACTTCATCATATCTCAAGGCTTCTATTGATTCTCTTTTTGCAGGCTTTAAGCTTAGTTTAAAGCAAGTAAGAGGCCAAGGCTAGTATGGTGCTAGCAATATGCGAGGTGAGTTTAATGAGTTACAATCATTGATCATGAGAGAAAGTAGTTTGACTTATTATGTTTATTGTTTTGCTCACCAACTCCAATTAGTTGTTGTAGCCGTTGTGAGAAAGCATAAAGGCATTAGTAATTTTTTTGGTATGTTTTCTACTTTGTTGAATGTGGTGGGTGGATCATCTAGGAGAATAGACATGGTTAGAGAAATAAATTATGAACAGGTATGCAAGGCATTGGGTTGTGGAATGCTTCAAACTGGAACCGGGTTAAATCAAAAGCAATGTCTTCAAAGGACAGGAGATACTCGTTGGAGTTCTCATTACAAAACTCTCAATAGTTTGCTTGACATGTTCCCAATAATAGTCAAAGTGTTAGAATATGTGGAAAAAGATGACAGATATAGAGCAAATAGTGATCAAGCAAGCGGCCTTCTATTGTATTTCCAATCTTTTGACTTTGTCTTCTATTTGCATCTCATGTCAACTATATTAATTATCACCAACACCTTGTCATTAGCACTGCAAAGGAAGAATCAAGACATTGTGAATGCTGTTAAGTGTGTCAACTCAACTAGTTGCCATTTGGATGATCTTAGAAGAGATGGGTGGGAAAAATTACTTGGTGATGTGTATGCCTTTTGTGACAAATATGATATTATGAAGCTTGAAATGGAAGAAGCATACATCAATCCAAAGAAACCAAGGCAAAAGACAGGAATTACAAACAAACACCATTATGAAGTGGATTGTTTTAATGATGTTATTGATTGGCTACTTCAAGAGCTTGATAGTCGTTTCAATGAAACAACATTTGAATTGCTCGTTTGCTCAACCGCTTTCAGTCCAAGAGAATCATTCCATGATTTTAATGTTGAGGACTTGATGAGACTAGCAAAACTTTATCCTAATGATTTTAATTCTAGGGAGTTGAGTGATCTTAGGCATCATCTTTGTCTCTACATCGCTGATGTGCGAGAAGATAATAGATTCTCCAACATACAAACTATTGGTGAGCTTTCACAAAAAATGGTGGAGACAAGGAAACATCTTTGCTATCCTTTAGTTTATCGCCTTTTAAAGCTAGTATTAGTATTGCCTGTTGCCACTGCTACGGTTGAGAGGTGTTTTTCAACTATGAAGATTGTGAAAATATATTTGCGTAATCACATTGGTGATGACTACTTGAGTAGCCTTATTTGCTATATAGAAAAAGAAGAAATGAAGAAAGTCACCAACAAAGCCGTGGTTCATCATTTTATGAACATGACGAAACACAAATATGACTTATGAAAAGGTAATGTGTCTATTTTCACATGATTTTTCCATTTTCAATTGAAACTTAAGATGCTTATATTATACTTTCTTGCAGGCTATTGAGGACATGCAGTTATTATTTGCAAATATTAGTGGATTTATTCATTTTGGTATGGTATCCACCTTTTTGTCATTGTTCCTCTGTCGGTGTACATCATCGTCACTTATATTATGCTAATGACTAATTAAAAATATATTATCTAGTATAACATTGCTTGAAAATTCTATACATTGTCATTTATATGTGAATGATGTGATGAGGTGTTGCACCCCCCTTCATTTCTCTCTAGCTTCACCACTGGCTACAACCGCCATCAACACAGGATCTTATGAGCCTCAACTCCGATGAGTCCACTCCCATCGGCACTAGACTCCCCTAAGCCAACTAATTACTAAGCTAGGGGTATCCCACAATACCTATATGGCCGCACTGTAGGATGCTCGAATGTAATTCCCAAAGGAATCGGTCCTTAACGACAATACATAGCAAGCCACATAGGCACTGCCTCTGTACCGTCATGGTTTCACAAACACACATTATTTCACAACCACACTGATACGGAGTATTGGGTTTGAACATTGGAGTATAAGCCCACAATTTTCCCACACGACAATACAATCACAGTAGGGCTAAGCCATTCTACCTCGGTGATCATACCCAGACGGTAAGATGCTGGCTCATCATTTGTGGGGCTATCAATGGTATGGTATTTTGATAACACTATGGAAAAATAAGTGTGACTACTAGGGAGGTTTGTCAGTTGCACTCACAATCCGAGGCCGAATAATTTAAAGTGTACACTAAGTAGCATATTCACAATCAACATAATTTTGTACATATATGAGGCAGTATGGTCAAAGGTGGCTTACCTTGGTCTTGTGGAGGTTCTTCCTCATCGATTACAGCGTCTGGATTGCCCGCGGGTTCGGGATCTACACGTGCAAAAGAGTAAATCACCACAAAAACTATTAAAATGAATACAACAGAGGAAACTAATGGTGCCATGGTGTAGATCTCATTTTTATAAAAATTTTGCAAGTTGAACTGAGTCAAATGGAGCTACGGATTGCTAGATATGAAATTTTGAAGTCTAATTGAATTTCTAGGATTTAGAAAATGATTTATATTCTCTAGAAAAGAATATTTCGAGGGAATATGCCCTTGGACTGACATGTGGGGCTCTATGTCAGTGAGACAGAGGCGCCCATGTGCCTATGGTCCATGGTAGACCGGGTCTACCGAGGAACTCAAAAGGAAGCTAGGTGGTCTTGGTCCTTCAGACCACAGGCTAACGTGCAGGACCCACCGTTTAGTGGCATGGCGCGCGTGGACCGGGTGCACGCATGGGTGGAAACGACTACCGACGGGCTGGGTGCATGGCTGTGGACCAGCGCGTAGACCAGGCGATGGGGCTTGCCTGTCAGCGACCCCGGGGCGGTAGATCGATGTGCGGTCGTTCGGTGCGAGTGGGTCCTACTTGTTGGCCTCACAAATATTAAAGAGAGGTTTAATTAGAGTTTACACAAGGTGGGGCCCAGGTGTCATTGAGAGAAGGAAGGCACTTACTGTGCACTAATCGCGGGTTAGGGAGTGGGGCCGGAGAGGGACCCACTTGTCATTGGCTCATCTCTTCTTATCTCTTTTCCCTCCTCCTTTCTCTCGTCTTCGCCGTCCTCCCCCTCTGTTCCTCTTTGTGGGAGGCTGAAGCCGGTTTGTCGGCTGGCAGCAGGCGGCGATGGCGGGGCAAAGCTCGGCAGCAGGAATCGACGTGGAGAGCCGGTGGCCGAGGCGCCGGCAACCGGTGTTGAATAGGGGGCGCTGTCCGGGGTCTAGATGGACCCGACACGGCGGTTCCCGTGTCTTGAAGCGGGGAAAGACGGCGGGGATCCGACGACTCTCCGGGGAGGCAAAGGCGATGAGGGGTGTCGTCCTTAGAGCCCCCCAGGGGTGAGGGGCTTGGGTTCCCTAGTCCTCGGCATGGCCCAGGGTGAGCGAGACCCCGGGCGGCCAATAAGAAGGGGAGGAAGAAGGAGGGCGCACGGTTGTGGCGCTAGGGTGGCGGGGCTGGCGGCATATGTGGAGGTGGTTGGTTTGGGAGACGGGGAAGGTGATGCCGGCTATGAGATCATGGGCAAGCCAGGGCGGGAAGAGGTGGCTAGGAGGCAAAGGTGGCCCGGGAGGAGGCGACGGGGATGGAGAGAAGCGGGCGGGGAGACGGAGGCCGTCCGGGCGGCAAAAAGGGGAGGATGGAGGCGCAGGTGGCCTCTTGTAGCCACGGCCAGCTTTTAGCGATGGGGATGGGGTGGTCGTGGTTTGGCCAAGAGGGCCTGGTTGGCTGCTGTGGCTGACGGGAGTGGCACGATAGCACAGGGAAGCGAGGACGGCAAGGACGGTGCCACGAGGGTGGACATGGCTCACACTTTCGGCGTGGACATGAGGTGGATGGCGGCGCTAGCGTTTGCCATCGGTGCACTTGGCTGAGAGCTTGGTGAGGGGGGAAGGAGGGCGCCCAGCTTTTGGAGGAGGTGTGGATGGCGTCCTCCGACACTGTGTCTGCAGGGTAGGGCTGTGCTGCAGGGCGAGGTGGCATGACGCCACGGGAGGGACAGCGCCAACACCGTCCTCTGCGAAGTACGTGCGAATCGTGGTGAGTGATGAGATCGATAGTGGTGGCCACTCTACAGCGATGGTGCATGGAGGTCGTCGCTAGGACCTGCATGTTTGGTGGTCGAGGCGGACGTCGACACTCGAGCATGGTGCATGGATGGAGTAGTGAGGTGCGGTGTGGCTCGGTGCACACGGCATTGGCCCTTGTGGCCATTTGCCCGAGCACCTCGCGCACGTGCAGCACGAGAGGCCGTACCCTAGCCGGCTCGGCCACGCCCTAGGCTAGCCCTGGCTGGATAGGGCTGCCGGTTGGGCTGGTGGTGGGAGAAGGAAGGACAAGTGGGCTAGCCCAGAGAAAGGAGATGAGGAAGAAGTGGGCCAGCCCATGAAGGAGGGAGAGAAAATAGAAGAAAGGGTGGAGTGTTAGGGTCTGGCCTGGCTTAGCAGGACTGGGCTGAAGGAGAGGGAAAAAGGATGGCCCAGACCAAATAGCGTCTCTTTCTTAATTTCTAGGGACTTTCAGAATAGGGATTTGAGGGGATAGGATTAGGTAGGATTTTGAATTCGAGACATGGATTGTTTGTGAATTTTGAGGAACTTGGATAGATGTATTTGAGATCCTTTGGCACAAATAAATGGAAATCTGAACAAGAGCCAAATTTTGAAATTAAATTTGCATTAAAATAAAATTTTAAATGGGAGTAAAATCAGGGCATTACAAACCTACCCCCCCTAAAAGAATCTCGTCCCGCGATTCTGCGGCTAAATGAACAACTTCAGGTACTCCGCTCATAGATGATCTTCACGTTCCCATGTGGCCTCATCCTCTGAATGATTGCTCCATTGCACTTTGTAAAATTTGACCGTCTTCCTTCTTGTACATTGCTTCTTTTCTTTGAGAATCCGAGTTGGCCGTTCTTCATAGGTCAGGTTGTCTTGTAAATCGATTACTTCCAGTGGAACTTGCTCCTTTGGGATACGGAAACACCTCTTCAATTGAGATATGTGGAACACGTTGTGGACATCAGCGAGTTCTGCAGGTAACTCCAGCTGGTAGGCCACTTCTCCACAACTGGCGGCGATAGGATACGGACCGATAAAACGGGGCGCTAGCTTTCCAGCCATACCAAATCTCTTTGTTTCGCGTAGGAGTGATACTCGAAAGTACACGTGATCTCCTATCTGGAACTCGAGATCTCTCCTTCGGTTGTCCGCATAGTTCTTTTGTCTTGATTGAGCCACTTTTAAACGTTGTCGAATAACTTTGACATGTGCTTCAGCTTCCTTCAAAATATTTGGCCCAAAAAATTTCTTCTCATCCACATCTAACCAACAGAGTGGGGTCCTGCACTTGTGTCCATTCAGAGCTTCATTGAGGGCTATCTGTATGTTAGCTTGATAGCTATTGTTGCAGGAGAACTCTGCATAGAGCAAACAGGGATCCCAAGTGCCTACAAAATCCAAGGCATGGGTTCTCAGTATATCTTCTAGTATTTGATTCACCCTTTCAGTTTGTCCATCTGTCTGGGGTAATGTGCTGTGCTGAAATTGAGGTTGGTACCCATTGCTTCATGCAACTTCTACCAAAAGTGAGAGGTGAACTAAATCTTCTTTGGGACTGTGTCAACAGACGACTTTGGTCAGGTACAGCGTAGCTAACTTCTTGCCGGAATAGGTGGTTTTGACATGAATAAAGTTGCAACCTTGGTTAGTCGATCCACTATTTCCCAAATAAAGTCATAACCTATAGACATTCTAGGCAAACCAGTTATGAAATCCATTCATATTTCTTTCCATTTTCATTCTGAAATCTTGGTTAGTTATAAATGGTGACATACTCGGCTATGTCACGCTCCATTCTAGATAAAGTGCGCAACCTTGGTTATATTTCTTCCTATAAAATTTATATTTTGAGAGTCATGTTGACTAGGTCTTTTCTTTAAAATACATATGGTCCCACATATCATACATAAGAAGGATATAGGATACGTATATTTCCTCCGTCTTTATTGATTTACATGCAAGATAAGTATGTAACAAGTGACGTGCATCTGAACCAATTAGAGGGAGGCCTAGCTTGATAGTACAAATAAAACACATTCACTAGCAATAAAAAGGTTTTAAAGATTTATTTTTAAAAAGCCACTGACATTTAAATAGGACAAAGAAAACACCTTATCTTTTTGAGGAAAAATATTACCAGGCCTTGCCCAGTATTTATATATTATAAAAAGATATATGTTACAACATTACATCAAGTCGCACCCAAATAGAAGTACAGAGTTTGTATCCAATTAAAAACTGAATATCTTAAGGGCCTCATTCATCCTACATATATGTAGTTGAATTTTCTTCTTAAAATTATGAAACCAAAGTTCTCTACTGGGAATAATATTCTGGAAAATTGTCCCATTACGTTGCTTCCATATATTCACTTAATTTGTTAGACATGCTTCCTAAACAAACTAACATTCAAGCCCCATGCATGTCCGCGGACTACCTTCGTAGTTTTTTTTAAAAGTGATATGCAACGTTAAAACTGCATGCATGAGAAACTTGGGATTTGTGAATACACTGCGACATTGAGGAGAAACAATTGCAGGAGAGTCTTCAACATTTCAGAACTCATAACAGGAAAAAAAAAAGATAAAAAGACATATTGCAATATTTTGTTGTTACTCTGCAAGATCAAGCGACAATCTCTGCAACATTTCTAGGAAACATATACCAAAAATACTCAAAGGAAGTGAGCATAGCAGCACACTTGCCTGCTGCTGGCTGCTGCTGTCTCGCATCTCTCAACCCCTTAGCGTGAGAGAGGGGGAGAGAGATCGGAATGGATGAAGATGACGATGGAATGGAGCACATGGTGGAGGCGGAGGAAGCTTCGAAGTATTCCCTATATTTTAAATTACTCATAAATTAGCTTTGCATATCTTAAGCTAAATATTTCTATTTTTGTTATCGGTTTCTAAAAATTCGTATAGTTTAACAATATACAAATTATATATAATAAATCTATTTCTCATGATGAATCTAAAAATATAAATCTTATGATATTAAACTATTTGAATATCTAATAATTAATAGTTAGTGATATAAATATTTGACTTAGGATAAAGATAAAATGAAGTAATTTTAAAAGGAGAGGGAGTAGATTGAGAACAAGAGTGGAGATTGGATTGATGTTACTCCCTCCATTCCAAAATATATCTACCATTAGAATTCAAATTTATCCCAAGTATAGCTACCTAGTATATAAAAGGTGAATTTTGGTACTAATTTTTCTATCCTACCCCTATTAATCTGTAGCACATCAACCAAAATTGACACTTTAGGGCATGTTTGGATTGAGGCCAATTCTTGCCAATTCAATAGAGTTGAAACAACACAAACCTACCAAAATTTTGGTAGTACCAAAACTTGCTCAAGATTTGACACTACTAAAATTTGGATAGGATAGCAATCCAAACATATCCTTAATGACTTTAATGAGAGTATTTTAGATCTTTTACCTTAATCCTTACACTCTCTGGAAAACTACGAAGGTAGCGGGCCCAAACTAGCCGAGAGATCTTGTCTGATGTCCTGTCCTTGGGCAAAGTCTGGGCCAGCCCACTCTATTTTGGAATGTTTTCAAGTCAGTATACAGTTTAATGGGCTTTCAGCCCTAGGCCGAATTAAGAGGACACCTTTATTGAAGTAGATACTTTGACTTTCTGCCCAAATTAGGTGGACTGCTTCATGCACAGTAATGCTGGATGCATGACCAACCTAAATCACACTGACCTACTCCTACTTAACACTACTACTATTCATCCTAAGCTCTATCTATCTCTCCACAGTTCACACCATTGCTCTCAACGGTCAGCGCGACGTTGCTGGTCAAAATACGGTAGGAGTAAGGCATGATCATGCATGCATGCAACGCCTGATCACTTCATCACTTGCTAGGTACTAGTACATGTTAGTAGTAACAATCCACTAGTAGTATATATATGTAATTAAAACCATTGATCACATGTCAAGCTAGCTAGCTAGTTACTCGTCGGAACCCACACGACCGACCGGCGCGACAAGAAATTCTTATTGGCCATGGGCATGATCCGCGCGCTCGCCGTCGTGGCGGTGCTCGGCCTCCTCGTCCTCCTCCACGGCTGCCCGCCGCCGTGCGCCGCTGCGCGGCCGCTGGCGAGGGGAGCAACGAGCTCCGAGGAGGAGGTGTCGTCGTCGTCGTCGTGGTCGACGCTTGCGGTGGCACCGTCGGCTTCTAATGAGGACAGGGCGCCACAGTGGCGCACTGACGGGGCGGCCAGGGCGGGGAAATGGCTCCCGTCGCGCTACCCGGCGCTCTGGGGATTCCCGGCGGCGGCGGGCGCAGCGCCGGCGCTAGTGCTCAGGACCGGCGGGCAGCTGATGGAGGAGCCGCACGAGCACGAGGACGCGGCGACACGGCAGGAGCAGGTCGCCATGTGGGCGTCGCTGCTCAACCCCACGCAGGTCAGGCCGGCGCCAGCCTGGGTGTTGGCGGAAAATGGCGGCGAGGCGCCGCCGGCCGACGCCGAGCCGACTGCCGAAGGGATGGACGTCGACGAGCCGCCGGCCACCGGCGGCATGCTGTTCGGCCAGCCTAAGTGGCCGGGGACACCGTAATGACAACGGACAGAGTTTCTTTGCTTTCTAAAAGAAGATTTATTTTCTAGCAGTAATTGAGTTCTAAATATTCGCAAGTGATTAAATAAACTTAAACTTATTATTGCCAATATGGACTGTTCAATAAAAATGAAAGAAAAATAAAAAGTTATCACTTATTTGGGCCAGCACAGCCCAACTACGTTGTAGTTTGGTCCAAGTATTACATCGTTAACCATGAATACATGGGAATTTTTTTTATTTTTATATTTATTTAATAAAAAATTTACAAAACTATATTTTCATTTTAAAACTTTACAAAAATATACTCCCGCCGCCCTTTAGGAGGGCGATATGTCTGAAATTGCCCTCCCAGAGGGCGATATGATGACGTGGCTGACGGCCGTTGGCCGGCGGCCCACGGCCGTCAGCCATTTTGCAGGCGGCCCCCCGGGCACACAAAAACCGCCCAATGAGAGGGCGGCAAGGGGGCCGCCTGTAAAAATCCGGCCGCTTACCGTCCTTTCAGATGGCGGTTTTTGGGTGGCCGGGGGGCCGCCTGCAAATGGCCGACCCACGGCACTATATACGGATGGTCCGAACTGTACAAATTGCCGTTTCACAATATATAGTCCGGACCATCGTCACCCTGTTCGGACGGTCCGCACTATACAAATTGTTATTTTGCATTATATAGTCCAGACCATCCTCACCATGTCCGGATGGTCCGGACAGGCATATCTGTGGCGGCAAGGAAGAGGAAGTACCCACGCTGCACACAGTAGTTACATCTCTACTTGGTTATCTGTTTAAAATTTCCTAAGGCATGTAATAACGATAACTAGAAATGTTTGATGTGTCGTTTGTACTCTTTGTATGGATAATTTTATTATGTTCGTATGTAATTAACGTTTGTTCGGTTGTCACCGCTTAGAATGTACTTTCGCCGTAAAATTGAAACTGAAAAATTTATGTTTTTGATTAGTTTCGTCACAAACATAGATCGTAAACGATCGACGAGCGTAAATAAAGTAAAGGGGTTTCTTTAGTATACGTAGAATTAATAAAACATGATATACAACAAACAAACTATCACAGATGCAACGTACTACGGGCCATGACCGTAACCTCTAGCCCTCTTTGTCTTCCTACCCTGTGCTCGCACCTGCCCCTGGGAGTACGTTAGCCGGTCTGGTGGTACGGCACGGCCAGCGCGGGTCGTCTGCACGGGTGTGGCAGCTGGTGGGTCCTGTGTCTGTGGTGGCGGAGCTCCTTTGAGCTGCGAGGCTGGTAGTATCTCCTGGATCTCCTCGCCCGAGTTCTTCAAGTCGTCCCTCTCGAAAGGATCCGATGCCCAACCGCTGCCGCGTGTGGCCTGCGTGGAGGAGCCAGCGCCAGCAAACATCCTCGGCGCTGTAGAGTGGAACCATGTACACCAAAATATTGATAATTGCAAATCAAAATTTGGCAAGGCAAAAATAAAGTTTGATATAACCTGAAGGACCTCCTGTGGTGGCCCGAGGGGCAGTTGTCACGCCCACGCCCTGCGGGGAGGAGCCAGCACCAGCAAACATCCCCGGTGCTGTACAGTAGAACCATGTACACCAAAATATTAATAATTGCAAACCAAAATTTTGCAAGGCAAAAATAAAGTTTGATATAACCTGAAGGATCTCCTGTGGTGGCCCGAGGGGCAGTTGTCATGCCCAGCTGCGCGTGTGGTTGTCTGTGGTACACTCCATGCGTCGATGTGCTAGCTCCAGAGGGATGTAGGTACGGTGTAGCGAAAGCTGCAGGGAAGCATATTGATGTACAACAGTACATGTCGTAGAAGGAAACATATTATGAACCGATGGTTAGTCCAATTTACCTCTAGAGGGGCCAGATGGCTGACTGGAACCCTACGGTCGCACTCCTACTCTTGCTCCTGTTGCTGCTGGCCGTGGCTGTTGCTGCTGTACAACTACGTGAGGTACCACATCGACCGCACGACAAGTGAGCGCACGAATCACTGTGAGCATCGCCTGACGAATCCTCTCGAAGGTCGTCCTCTGCTCATCGGCATTCAGCACAATCTCACTATCCAATCGTCCGAACGCCGCGTTTACATCAGCCTGAACCTGTCGCACTGCGTCGGCCTATTTCAGATGTGACGTGAACATGTGTTAGAACTGTGGACACGTACAAAGGAAATAGCAAAGTGCAAAGATAATGTGACGTACCGCACGGAAGTAGTCCTGGTCACGGTGTCTAGGATACGTGTCCGTCGTAGCTGCGACGTGTGGCTGTGGATCATTTGGGGTGAACGTTACGCGTGTGCAGGTACGGGCCTGGTACCACGTCAGGTATGCTAGGTAGGCCTCCTCAGTGTGTGCATGTATCTCGTTGACCACCTCCTCCGTCGCCAACAACCAGTCGTCCACGTACTTCTGCAGTCGAGGATACCACTAAACACCGGCTGCATGTCCCCTACGATTATATCTATTTGCAGAGAGTGCATTAGACTACATTAAATAGTTATAGTAGTAAACAAAGATCGCAGTTGTACTAACCGGTGCACATCGCGCGGCACATCGATCTACACGGGCACAGGGGAGTACTGACGTAGTCCGAACTATCGCAGCACGCGCTGCGGAGAGTGGGGCTCGACGAAGATGTCGAACACCAACGGCACCATCGTCATCCAGTACGCCTGGTCGCGCGTGCAAAGAGTAGAGAGTCCGAGCGGTGCACGGGCCGCGATGGCCTGCGGACTATACGGCTCCCAGACGACGTCGCTGGGTAGCAGGCGGTCGAACTCCAAAACGAATTCAGGGTAGGCCCTCCTAACTTGCGTGTGGGCGTAACGACGCTGCAAAATAGGAAAAGGTTAAACGTCAGTGTTTGTGCATAACTGCTAAACATAGAATTTCACATTTCGTACCTCACGTCGACACCATACGGTCCTCATAGTCAGACGGTCCTCGGGCCACTGGCCGTACAATCCTCCAAGGCCGCCCTCGTAATTAGAGGACGGCCTATCGCGAACCGCTCGGCCGCCCATAGCTGCAGAAGGAGAGGGCAACTGGGGTTAATCGCACCTGGATCGGTCTTTGTGCACGCGTCACAAAGAGCACGGTACGTCGCCGCTAGCACAGCAGATCCCCAACTCCATTGCGGTACGAGGCCGTCCTCGCTGTCGGCGATCGCACGAGCGTAGTGGATCAGTCCCTTGTCCACCGCGTGCCCGTGAGTGTTGGTGAACATCACCCACCCGAACAGCCACAACAGGTACGCCTCCATGCTCCGCCGCACCGAGTAATCGTCGGCGTCATCGGCTAGCTTATCAGGCTGTAAAGGAAGATTATAGTCAGCAGCTCTGTTGCTTTGTAGATCAGATGATTGTGAATAAAAGGAATCCGCGACTTACGGTGAACTGTAACAGCCAAGCCTGCGAGGGGCCGATCGTGGTGTAAGGTGGTAGCGAACCCGGGTGTCCAAGTTCAGGTCGACGATGCACGAGCGCAAATCGAACAGTGATGTCCTACGACCAACCATGCGCCCCGTCGATCGGGCCGACTACGTCTCCTGCGAGGGGAAGTCCTAGCAGATACGACACGTCCTGGAGTGTGGGAGTCATCTTGCCGCACGGTAGGTGGAACGTGTGGGTCTCCGGTCTCCAGCGATCCACCAGTGCGGCCATAAGTGACCGATTAGCGTCCCATCGCTTAGCGGGGTCTCTCTCGTCCGGTGCGGACTCGACTAGCCTACACAGCGGAAGAAGTCCAGCCTCACACAACCTGCAGAATATAGCACTGTAATCAATATTGGGGAACATACATATGTACAAACGATGTGAATGAATATTCGTACAGCTCTTATCTCTCACGGAACCGAGGATCTATCCGCAGGAGGTGACGTGAAGGCCGTGGACAGAAGGTGGGTAAGTGGGCACCCTCCACGGCTGACAGGTAAGACCGGTGGGAGGGCGGCAAGGGAGCCGCCTGCAAAATAGCCGTCCGGGGGGGGGGGGGGGGCCATTTGCAGGCGGCCCCCCCGGCCACCCAAAAACCGCCCTCTAAAAGAGCGGCAAGGGGGCCGCCTGTAAAAATCCGACCGGGGGGCCGGCCATTTTACAGACGGCCCCCTTGCCGCCCTCTCAGAGGGCGGTTTTTGTGTGCCCGGGGGGCCGCCTGCGGCCGTCAGCCACGTCATCATATCACCCTCTGGGAGGGCGATTTCAGACATATCGCCCTCCCAAAGGGCGGCGTGAGTATATTTTTGTAAATTTTTAAAATGAAAATGTAGTTTTGTAAATTTTTTATTAAATAAATATAAAAATAAAAAAAAATTCAATACATGGTGCATATATATAGCCTAAGCTCGAAAAATCGATCTGAAATCGCAAATATCACCGAATATGAAGATATCAATAAGTAATTATATCAATGAATTTCAAGAAAAGATTATATCTCAACAGGTAAATATGACGGAATATATATGATGCATGCATCCTCTTTGTCCCAACAGTTGAAATGGGCAGCATTATTCTTTATTCATGATTCCAGTGATCGATTTCAATCTAGTTCAGACTAACCTAACCTAGGATTCATCATCGTACATGGGAATTACAGGATTTGTAGCCATGCACGTCACCTAGCTAGGTCTCCATGCATCGAAATTATATGTCCAATATATATCGAAATTCCCAAAATATGCAGGCAGCAGAGATGAATTGATTCACTCGCCACCCACAAAACGAATTAATTAACGTACGTTTCCAGACTTTTCACAGCTGAAAAAACTCGAAACCAAGCTCACTACTTTTCCACGGGGTGACCAGGAATATATACTTGGCTCCTCCGTTATTATAGAGCCGCCCCTTGTAAATCGTACGGCATGGATCAATCCAAATTAATAGCTAATTAACTTATTTATCTTCTATTACATGAAAGAAGTACACGTACGCACACTATTATATGTGCACATCACAAACATATATATACACCTGTGAGTGTTACCTATGCATGTGTTCCCAAAAGAATTGTTACCTATAGAAATGTATGGTGTATAAAAATAAATGTATGTGTGCATACATGTATGCTGGAAAATGTAACACTTTTTCATTATCTTAGAAAAATAAATGTATGATTTCCTTGAAACGCTTCAATATGACCAAAGGTGGCCTGTAAAATATTTGAATAGAATTAATTAAATTGAATATATAAATGGGATTGTCTGTGTAACATTTATAAGAAACCTCCTCTCGTCTTAGTTACTTTTGGATGGCTCAAATCGTGCCACTATTCGAGCAAGCACATTAACCATATCCTTTTCTCCTCTCTCCCACCCCTCTCCTCCTCCCCAAGTGGAGCGGTGGTGAGGTGCCTCCGCGCACCCTGCCATGTTCCCCGTCTCTGGTGGCTCCCCCTCCACTGGAGACGTCACCATCAACCCTACCTCCTAACAACTCTGGATCTAAAGCCTCCATTGTCAACCCTGTCCACTGCTCTCTTCCAATCCCGTGCCACCATCGCCTCACCAGCCCGCCTGTGTTTGCCGCCTATCGCCGGTTCGATTGATCACTGCCCACAGCCATCCCTCTAAGCCATAGGAAAGCCCCCTTTTCCCCCTCCCCCAACCCCCCTCCTACCTTAACTCCAACCCCAAACCCTAATCCATAGGTCCTTTGCTGGAGTTGGGGTGTTGCCGGCACATGAGAAGAGGAGGAGTTGCCTGGCGCAAATCTTGGCACGTATTCGATGGTGGAGAAATCTGCAAGAAATCTTTTCTAATTTTTTATCAAATGCCATTTAGCAAATTAAATCCGTATATAAATAGGTCTAGAGTATTGGCCTTTGTTTACCCCCAATATATGAGATTGTAGTTGAACATGTGTTGACTGTCACGGATTTTATTCCTCTCGAAGTGGAAATTTTCCTCCACTCTTTATCTCTGTTTTTAACCAACTGATTGATATTGATTCGATGTAAATATAATAATTGTATCGATTGATTAGGACATGTCAAGTTGCCAGCAGGAGATATATAGAGAGGAATCTTACAAAAGAGATGGTAAAAGTTGTTTAATTTTGTCGCCGTTCAGGTGTCTAGCTAGCTAGCACTTTCTATATCTCTAGTGCTCTTGTCCCGTCTCTGTCCGAACTAAAGATGTTTACATGCATATACATGCAATTCTCTCCTAGAATTATTTCACACAAATTCTCTAGCATAGAATGTATGTCATGACTGAGTTTCGGATCAAATTGCAGATGTTCCATTAGATTTGACATAGAATAGAATAATCAACTAATCTAGTTGCACGTAACGACAGCTGAAAAGAGAGAGAGAGAGAGAGAGGAAATGAACCTAGAAAAACAACGAAAAACATCATTTGGAAAAGAAACGTCAATGGGAATGGATCAAGACATCTTCCAACTTTTGTCGAAAAAACAGACATGTTCCACTCATTAGCCACCAAGCCGACTGAAGCAGACCTGAAGAGGCCTATAGAGTTGAAGAATCAATGCGACGTCGAAGAGTTGCTAGTAAATCACAACTCTTATTCTTCAGGATAGTTATAATTATGTTGCAAATACGAATTCAGGTATTATGCATAGACCCAATTAGAAATCTCAACACCCTTGATGCACAAGAATCATGCATAAATTTAATAGGTATTTTATTTTATTTGTGAGCGACAAGTTAATTCACATGAGAATCTCAAAAAACCATGTGTTACATGTGGTTTTGCTCCAAACGCCTTTGTATAATCCGCGCATTGGACAAGCCTAGTGAAGCTAATTCCTATTACATAAAAAAAAAATAAAGGCAGCCAACTCATATTAGACCCAATATATATATACTAGAAAAAATGCCCGTACGTTGCAACAGGTAAAGACAATTTTAATTGTAGATGCAACAGAAAAAACTAAAATTATAATAAATTTTAGATGATTAGTGCTTAATTTTTGTGATTTGATCAATATATTCTGCATGTAGTTCTGTCAGATAACTTATTCAAAGTAGTTTATTTTTTGTCCATCAGCTCCAACAAGGGCTAAGATTTTTTAGAAAAAAAACTCTCACATTCTATATCAAATGTGTTCTTTCTTTTTATTATTTTCAAGCTAATTAGTTAACACACTTATGAAATTTTGAAGGAAGTTAAATGGAGCAAAGAACATAAAATCAAAGCACTCACATGGAAGGAAATATGATGATTTAAATAAGTATGGGTATTTTTAGTAAGCAATGATCAAATATAATTTGTTGCTTTTACTATCCTATATATGCTCCAAACATTTTTATAAAAAGAAGTCATATAATTGTTCCTGCATTCAGGGTTGAAGAATTACCTACAATCGGCATAGCCAGCATGTGTAGTATTTGGGTATAATGGATCATCGTGTTGCTTCATGGCTATTGTCACGCTTGCTTCATCCGATTATGAAATCACTTCAACCTAAATTGTAGGAAGCGAAAATAGAATAAGACGTGTATGCAGGAGTGTAATCTAGTATAGAAAAGAAATATTTTGACAGTGAGAGGAAAAGTAAAGTTCCTGTTTGGAGAGCTTTGCATGTTTCTTTTAAATCTTTAGTTGGCAGAAACTCTCCTAAACACTCCATACTCTTAGTCAGAAGATTCTGAGAATATGTAGTTGTAAAATTTAGAAAATGAATTAGAAGCCTTTTTTAGATTCTCACTGGTTAGCTTCTCATCAGCTGTTTCTCATAATCTTAAAATTAGTTAGAGGCTAGCGCGATCAAGTATTGTTCTTGGCTGCTTGTATACATGGCTTAATTTGAACACATCGCTGGTTCAATTTTCTCAAGCTAGGCTACTGCATACCAAATGAACATTCTGTACTCTGTAATTACCAATGTGATCGATAGGAGTTAACCCTCCCCTGCTTTTGTTTGTTTCACGCGTTTGAGCTCAACCTGCTCGCCTCGCACGCTTGCATCACTTTCTCATCCTCTTACAGGACTACACGAACATCCTGCAGTTCAAACACAGAGTGGATTAGATTTCAAAGAAGCTGCGAAGGCCAAGATAGGGAACACATCATTACCAGAATCGGAATCGGGCGCACGGGAAATGAATTTTTTTGATTTTTATATTTATTTATTAAAAGATTTGCAAAAATAGATTTTTGTTTGAAAAATTTGCAAAAATAGACTCCCACCGCCCTCTGGTTAAAAATCGCCCTCCCAGAGGGCGATTTTATGACGTGGCTGACGGCCGTTGGCCCCCCGCCGACGGCCGTCAGTCATTTTGCAGGTAGGCCCCCGGCCTCCCAAAAACCGCCCTCTCAGAGGGCGGTAAGGGGGCCGCCTGCAAAATACATCCGGGCGGCCGCGTCAGCGCCCCGCGCCCGCGCCCTCGGCCGCGTCAGCGCCCCGCGCCCGCGCCCGCGCCCTCGGCCCCGCGCCCGTGCCCTCGGCCTCGGCCCCGCGCTGCGCCCGCGTCCTTGGCCTCGGCCCCGCGCCGCGCCCGCGCCCGCGTCCACGGCCCCGTGCCCCGCGCCCCTCTCCGCGCCATCGGCCGCGCAATTTGCAGGCGGCCCCCTTGCCGCCCTCTGAGAGGGCGGTTTTTGGGAGGCCCGGGGGCCGCCCGTAAAATGGCTGACGGCCGTCGGCCGGGAGCCCGATTGCCGTCAGCCACGTCATTAAATCGCCCTCTGGGAGGGCGATTTTTAAAAACCGCCCTCCCAGAGGGCGGTGGGAGTCTATTTTTGCAATTTTTTCAAACAAAAATTTACTTTTGCAAATCTTTTAATAAATAAATATAAAAATCAAAAAAATTCCACGGGAAATCGGCATACGGGGATGCATCTCATGTGGAGTTGGGCTGCTGTTGCGTCGGGCCGTGCATGGGAGAGTCAGGGGACGGACTTTTTTTTTTTTGCTGGCGAACGATGCACGGAGGACGTGGGGCTGACACGTCGATGACGTCTCCAACTGACGGACGGTGTACGAATGACGTAGACTTCACTCGGGAACTGAACAAGACAGACGACGGATCAACGCGGGATAGGCTGGTGTCGGCCTCTGGTTTTAACACCGAAAACCTCACGTGTACACGTATCAAATTCCTAGATTAGTAGCTTGGTATATATATAACATAACTGATATTACAGCACCTGTATCGATTAACAATCTTATAATACTTAATATTACAAAGGTTACCAGAGTGGGTCCTACATAAACCGAGTATGGTCGTGTATATTATCAAACACCAAAAGATATAGATGAGATAGCGGAAGTGAAGCTGCGGCGGTCCACCTATACTCCACAGACATCGACTGGAGTACCAAGGTCCCTACTATGTCTCCTTCGGCTCCTCCTCTGTAGGAAAGTGTGCATAGAGGTCTCTCTCGGCTTCTATCTCTAAAAAGGGGGAATAGTCAACGGTGAGTACAAACGTACTCTTAAGCCACTACTATAAGATGCAATAGTGTTCACAGAATTTCAAGGATGACTTGGTTTATTTGCAAAAAATAACTTTTTATAAAGCAGTTCATAAACCTATGACCTAGCAGTTTTAATTGAAAATAGACATTATGTTCAAGTTGTATCCGACAACGAGAGATACATCCACCCCCCTAAGCTTCCCTTGGTTTGGTTTATTCTCGCATTCAATTTACCATGAATCTACCTATACCGACCTTCCTACCTTCTGGGATGGTCCACATACTCCTTTCCCAAACCTAATCTATGCAGGTTTGAAACTTCAGAGGCTAGTCAAGAGTAGTACAAGTCTCGGTGTTCCTTTAACCGCGAGCACAGCTATTCGAATAGATTAATTTACTCACACTGCAATGGATGTACGCTTTACCCGCAATCCACGACGTGCCCAACACATGAGACTTGTCATGGCCCGGTTGTTCAGATTCTTTACATGATGCGGTACCGGCCCCATGGACTATGAGCCCTCATGCACCCCCTGGCCCTATATCCATTCGCGCCGGTAGTGTGAGAAGTCCTACGCTCGAGGTTTAGATAACTCAACGCACACCCTACCCACACGCACGCAAAAACAACAACAACTCCTCCGTAATCACAACGCGCCGCACACCAAAATAGACCGGTGACTAGGGTACCGCCTCGCTTAGTTCACTTAATCCACCGGGTCTATCTCCATTCGAGAATTGTGGTCGTACTTAGTTCATTTCCTGCAAAGTTTCTTAAGTCGGTCCTTAACTGACCGGGGTCGGCGCTAGCCGTTTCATAGAACCACCCAATTCAAACCGTGCCACCCTAGTCGAAATCAGTTTTGTTTTATTAAGTTTTTTACTTTTCGCAAATGGTTTTATGTGTGAAACGCGTAGTGGTGCTCAAGTCTCTTCGACAACCACTCAACCCTGAGTAATTATCCCCTTTCCCAATCACATTCACACCATGAGCAGATAATATATAACCATCTAAATAAGCATGATTAAGCAATATCATTATATGACTAAGGACTGAATAAAATACGGCAATCACGATGCAGGTAAATCAATAAAAAGGAGTGGCTCAAGCAATTGGGTACGCGAATTTAAATTTAGCATGTATTTTATTTGCAATCAAATCATTTCGCAATATAGGGTCAACATGATCATGGAGGAGGGCGTAGTGACTTGCCTGGCTCTACCAATGGCTCCTTCTCGTCGGCAACAAGTTTGTCCTTGCACACGTAACCTATTGAATGAACGACTAATTAGCCTATAGCACTAACGTCGAATTAATTAAACCATAAATATCAGAAAAATTGATAAAAATCCCAAACCAGTGCCATAAGATAGATTTTGATTTTAGAAGAATTTTGGTGAAAGTTTCACTCGATTCCGATTTAAAACGGGTGAGTTATGGGCCTCAAAAGGTTCAAATTTGAATTAAATCAAATTAATAGCAAAACCTTACTGTTCAGCCATTTTCCAATTTTGCCCAAATTATTTTTGTGTAGGAAAATAAGCTAATAACACTGATAGAGGGGTCCCACAATATTTTATTTTTCAAAACATTATTTTTCACTTAGAAATCCCCTTAGTCAATGACAGGTGAGGCCATGGTCAATGTTTGACCGGTCAAGGTGGCCAATTGATGGCCTAGGCCCACATGTCAGTGACTCTAACAAAAATAAAGGATTTAGTTAGATTTTAAGCACGGTGGGGTCCACATGTCGGTGAGCCAAAGAGAGGTGGTCAAAGTGGTAGGGCCGACGTGGGTCCCACTGGTGGGTCCCACCTCTTTTTCCTCTTTTCTCTTCTCTTCTTTTCTTTTATTATCTCTTCGTGCTCTCTCTCTCTCTCTTCTCTTCTCCTCTGCCGTGGATGGAGACCGGCACGGGGGCGTGGAGCAGCGAGCTGCCATAGCCGGCGTCGGGTAGCGGCGGATGGAGCCCGGCAGGTGGGGGTCCCGTGGCGTGGATGGCCAGAGGCCGAGTGGGCGGCCGCCGCGTGAGGTCGATGCAGCCGAGCGCGACGATGGCTCGCTTGGGCCAGGGGAGGCGGCCGAATTCTGGCAGTGCACTAGAGTGAACGATGGCACAGGGACTTGCCGGAGCAGTGGCTTGGGAAGATGAGCGTTGCGAGGACGACGAGCAGCGGGCCGGCTGCCGTGGAGGCAGCGCTCGTGCGAGCTCATGCAGGCGGAAGTAGCGGCCGAGCCCTGCTCGAGCCGCGAGCAGAGGAGAGACTCCGGAAGGTGGCAGTGGTGCTAGAGTGCCGAGGCGGCGGCGGCGGCAAGAAGGGCAAAGCGGCTTCGAGTGCACGCCAGGCACTCGATGGAATGCCAAGCTCAGTGGGAGACGACTGGGCGAGCGAGGTGGTGGTGTTGAAAGGGGATTGATGGCGGTGGAGCGGGCGAATGGGCTCAGGAAAAAGGCAGAGAGGTGGTGGACATGGACACAGCGGTAACGCGCCGGGGAAAGGAAAGACGACCGGGTCGGGTTTGGCATGTGGGAAAGAAGGAGGTGGAGATGGTGCGTCGTCTTTTATAGCCGTGGAGCGGGGGAAGGAGAACGAGCTCACCGGCTTGCTTCGAGGAAAAGGCTGGCGGCATAGGCACTGTCCTTTAGCGCTGTTGCGCTAGGGCGGAGTAGGTGTGGCCGGGCGAGGTGGCGAGCGGGGAGCGGCCGGACGGTGTCGACGCGGGGCTAGGACAAGCGGAATTCGTGGAAATGGAGACGTCCTCCACTAACGCAAGCCCCACGCAGCGTACTTGGTGGTGCAGAAGTCATCGCCGAGGGCCCACAGGAAGTAGGAGAGACGGGCATAGGTGTGAACGCCAAGGCGGCGCATGGCTCCGCACGGAGGTTGGCGCGTTGCGGGGTGGAGCACGGGAGTGAGGCAGGATGGTGCATCGTGGGGCCGGTGGCCAACACGGACGTCGATGCACGGGCACGGCGCATGGTGCTGTGCGCGTGGGGTGGCTGGCAGGCATTTGCCCGAGCACCTCACGTGCGTGCTGTGGGGGCTGGTGCAGCCAGGGCATGGGCTATTTTGTCTGGGCCGGCTCCGTTGGGCCGAGGCCTGCTAGGAAGGAAAGAGAAGGAGAGAGCTAGGCCAGACGGCATGCTGGGCCAGCTGGGGAGGGGGAAAGGAGAAAGCAGGCCGGCCTGGGCCAGACAGAGGAAGGGAAAGGAAGAAAGATGGCAGCCTAAAAGCATAGAGGCATTTATTGTTTTTCCTTCTGAGATTTATTTGTACTAACAAAAGGACTGTTTAAATGGACATTTTTGAATCCCAAATTGATATATATTAATGAATTTGAATTTGAACAAACTTGAAAAAAAGGGGAGGAGGGAACAGGCTAGATGGGCCGAAAGGAGGATGGAGAGAGGAGTATGCTGGGCTGGCCCAGTGGGGGAGGGGTTAGGGATTTGGGCCGGCGGGGACTACCGTTAGAGTTAGTTTTAGGGCCACTAGGGGTAGACTTTGAAAATAGATTTATTTATTTTATGGAAAAAATATTCCATAAGAATATTAATTCATAATCATGGCTTTTATATTATTTTGATTTGAGTTTAAAAGAGAAATGATTTCTCTGGAAACATCACTCAAGTTAATTTGCTGGAAATTTTGGCACCAGTATAAAATAAAAATTAAAATAAAAGAAGAAGCAACCTTAACCCCAACATGAATGCAATTTTGAAAAAGATTTTTGATGGTTCCAAATTTTTTTTTCGGATTTTAGATTCAAATTTTCAGGGTGTTACAGCCGGACTGCAGGAATCGAAGACTTACATCGACGAACGAAAATTTTCAACGCACGCAGAACTCGGATAACATGGATGCCGAGCGGTAGTCAGATGACGTACCAAAATTTCAGCACAAACACCTTCAATATTTTATGATAGGTAAAGATAAGCTGGGAGTTCATCGCTTCTCTCTCCTCTAAAATAAAGTTAGGCCCAATCCATTATGCTCATGCTTACTATTCGCTCCGTTATATTTAACTTCTGGCTAGTTGCTATATTTTGGGACAGATATACTATAACACATAAAGACTATGGTTTGAAACTTTGCCAATAGATTTTTCATAAATACAGGCAATGATATTGTTTTTTCCCTTTCTCCAAATCCACTACACCGTGCCGGACTTCGGAGCTATGGCCATATACCAATCATATGGGCGCAGATAGAGGGCTACAAACCAGTGTCAATTATCACCGCTTTTAACTTGCCTGCATATATGCATGACATGAAGGCAGCCATTTGAAGGGGGCACTGTATTAGATTTGGTGAATTAAGCTAGAGATCAAATCGATGGAGGCTGTAGTGTGGCCGCATGCATGCATATGCAGATAAAATGGCCGGATAGAGAGAAGTCTCAGCCACATGCCATTGGCCGTTTCCCTCTCCCTTCCTTCCCTTCCAGGGGCCGGATCACATGTCGCATCGATCGCCAAGGACTTGGCCCTATCAATGAGAGAGGATGATGTGTGTGGCCAGGATTTCTAGGATCTATTTGGTGGCCAGGGCTGCCCGCCCTGATAATTAATTCATGTGGATGATGAACCATACATGCTATTATTGGAGAGAATTGGAGCTTTTGATCGACCTCTTCATGTGGCAGCGAGCGTCGAGCTAAAAGATATACAGTAATGTGGTATGTTGCCGTGGACATGTCTATTCGCATAATTCAAACCATGCCACTACAACACACCTAAAATTAAACCCATACTGTGTTATACGTCTGCTTGAGCTGTAGGAGGCATAGTTATTAGGACCGGACCGGACATTGAACCGGCGAGGCCATCGGTTCACTGGTTCACTGGTCCAACCGTTAAGAACCGGTTGAACCGCTGGTTCGATAGTTTTAGACCGGATGAATTGAACCGGTTATGAAATATATTGAACCGGAGCTATATATATAGTCAATTTATAGAAAAAAAATAAGCACATATAATCTCAGCAACTGCACTTAAAAATTATTGTGGCACTCAAAAATATTTTGGTGTGAGAAGCTCATCTGTGAGTGAATGATGGTTATGGAAGCTAGAATTTCAATTGTCATTTTTGGGGAAACATTTTTAGTGAGGGAGACTCACGCGGCATTGCCCGAAGAAGAGGAAGAGCACGGCAGCGGCCACAGCGCACCGGCCGAGCGACACCCAGTCTCCGCCAGCGCGGCACCGGGCTGCACGTCACCGCCACTGGGGTAAGCCGGCGACCTTTCCAGGGCCGGCATACCAGAGACCGGCAGGAGGGACCTCGCCACTGCTGCGGCTACCGGAGAACACAAGGCGCGCGGCGAAGACGGCGACGCGAGCCTCGACCAGACCTTGGACGCCAGCATCACGCGCACTAGCGACGGTGGTAGGGGATCAGCGTGGCATCCTCAACCGGGAAGGAGTAGAGCAAAGAGGAGGGGTTTCTAGAAGCTTCCGCGCATCGGAGGAAGGAGACGAGGCGAGGCGAGGCGAGAGAGTCTGCCGCCGCCGCCGCCGCCGTGAGCCTGCGCCTCCGCGGCCGCCGCCGTGCGCCTGCGCCTTGCCGCCGTGCGCCTGCGCCTTGCCGCCGTGCGCCCGCTGCCGCCGTGCGCCTGTGCCTCCGCCGCCGCCGCCGCGCGTGCCCCTTGCCGCCGCCGCCGCCGTGCACCCGCTGCAGCGCCTGTGCTGCCGCCGCTGCCGCCGTGCCTTGCCGCTGCCGTGCGCCCGCTGCAACGCCTGCGCCGCCGCCGCTACCGCCATTCGCCTGCGCCTCCGCCGCCGCCGCGCGTGCACCTTGCCGCCGCCGCCGCCGCCACCGTGTGCCCGCTGCAGCGCCTGCGCCTCCGCCGCCGCCGCTGCCGCCGTGCGCCTGCGCTTGCGCCTCCGCCGCGCGTGTGCCTACACCGCCGCCGTCGCCGGCCGCTGCACCTTGCCGCCGCTGCCACCGCCGTGCGCCCGCTAGACCTTGCCGCCGCCGCCGATCTATTTTGCCACAGAAGCAACGCACTACGCAGGCGCAGGCAAGACCGCAAGACCCTAAAAACTAGACATTTACGATTTTGCCCCTCCCTGAGTTGTGTGATCCTAAAAAAATTGGGGGTAACAACGTCCACAAACAAAAACCGGCCGGTTCCAATAAAACCGCCCGGTTCAGCGGTTTCGTAAAAAACCGGCCGGTTCAACCGGTTTTTAACGGTTCGATTGCATGGACGGTCTTTTAAGTGAACCGAGCCGCTATACTCTCCGGTTCCGGTTTTTTCCGGTCGGACCGCCGGTCTAGTCCGGTCCTAATAACTGTGGTAGGAGGTAGAGGTATTTTGGTTCATACGAAAATACGAGCCAAAAGACATGCAAAATATGTCTCAAGCGTACAGCAGCGTGGCATGGATCTAATTTTGGGTGTATTATAGTGGCATGGTTTAAATTATGTAAATAGTAGTGGTAGATTTTAAAACCGTGAAAGCTATTATGGCACAATCTAATTAATCTACTTTAAAATGTGCAATATATTCAAACCCCTCGTCAGTAACTTTCAACCAGAGCCGTTTGAGATTAACTAATTAATCTCGTCTTTAATGGTTCTAAAGTCTGTTTAAGATTTGGCTGAAATAGAAGAACATATAAGTGCATAAAAGTTTATTTCAGTTATATATATAGACATTATGTAAATCAATTTTGTTCGATACTACGTACCAGCCAGTTGTCCAATTGGTACACCATGTCCATGTCATCAGTTAATTAGCAGACAGCCTAGTAAGACAACTACAATGTGGTTGAAAAGCATGTAGTAAGCAGCAAATGCACCCTTATTATCAGGTTGTAAGCATTGTGAAAGAGATAACAACAACCCGGTTTATGTGCTACTACCGGCAGCAAGCAAATAAAGAACAATAGTTGTACAGCATTGTGGTCACAGGAAGCAGGGGCGGATCCAGCATGAGGGCTGTGGGGGCTCTAGCCCCCCTACCCGTTGGATTCCTATAGAAAGCAAGAAGTGAGAAAAGGGGAAAGGAGAGGGGGAGAAAGAAGAAGAGGGCGGCTAGAGAAAGAATACAATAAGCCCCCCTCTCTCTAAAAGTTGCATCCGTCCCCGATAGGGAGGGTCACGGCCTCACGGGGATATCGATCGTGCTGCCTAGGAAACAATAGTTTTCTTTCAGTGGACCCCACCTTATTCCCCACCACAACCAAGAAACAATGTGGAATCCCTCACGCACAACTACCTCTTGCTGCCTAGAGCCCACACTAATGCCGAGTTGGGAAGAATACATTGTGCATACCCTTAGAGCTAAGTCTCCAACTACATGTTGGATATGGATTTTCCATGAATTGATGTCTAGATATCCTTTTTTATATTATTGTCCAATTAGGTACTAAAATTGTAGCCTCCTCGTATAATGATATATATGCATGTGCGTTGCATTGCATCGAAATTCCTAATCAACGAACGCCCACGCGACCACCAGGCGTGCAAATTGGTCCTCTTTTTTTCCATAATTGGCCCATAGCCCTTTCCTCTTCTGGCTTCAATCCATTTCTCTTTCAAATTTGTCTTGTTTCCGATAGCTGGTGCATGGACCGGACTTAGCCTGATCCAAAGGTGGTACGGTGCATGGTGCAGAGGCCTTTGTCTACTTCTTTTATCCTGGATAGGCCCAGTTGCTATAGGACTGAGCCCAACGTGGTAGCCCAGCACATGAGTATAAAGTTAGCTATTTATGTATAAAGTTTATAAGTATAAAGTGTGTAACTTATGGATAAAGTTTATGAATAGAAAGTTTGTTATTTTTAAATAAAGTTTAGATTAGAAAGTTTTTGAATATAAATTTTTATTTATGTAGAAAGTTTATGAGTAGATTTTTTTATTTTATTTGAATAGATTGATTTCAATGGAAAGTTTTAAAATCTATTAAAAATATGCTAAGTAGGAGGTTTTGTTATTAAATAGAAAGTAATGAGCTCAAGACAAATTTTTACCATACAATAAAAAAATATGTGACACAATAATTCTAATTACATGTTAATTACATGATGGTGCTAACTTTACTGGAACCACACACTAATCACGTGCATGTGGCCTGATATCTACGCGTTATGGGGGCTCCTAATACACGTACGGTCGTGCGAGCCTCCCCGCGTGTGAATGCATTCATCTACATGGTACATAGCTTCTCTCAATGTTCCGAATATAGTCAAAAAGTAGAAATGTTGCATACAAAGAGGTGCAAACACTTCATGCAAGTCTTAAATGCATTTACACTTGGATACATATTTGTTATGTATTCAGACTTGCATATCATTGTGAATTTGTGATTTACTGCATGAATCCTTAAAACTTTCTACAATAATCTACTTGTGAATACGTGATTAGAAAATTAGTATAGGATTTTTAAAAAACTTCATTACACATAAACACTAAACTTTCCACTAGCAAATTTTATGCATAAACAATAGACTTTTCACTAGAAAACTTTACGTATAAACATCAAACTTTCTACTAGAAAACTTTATGCATAAATAGTAAACTTTCCACTAAGAAACTTTATACATATATAGTAAACTTTCTACTAGGAAACTTAGTACATGATTTTTAAAAAACTTCTACTCTAAATTATAAAGAATTTAAAATTTATTTTAAAACAAAACTTTGTAAATAAAATTGCTCAACACTTTCAACTAAGAAAAGTCGAACTTCACAAAACAAAAAACAAATAAAATAATTAGAAGGTAGCACTTTCATATACAAATGCTAAGCGAAGAACTTTCATATAACATTATCAAAAACATGCACTTTGTCGAAATAGAAAACAACAAAATAGGAAATAAGTAGATACATTACGATCTAACTCGAAAAAAGCAAAGACCTACTACGTTGGCGTGACATCCATGTACCTCACGGAACCTAAAAAAGCAAAAACGCATGATTCGCGCGCCGTACAAGCACGTGCATGTTTGCTTAATAAGAATTGCCCTTGTTGTGCACTGTAATGATACTTGACAAGTTGAGCGTTCGCGTGTGCCATGCGTGCACGAACCTTCGATAGGGGAGCCCGCATTGCATTACTTTCTCCAGAAATGGAAGCTAAAAAAGAAAATACGTATGCTTAAACAAACCTGTAGGTTCCCTTTTTCTTGGCAAGAAACATGTGGAGAAATGACATTTGTGAACTGTACATGTACAGTCAATCTGACTCTTTGTCCATGCCAAATACAAACAAACTAAATATGTGTCTTATTTGAACAAAATTAATTATATAATGCATAACAATGGGAAACCATTGGAGTATTTTTCAACATTTTTCATACCAGTACATAAACAAATAAAGATGATTAATCTAAGAAACTCCTACAACACTCAAGCTTCCAAAATCCACATTAGTTTAATTATATTCTTCTCAATAGTGGGCCAACGTACATATATAGCACCCTATTATTACACACACACACACACATATATATATATATATATATAGAGAGAGAGAGAGATGGGCTACTGTGCTTCGTGAAGCACGGATCGCCCCGTGCTTCGCAACCGTTGCTACAAATTAGAAGTTTAAATGAGCGATCCAAACCGTTTATCATGATCTCCATATTGAAACAAGGTTGTAGACCAAATTTTACATTTTTTGGAAATTTTTTACTATTTTTAAGAGGGGTACAAATTTATAGGTTTTGGACGGTTTTGAAGTCTTTAGATTAACAAGATTTCATACATATCTAAAAAATAGTAAAAAATTTCCAAAAAATGTAAAATTTGGTCTCCAACCTTGTTTCAATATGGAGATCATGATGAACGGTTTGGATCGCTCATTTAAACTTCTAATTTGTAGCAACGGTCGCGAAGCACGGGGCAACCCCGTGCTTCGCGAAGCACCATAGCCTATCTCTCTCTCTCTCTCTCTCTCTCTCTCTCTCTCTATATATATATATATATATATATATATATATATATATATATATATATATATATATATATATATATATATATGTTCTCACTTGGTGTAAATGTGTTAACACGTAGTTCCAATGATATATTGTAACATAAGCAATTGTAATACATATATGGGCCAACACCTATCTAAGGCCTCCTTTGAAGCACAGGATTGAGAAAATGTTGTAATAGGAAAAACACAGAATTTGACAGGAATGCAGGTGTAAAATAAAGAATTGCAAAACACAGAAGAAATATAGAAATAACCATTTGATTAGACCACAGAAAGAACACAGGAATTTCATGAGAGATAAAGATCCATAGAAAACTTTCCATGAGGTTAGACCTCATATAAAATTTCCTTCAAAACTTGGATCGAATGAGTCATTCCATATAAATTTCATAGAATTAAATGGTGTCCATTTCTTTGTTTCAAATGACCATTTAGGAAAAAAAAACTCCTACAGAAATAAAGTTCTCCAAATTTCCTATGATTTTCCTTTGAATCAATGGGGTCTAAACCTTTTGACCTAAACTTTTTATGCGAGACTAATCACACCAACACCACAACATGAGCCTCTACAATTGGGCCATGGTACGGTATTAAAACTCTAGCCCACATTTGGTAGGGATGACAACGGTCGGAAATGGTTGGGAAAATGCCTCTCTTGTTTCCACAACCATATTTTTTTTCTCGGAAACAGAATCATAACGATAAAGCCAAAAACAGAAACAATATCAGAACTGTCGGAATATTGGAAACAGAACTGTCGACATAGAAATATACCGGCATTAGCCGGAAGCTAGAAATTCATGTTGGAAACACTAAACTGTATCAACACATATTAATTCATGTCAGAAACACTAAACTGTATCAACACATATTTATCTATGCATAACTATATAATATAATTTCATCCTTGCATCATGACATATTATCATTCATGATTTATTTAGCACATACATACAATCACATAATGCCACTATATTATGATCATGTAATATGATAATAATTTAATGAAAGATTATAAGTTAAATAAATAATAAAACTAAAGTTTAAGGACGGATCATAGATTATATGTTTGACAATCTATAAGTCAACAATCATAAATACAGAACACTACGACAGTCCACAAGCATGTATAGGGGTAGGAATATAGAATACCATGATAGGATTACAAAATAACTAATTTTGTCTAATAACAAGCCCAATATTAAGTAATTATTCTTCTCAGAGATATATTTAGGACTGCCATAATACAGGTCTAAAGTCATTGTTATTCTACTATACATCATTCCATCAAAATAACAAGCCATTGTCACATAATGCCTAATGGGTTGATGCCTAATGAGCTGGCAGGCTAATGGGCTGATTGGGCAGGAGAATTTATGGAATTTTATCGAAAATTTCCTAGAAATTATGGACTGAAAATGGATTCCGACAAAATGGTCAGAAAAAACCCGTTTTCGTTACCGTTTCTGGGACAGATTATTGTTTCCGTTTCCGATACTGATATAAACGGTTAGTACAAATCGGAAACGGTGACCGGTATGGTCGGTAATTTCTGTCCCGTTTTCATCCCTTTTTGGTACTCAAGTGAATTGATTTGATTGCGACGTCCGTTACGCATATGTGGTGGTACACGATAGCTAGTTAGTCACATGGGTTACGGGTACTATGTGGAACAGTTAACACTATAATCCACACCTGTCATAGCTATTGAAATGTAAGTGAATTGGGCATTAGCTAAAGTTTTTTTCTTGCTAGTTGGCGCAAACAATTCAATATTGTATGAAAACATAAGGTCTCAAGATGATTTTTGTATGATGCTATTAAAAAATTACAATCCACATGTCCTCTATGTCTGAGGCCTCAGCAGGTGAATTGCCCCTTTTTTCTCATTGGGTTATAAACTTTTGAGTCACTACTAGAAAAAATAATTTTCGGAGGCAGGCCCCCATTTACTACACAAGCGGCTGGTCTTTAGCCCCGCCTGTGCTACCGGGGTGAGGGTTACCGTCTGCCTATGGTAATGCTCTACCACAGGTGGATAGTATAACGGGCCTCCTGCGGTAATGCATCTCTTTTCACAGGCGGTCGACATAAAGCGCCACCTGTGATAATGGCATTTCCGGCCACCTGTCAAAATGGCTGCATTTCCACATGTGGTCTTCATAACAAGCCGCCTATGTAATTGTTTTATACAGGTGGCTCCTTAAGGCGACCGCTGTGAAAAATCCCACCACTATATATGTTGTGCTCCTCTAGACCGAGATACAGATCGCACGGGAAAAAGAAAAACAAAGGAGGGGAAGCTTTGTCCTCGAATTGTTTTTTTGGAGTTCACTATCTAAGGATACTGTATTGTTGTCCTACTATCTCTTTAAAGTTTTCTTCCAAATTTAGGCCTTTATGGCGATGGATTTAGCTAGCCATGGTGATTCTGATGCTCTAGATCTATAAATTTTGATTTGCAACTTGTAGATCGAATTAGACCAAAGTTTCTTGGTAATCTTTCTTCTATAGTGTGTTCTCATCATTCAATTATGAAATTTATTGTCTTTAAGGCTATAATTTTGGTAGTTTTAGAAGTTGGCCATTTCTAGATCTAGTGTGGAGAGAGATATTTTGGCCAATTTGTATTTATCTAGATCTAGTATTGGCATCATGTTATTTTGGCCAATTTATAATGTTTTTAATATAGATTAATTACTTTGCTTATATTTGTATGCAAGAATCTGTTTTTTGTTTTAATTATTTTTGGTTTCTAATTAAAATATGGTTTTTATATGTCAATTAATTAGTTATGAACTACTGTCAGGTTGCATTTCAAATTTAAAATAACCGTTGATTTTTTTAGCATACTATAACGGTACTTTTAATCTGTATCACACGAAAATATCGCTTCTTTAATTATGATTGAGTTATACAGGCATATAATTTTTTGAATGAATTTACAGATGAACAGGACATGGATGTACGATGCTTCAAGATTTGATTTGTCATACATTATAGAAGTTTCTAAATTTTTAGAGGTTGCCAAGATGCACACTTCGAGGCAGAATACTAGTTGGTGCATTGAACTTAATAAAAGCGTCAACTTTTCCTGCCTTATATCCACAACATTTTCATCTCTCTATCCATCTTACTGCCTCCAATATTTTTTACTTGAAATTCATGATATTGACCCAATCTCTCTAATCTACTCGTTTGATCATTGTTGTTTCTAATCTTATAGTTATAAAATTCATTGAAAATATAACTAAAAGTGTGTTTTTCATGAAAAATATACTATTGTCATCTTCACATATATCAAATGTTAATATTTATGTACATATTATGATTTAAGATTTCAAGCTAGGTTTTTTTAGATAATGGATAGCACTCATTGATGTTTGAGAATTAAATTTTATGATGCGCCACTCATCCGTACTTTTCGAACTGTGCGCTAGTCATTATTAATATTATTAAAAGTAAATTATAGATTGCACCACATATTTTTTTTCCAAAGTTTCATTTTCGACCACGCTATACTCAATGTTTTCATATCAAACTAGATATTTTTGTCTATTGTTGCACTTGGACCATCCTCCCTCTATCTTTCTCTCTCCTCATTGTCATTCCCAACCTTTGAGCCATTGCCGGCGCACCTCTACTAGGTCGATGTCCTCCACTCCTCCTTTCCATTCTAAAACTTGCCTCAAAGGCCAAATCTTGGTCTCCAAGTTCAAGCTCTTCCATGGAGGAGGGGAACGGTTGCTGCTCCTGCTTCCGTCCAAATCCGGGTAGCCGGAGAAGGGAACAATGGGAACCAGGGTCTCCCGTGTGGTGGGCGCGGGAAAGCCTGACGCCACACCATCGGCTCCCCAAGCACGGCAGACTACTTGGGTCCATCGTGGGGCTCGAGCACTCCCTCCGTGCTCCAGAAGAAGTTGGTGTATAACAAGCTGGGCTGCGACGAAATTTGAGCGGCCACCAACCCAAAAGACACCATTCGAGGGCCCAAGCAAGCTTCTAGGGGTGAGCGATAAGCCATTGACTAGGACCATCCCCGAAGGGTGGTCCCAAGGAGAGCACCCCCGAGCACCCACGGGCCTCGAGGACCCGTAGGTCCATGCTCGGGGACCGAGCCATACCCCCGAGGTCCTGTGGGTCATATAGGCCTGCAGGCCTAGAGCTCGGGGGCCAAGCGGCGCCCCCGAGACCTCAGGCACCACGTAGTCCTGCTGAGGCGTGCTTAGGGGCCAAGTGGCTTCCCCGAGCACCCATGGGCCATGTAGGCTTGTGAGGTAGGGCGCAAACACCAAATAGCTACCGGCGCGTTTTAATGCGACGAGACGGGACGTACGGCCACGCTTTGTCCCTTGCATACTTCTCCAAGGAGGGACGATGTGATAGATATCTACCAGCCAGCATGCAACGTGGTAGCTAGGTCAGGCCATGTCACCTGTCATTCGGGGCACAGTGCCGGATGTCAGAGGGGCGTGGGCTATTAGGCGGCGTGACCCCTGATAGCCCGCACAACATTATCCAACTTTTTGCCTACTCTGTATGGGCACTGTCAAGTGAGATTATGGATTGCAATGATGACCGTGGATTTCTTCACCAAGGGCTCTCCCACACGAGGGTAGTTGGCTACCAGGTGCACGTGGCAGGCGGCCATGGCCTCCTCACGGACCTGCTCCATGAGGACCCCATTGGAAAGGGCGCAAAGCTCGTTGGAAAGGGGAGACCGGCACCGTTTAGCGCGGCTGACAGGGTGTGTCTATTTTGTACTCTATCTTAACATAGTTGTTACTCTAAGCTGATTCACAAGCATTACTCTAAGCTGAAACACACCACATAAGAGTAGGGTATTACGCCACCATGCGACCCGAACCTGTCTAAGTCCTTGTGTCTGTTCTTGCCATACCCCTAATAGACTCAGAAAACAGCTCCTCCCGACCGAACCTCAAAGTGGGTCTATCTAGATCTCCACTCTCAGCATCTGTTAGCCGACAACATTGCTCTTGCTCCACCCTGTCCTTACTTCTCTGTGAGCATGGAGAGATCACCTGTGGAGACCTGCTCCTCCTCCCGTCTAGAGCTCGCTGATGCAGCCTTGCTCTGCCTCCACAAGCATAAAGAGATTGCCGGAGTTAGAGGGGGAGGGGCTGTCCCCTTCCCCCTGAGACTCGAGCTTGATGTTCCCTTGTGCTTCCCGAGCTCAACAAAGATCACCACCTGCGCTAGCCCGAACTCAAGATTGATCTCCGCATGTGCCGCCCAATCTTGAGCTCGATCTTCACATCATGGCCCTGAGCTTGACCCCCTTCCCATGTCTCCTCTCTTTGTCTCAAGCTTGATCCAAGGGCGTCTGTGGCTGAGGCGTTTGTGTCAGTGAAGAAATGACATCGGAGGGGCTTGCCAGCATGGAAGGAGAGGTCACCGGTGACCAGCACCCTCCCCACCGAGTTCCTTTTTAGATTTCTTCTCACTGACAGATGGTCCACTAGTCCAAAGTGCACATGGTTGGTAACTATATTTGATTCAAAGTGAAAACATGGAGTATGGGATGACCCAAATTAAAACTTGGGTAAAGATAATTGGCTCAATCTGTAATTCACTCTTATATTAACTTTTACGCTAGTCATTATATTATTAACCTTCAGGACTTGCAACTTCTTCAGTTGAATTTCTCTACAGATATATGCAACTGTTTTTTTTTTGTATAACAGTGTGCCAAATTATCCTCCAAGCAAAATTCATGACATCTCTTACCACAAAGAAAGCATAGCATAACTATATTAGCAATAAAACTTTGCATAGGATCATTCGTGGAAGGTAAAACTTAGGAGTATATTAATCCAGCTAGGCATGAGTCTAGATGATTTTGCTTTCTTTCCAACGTGGACACATATTTAATTTACAATAGACCAACGGATTTTCAGCTGTTCACCAGCTCCTATGTTTCAGAATATTTAATGTCCTGTGTACTGTTAACATGGACGTGACGTTAACATAGATGTAAATGGTGGTGGTGATTATTTAGATTTTCCTAAATATCCGGACATTATGGCTTCCGAAAGGATCATATTTATGCTAACAGTGACACTTATTTTAGTTGGACCATCGCATTAACAATTACACAGTGACACTCCCATTTACATGATTAATTTTCTGAACATAATTAATAATTAAGACTAGAATTCAATGTAGTGGGTATCTATGTAATGTAATATGGAAAATTAAGAAATTAAGAAACCAACGCATTGCCACTGTAAAAACTGTCCACCCAGTATGTGCCGCCATTGTCTGGGTATTCGGGTCCCCATTGTTGCCCTTAGTCCAGTATGTTTTGTGCTTATGTCTAAGCATTGTGCTAGTTTTGTCAGCATATGCAATTGTACTACAGACTACATAACTAAATGTCTGCAAATTATGTATTAGTCCATACCAAATTTGTGCCAAATATGTAGTATTACCAATAGAGTGAACTGATTTTACTGTATTTGAGAGGTAGTAGAAGGTATTTCTCTTTCTAGTGTAAAATTTGGTAAGCTCTAGTATTTTTTTAAAAAAAACAAAATTATAGTACTTCTCAATGCTTTCTCAAAGACCGTGATTAAAGAAAAAGATATTCTGTAAATGTTTCTAGTAACATTAAACATTTTAGATAGAGTATCACTATACCTAGAGTGAGGTATAGCAAAATTCAAAGAAGCTGCATCGATAGAAGCCGGAAGGTACTACTGTCTTTGCTCTAAATAAGTATTTTTAGAATTTAAATTTTATACCACAATATAAACATCCATACGCTGATTCTTATTCTTATGATTCTCATTATTTCAATAATTCCTAAGACAATCAGATGCTTAGAAAGAAAATCTAAGCAATTTAAAATTTAAAAATTAATAACTAAAGTGAATTTTTTTATCTAATTAAAACTTAGAAATTTTATATTTTGGAATGGAGCGAGTAGATGATAGCACTGCAATGCTACAGAAGTGTGAACCGTCGATGCGTACGTGTGTTGGTCGTGAAGAGCCAAACAAGGCTTTTCCTCGGCTTTTCCTCCGATGAGACGCTGCGACACCGCCGGCTGCACCGTTAGTTAGGATGTTACTGGTCGAAATGGTAAAGGAAAATCCCAAGGGGCACACACAGACGGTCTCCTGGACGATGCACATGATTCGCAGTTGCAAATGTGTACTCTCTCCTCTAATCATTCCCCTGTCCGGACCCCTCACTCCCCTAATCACTCTCTCTCTCGCCTATCTGCGTCTCTGTTTCTCTCTCTCAGCGTCTGTGTCTCAAGGAATCCAGTTCAATTCAGCCGCAATGTTGTACAGCTACTTAAGGCCCACCGTGTGTGCCAAGGTCCCCTGCTTTGCTGCCTCTTCTTCTTCTTCCTCCTCCTCCTGCCCACTGGGTTTCTTGCCCTGCTCTCTTGCCTTCTTGGTTTTGGAAGCTTCTGAAGGGAACGGAGCTGAGCTGAGCTGAGCACTCAGTCTTGGACCTTAGTTAAGGTTAGTTCATGCTTCTCTTTTTCAATATACTCTTTGTGGATTAGAGTTTTTTTTTTCCTTGCCCTGTTCTACACCTTTGTGAACAAGATGCATATTTTGTTATTGTTTTTTCTGATGATCTGATATTCACTCTCGTCCGTTCGTTTGAACAAGGTAATCGTAGTTAACTGTTGAATAATTGCAGTTTCTTCATCAAAAGAAAAAGATTCTGCTTGACAATCTACCTGGTGTTTCTCCCTTCTTTTCTGCACCCCTTTTCATCTCGTTAGTTCATTGGTGCTTGAAAGATCGGTTAGTTTCATCTGTAGCTGCCCTCTTCTGCAGGTGCTTCCCTGCCTGCAGGTTCAGACATGACATGAGATGAGATGAGATGAGATGAGATGAGATGACTGGTAGGTTTCTGTGGTGACCCATGCCATGATTACCTCAATCCCCCCTTTTTCCCTCCTTTCCTTTCTCCTCTTCCCTGTGCATGTTTGTACTTTGTTTGTTGCACTCTAGCCTGGTCCAGCTGCTTTGCTTCTACAAATTCACGCAACTTGTTGATTGGGCCTGCCTGCATCTGCTCTCAGTTTGGGGAAAATTTGTTGCCCATTTAGGCCATGGCATGTACAACAGTGGAGCTGCATGCTCTGTCTTGATGCTGTGTGAGTGCCACATGCTTGCTTGCTTCATTTGGTGCGAAAGCAAGATATGCTGCAAGATCCTAGACAGGAGGAATGCTGTTGTTAGTTGTTACCTGAATTTAAAAAAGAAACTTTTTTTTAATGTTCTTGGAGCTGATGATGTTTCTGGTTTGTGCTTCCTTCCATTTGCTCTGCTTCTGCAGTGAGCTGAAGGGGATCGTCGTCGTCATCCATGGTTGTTGTCATCTGAGCCATGAACCAGTTTGTCCCTGATTGGAGCAACATGGGAGACGCCTCCAGGACACTCGGGTTCGCACTTGATCGCTTGATTGGAGCAGAGATTTTCTCTGGTTTGATCGATCTCTGTGTGGGGAGGATGCAGATTATTCTGATGGTTTTGTGTCATGTGTGTTGTTGCAGCGATGACGATAACCTCATTGAGCTGCTTTGGTGCAACGGCCATGTCGTCATGCAGAGCCAGAATCACCGGAAGCTGCCGCCGAGGCCGCCGGAGAAGGCGGTGGCGCCAGCGCCGGCGGCCGCGACGGTGCAAGAAGACGAGGCCGGCCTGTGGTTCCCATTCACTCTCGCCGACTCGCTCGACAAGGACATCTTCTCGGAGCTCTTCTACGAGGCCCCCGTGGCGGCGGCCACTGGCCCGGGCGTCGACGGCGACGGCAAGCCCAGCAGGGACGCGCCAATGGTGGAGGATGGCAAGCGGGTTGGGCCGTGCGCGGTGTCCGATGCGCCGCGCGAGCTGATGCCGCCGCCCAAGTCGACGCACGCGTCGTGCTCCAGGCAGCAGACGATGAGCCTGGCGGACGGCGGCGACGACGCCGGCGACCTGTCGGACCTCGTCCGGGCGAGGGCGCCCGGGGGCGCGGCGCGGAAGGCGGCGGCGATGGATGCCGGCGGCGCGTCGTCTTCGATGCTGAGCGCGATCGGGTCCAGCATCTGCGGGAGCAACCAGGTGCAGATGCAGCGGCAGCGCACGGCGAGCGAGCCCGGCCGCGCGTCCACCGTCGGCGCGCTGCCCTCGGGGGTGGGGAGCGCGAACGCCGCCCCCTGCGCCGGGCGCGGCCACGAGGCCACCACCGTGGCGTCGTCGTCGGGGCGCTCCAACTGCTGCTTCGGCACCATCACCACGACGGAGCCGACGAGCACCAGCAACCGGAGCAGCAAGCGCAAGCGGCTGGACACCACCGAGGACTCCGAGAGCCCCAGCGAGGTAGGCGGCCATGTCTCCCACGCCACCCTTCCCGGATTCCTCTTAAACAGAGCGCCTCACTGACACGGCGGCGCAATGCAGGACGCCGAGTCGGAGTCCGCCGCGCTGGCGCGCAGGCCGCCGCCGAAGCTGACGACGGCGCGGAGGAGCCGCGCCGCCGAGGTGCACAACCTCTCCGAAAGGGTGCGTTCCACTCTTTTTTCCTTCTCGTTAGGCATGGCATGGGCAGCAGCTGTCTGACACCATTGGCGCCATTTTGTGCAGAGGAGACGTGACAGGATCAACGAGAAGATGAGAGCCCTGCAGGAGCTCATACCTCACTGCAACAAGGTAACCACACACACTAATCACTCGCTAATCCTCAGATTAATACGCTAATGTTGTTGCTTTTCCATGGTGGGCGTAGACTGACAAGGCGTCGATGCTGGACGAGGCGATCGAGTACTTGAAGTCTCTGCAGCTGCAGCTGCAGGTGAGTCGATCAATGGCCAATCATACGCAGCGCCAACAACGTCGTACTACTCCTGACGTCTCGCTGTGTTTTTCTTAGATGATGTGGATGGGGCCGCCGGTGATGTTCCCCGGCGTGCACCAGTACCTGCCGCGGATGGGCGTCGGGATGGGGGCGGCGGCGGCGATGCCGCGGATGCCGTTCATGGCCGCGCCGCAGCCGGCCGTGCCAAGCCCGCCGGTGAACCCGATCCCGCTCTGCGCGCCGCCGCAGGGCCACGCCTCGCCGGGGTACCGCGGCCACATGCCGGCGGCGGCGGCGGTGAGCCTGACCGAGCCGTACGCCCACTACCTCGGCGTCAACCACCTGCAGCCGCCGTCCCAGGTCTTACGAATTGCCCCTCATAGTAACAAAATTTGACAAACGTTGTGAAATTCCTGTAAAATTCCTGCAAATTCTGTACAATATTTGTACATGTTTGCTGAGGTTTTTGGACAGCATTATGTGCAGGGAGTGGGGTATTATCCGATGGGGGCGAAGGCCGTGCAGCAAAATCCAGAGCTCCACGTGGCGAATGGAAGCATGCCTGCAGCTGCCACGCCTCCTGGTGTGTTGCCTCCTTCGGAGAAAGGATCAGGTATGGGATCCTTTTAATTTCTTCCCAGAGAGCATCTTTAACGGTGCTCTAAAAAAGTTTCTAAAAATTAAATTTTAGGATCTAAACCAGAAACAGGTCTTCAACAGATATCTTTTTTCTCTAAAAATTCCTCACACTTAATCCTAGTCTAAAAATGAGTTAAATCTAAGGAATCTATTGACGTCCCCAATCGCTAAACCTCGTGGAAAAATATTATCGCTCGCATACAAGAAAATCTCTGGCAGCGTCCTTTCACCTTATTGGGATCCAATTTTTAGGTGTCTTTTAGAGGAGGGGCTGATTTCTAGGCCTAAATTTGTTTGGGATGGTCTCGATGCAAGATTTTTAGGAGCTAAATATTAGTCTTATGTTGAAGATGCTCTTCAGTTGATTTAGGGAAAAAAATTTCCTTCAAAGAGGATTTCTATGCTCCTCGAGTAGTAATTAATGCTATGAATGATGTAATAATACTTCACAGTATCATATAATAGAAAACTATAAGAAAGCTCTTTTAATGCTAATTATTATTTTCCGTTAATCGCGTGCATGTTTGAAATTCCAAATACAACTGGGGCACTGTGTCAATCCACTTTTAGTATTTTTGGAGTAATCGTGATTGGGAAGCCGTACATTTTTGTCTGATAGTACTATGATTAGCATACATATATCTGACGCTTACATGTGTATATCGGTGGGTTTCTTATGGAAAAAAATAGTAATTATATCAAGCCACGTAGAGGTCATATGTACTCTCCCTACAAAATATATGCAGAGATGTCAAACTTTGCAGATTAAATTACACATTTTAATCCTTGTAAGCACAAGGAAGAAGAGATTTTGGACTCCTCAAAGGCATGTGTGGACAAAGAAAGAAGCTTGACTTTTCAGAGCCCAATGATTACTAGCGTGGATATTCTCCGCATAATTTTCACTTTAGCCTATTTCCATATGGTTCTTTCAAAAATACAAAAACCATCGTATGCAATACAAATATATACAGTTAGAATTGAAACCAATTATAGTTGGAACCTTGAATAGTCTCCATTAGTTGGAACTACATCAGTGATCACCCTGATAAACATTTTCCTTTCTTTCACACAACACACACCGAGTACTAAACCATTTTATAATTCTACTTGTCCGTTCTACTGTTACAATCATGAGAAAACTACATGCCATCTGACAATTACCAAGTGACTCCGTATTTTCGCCACGAATAAAATCTCCTTGTGATAAATGAAATATCTGATGCAATTGGACAGGATAAGCTTGCAGAGTGGTGCTAGAATCCATCATTTTCGGACAATTTTTCCATATGCAAAATATTATGTCATGCTAACTTCCTCATGTGTGTGCAGCTTGCCAAGCCATGTCAATTGCTTTGTAATGTTCTAAGCTTGTCGCCATTGGCATACTAGTCAATACTTACGAAGTACCTATCTCTTGTGTCTCCATCTGTTTATGGTTTTTAGCACCCTAGGATTTAGCAGATTTTCTTCTTGCGTTCTTGGCAGGATAATTAACCCCAAAAGAGAGAGAGAGAGAGAAAAGAGGAAGAAAATATTCATGGTTGCATTGATCCTGAATGAGTATGGCAATAAAGATTACTGAGCTGCACAACAGGATGAAGCAGAGGACGAATTTGATAGGGGAAGTTTTCTTTAGCTTCCCCCCTTGGGAAGGAGCTAGCTGTGCAGAAGATTTTAGCAAATCTTGAAGATCTCTAACTGATTGTATTAAAGGGGTATTAGGGCATGTCCATAGCATAAGCCTGGTGTTATCTCCTACTAGGTCTTTTGTACTATTGGAATTAATATTAGAGACAGAAATTGTACCATAGATGAGACAAGAGTAGTTAGTATGGACTGACACATTTTCTTTCCTTTTTATTTTGTTCCTGTTGGTTGTTTTATCGGCTTAGAGATAAGATAACGAATAGAATCCGTGATCGGTGGATTCAACCGAACCTCCTAAACCGAAGGAAACCCCCGAGCCCCACTAGTGCACATATAAAAGAGAAATTGGAGAAGAACGGGACGCCGCTCAGTCTCCAACTACAAACCCTAATTGTGCCCGATCCACAAACGCACTAGAAGGGGTTCGTGAGGTCCTTCTACGTCTTCATCAATCCTTCCGTCGGCGCACACACACAGAGAAGCATCAAGAAGAAGAGGAAGCAGAGAAGAAGAAGAAATTAAGTCAAGATAGCTTCACAAGCAGGTCAGTGATTAGAATTAAATTTTCCGCATAGGTGATTGAATTTCTAAGGGGATAAACTCAATGAATCAATTTTAGTCAACACTGTAATTTTATTTTCTCCAACATTGTGGTATCAGAGCCAAACCCCTTAGAATTTAATCCCAAAATCTTCATCCCTTGGTGAAGTCATCATCAATTAACCCGGCAAAGATCAAAATCCCCAAATCCGAAGAACCCTAATTTGAATAAGACCCAAAATCAACGCGAATACAATGAAATCGGGATTATTTTACCCGGTTCGTCGTCTTCGCTGCCGATGTGCTCGCATCCGTGCCTCGGGAACTACCTCCTCGCCTCACTGCTAGGCCATCCCGCTGCCCCAGACCGGTCTCGCGCCGTCGCCTCGGACCGCGCGAGACCGAGGCTCGCCTCGGTGTTGCTCTTGCGCACGGGGAGGAGAACTGGGGTGGGAAGGGGAAGAGGAAAGACGGGATTGGCCGTCGTCGCCGTTGCTTCGCTCGGCGCGTCGTCGCCATAGCCGTCGCCGTCACCGCCGTCGCTTGCTCGTCGAGCGCGTCGGGAAGAAGACGAGGAGAAAAAAAGGGGATCGGCCGGGGCTCGGGTTAGGGTTCGGCCGCCGACAGCCGATGGCTTTGACCCGGTGAAAAATGATCTCAGCCGTCGGATTGAATCGGACGCGCTAACAAAATCAGATGCGGGGATGACCGTAGCCATTCGATCTGGATCGAACGGAACGGCCGACATCGCGCCCGCGCGCTCGCGCTCGCGCTCCGCCCGGGACCGGGACCGGACCGGGACCGCGCTCGCCGCGCGCCTCGCGCCCGGCCCCGCGATCGCGCCCGCGCCCCACGTCCCGCGCGCCTCGCGCCGGCGACCCGCGCCTCGCGCCGCGCCCCCGCGGCTCGCGCATCGCGCCCGGGCCCCGCGCTCGCGCCCGTGCCCGCTCTTGCGCCCGCGCCCCCGCGCTCGCGCATTGCGCCCAGGCCCCACGCGCGCGCCCGCGCCCGCGCTTGAAATTAAATCAATTCCCACTGTTTTATTCATTTGTTATTTACAGAAATCCCTTTATATGCTTTCTTGGCCATTAAAAATGCTGAAAAATTATGGAAAATTATTCTAAGCACTCTGAAAATTATTTCTAGCTGAATGGAACCAACGGGAAGTTTTGCTAGAGAATATTTATGATGTGAAATTATTTTTTGACCAACGTTAATTATAATTTCATGTCAAATAAATTAATATATTATTCCTTAATTATTTCTGCCCAACGGTGATGTAATTAAGGATTATTTTTTTTTGTCACTTCATATATTTTCTAAATTTTTTCTGCCCAACGGTGATTAAATTTAGAAAAGGAGCCTATCATCGCATGTGATTAATTGAGCCAACGCAAATTAATCATATGCAATATTTTACTAATATTTTTTTCCATTGGTTATTTTCAGCATTGGGGCAGCTTAAAATTGTGACACCCCTTGATGGAACAAATTTCGCTGAGTGGAAGAACGATGTGCTACTGAATCTTGGCATGTTGGACTATGACTTAGCACTAAGAGAGGACTCCCCTGTGGAGCCCAAGTACACTGACGAAATGAGTCGGAAGATTATGATAATACCAAGTGGAGTTACGAAGAAAAAGTAGCCTCTTGGGAAAAGTCCAACAGAATGTCTCTCATGTACATCAAGAGTACTATCGCTCCAGGAATTATTGAGGGATTACGAACTCAAACGATGTTAAGACGTACTTGGCAAACATTGAAGAGAACTTTAAGATTCATCTAAGAGCCATGCCAGTACTTAATAAGTAAGCTGATCACCAGCCAGTATGATGGCAAGGTGGTGTAAGAAAGCACATCCTTGAGATGACTCATATGGCACATACACTAAAGACCATGGACATGGAATTGTCTGAAGGTTTTTTAGTGCATTTCATATTGAACTCTCTTGGTCCTGACTATAGTCCCTTCAAAGATTAATTATAATACTCAGAAAGAGAAGTGGACCGTAGCAGAATTGATCTCCCACTCAGTGGAAGAGGAAGAGCGACAAAAGGCTGACAAGCAGAAACTTAAAGATCAGCTCAACCTCATCCATGCTAAGGCAAGAGGAAAACAAATCAAGGCCAAAGCTCGGGTAGTGGCAGAAAGAAGCCATATCACCCTCATAAAGTTGGAGGGAGTAACACTGCTCAAGCAAAGCCGCATCTCAGTCTCAAGCTTTAGCTGCTCCACCACTGCAAGTCCATATTGCAAGTTTTGCAGTAAAGATGGACATTGGGCAGAGGGATGTCCACGCTTCCGAGAGTGGCTAGCTAAGAAAAGGTATAAATGAGATTGATGAAATATCAATGTTAATGAGTTTATTTACTCTGAATTCTCCATTAATACCTGGTGGGTTGATCAGGTGCCATGTGCACGTCTATAATCATTGCAGGATTGACTACTGTCCAGGCGGTAGCAAAGGGGAGCGAATCCTAAGAGTAGCTGATGGAGTGGAGATCGAAGTGAAGGCCGTTGGAGACCTAGCACTTAGACTCCCTAGTGGCTACAATTTAATTCTGAATAATGTTTTATTTGCTCCCTCAATTAAGAGAAACCTCATTCTGTTCGAGTGTTGACAGAAACTGGTTATGACTGTCATTTTTCAAAGAGAATATGTTTACATTAAATTAGATAATAAAGTGATTGGCTTCGCCTTCGTGCGAGATAAGCTATTCTTGCTCTCTTTGGATGATATGGTCCTGAATGTTAATAATGCCCTGCAATGATAAAGTAATGAATGTGACAAATGAGACGCCGTCGAAATTATGGCACTGTCGCTTAGGCCATATTCTAGGGGAGAATTGAACGTCTCATAAGAGAAGAGATACTCCTTCCCTTAGACTTTTCTGACGCGGATCATTGCATAGATTGCATTAAGGGAAAATTCACTAAAACAATAAAGAAAGAAGCCACTAGGAGCTCAAGTCCACTAGAAATTATTCACACTGATATTTGTGGACCGTTCCGGTGACATCTGTGGAAAGGATTGATTCATTATAACATTCACAGATGATTATTCCCGTTATGGTTACATTTACCCATAAGCGACCGTTCCGAATCTCTTGAAAATTAAGATATTTAAAGCTGAAGTGGAGAATCAGCATAATGCTAAAATTAAAGTTGTGAGATCGGACGTGGTGGGTGAATACTACGGGAAACACGCTCCATTTGGGCAAATTCCTGGTCCATTTGCTTGTATCTCCAGCAACATGGGATTATTGCCAATATTCCATGCCTGGAGAAACCTCAGCAAAACGGGGTAGCAGAACGACGCAACCGCACACTCATGGATATGGTGCGCAGTATGCTGAATCACTCTACTCTGTCACCTAAGCTGTGGATTGAAGCCTTAAAACAGCTGCACACATAATCAACAGAGTGCCTAGTAAATCAGTGCCTAAGACCCCTTAGAATTGTGGACTGGAAGAAAACCGACACTCAATTATTTACGTGTGTGGGGCTGTCGTGCGGAAGCCAGAATATTTAATCACAATTAAAGAAATTAGATCCTAAGACTGTGAGCTGTCATTTTATCGGTTATCCGAGAGATCCAAAGGATACCGATTTTATTGCCCAGATCGGGTTACTAAATTTGTGCGAACTAGACATGCTGTCTTTCTTGAGGACAATAAATGGGGGAGCTCACAGACAAGGGAAATTAATCTTGAGGAAATTCGGGCTAATATTCAAACTCCGGAAATCCGAGAGACTGATATTCCAATTATTCAGAACATCCCATAATTCTAATGTGCACGTGATGTAGCACCGCCAACAGGTAATTCTGGACGCTGGTACTACACATTCTGTTGAGGAAACATTGAGAGTAATAATGATGATGAGCCTCAACAGATTGAAGTGACACATAATGAAGAAGAACCTCCACATGAACATCCTCAACCTCAAGTGACAAACAATGAAACTCAAGAATTAAGAAGGTCACAGCGGGTGAGGAGATCTGCCATCCCTGATTATTATGAAGTATACATGAATAAAGAAGACATGGAGAAGGTAGACGATCCCACCTCATTTAAAGAAGCAATAAACAGCAAGGATTCATCTAAGTGGCTTCAGGCTATGGAAGATGAACTAAAATCAATGAGCCATAATAAAGTATGGGATTTAGTAGAAGTTCCTAAAGGAGTCAAGACCGTAGGCTGTAAGTGGGTCTACAAAACCAAGCTTGACTCTAGAGGGAACATCGAACGATTCAAAGCAAGGCTAGTTGCCAAGGGTTTTTCACAGAGAGAAGGAATTGACTATAATGAAACTTTTTCTCCTGTCTCTAAGAAAGACTCATTCAGAATTGTCATGGCGCTAGTGGCTCACTTTGACTTAGAACTCCATCAGATGGATGTAAAGACTGCATTTCTAAATGGTGACCTAAAAGAAAATATTTACATGACACAACCGGAAGGTTTTGTTATGGAAGAAAAATGCCATTTAGCATGCAAACTTAATAAATCCATCTATGGACTTAAACAAGCGTCCAGGCAATGGAACCTTAAATTCGATCAGATCATCAGACAATTCGGATTTAAGGAGAATGAGGTGGACAACTGTATTTATGTTAAATATAAAGGTGGTAAATTCATCATCCTAGTACTCTATGTTGATGACATTTTATTAGCAGCAGCGATAAGAAACCTGCTGCGAGAGACTAAAGAATTCTTGTCATCAAAATTTGATATGAAAGATCTTGGTGAAGCATCTTATGTTTTGGGCATTGAGATTCACCGAGATAGGTCCAAGGGAGTGCTAGGACTATCTCAGAAAGCTTACATCTCAAGAATTTTAGAAAGATATAATATGAGTAATGCGCCTCTTCACCTGCTCCAATAATGAAGGGCGATAATTCGGATTTTCCAAAGTCCAAGAAATGAGTTAGAATCTAAAGAATGGACAAGGTACCTTATGCTTCAGCTGTCGGAAGCTTGATGTATGCACAAGTCTGTACGCGACCAGACTTAGCATTCGTCACAGGGATGCTTGGCAGATTTCTGTCTAAACCAGGAATGGACCACTGGAAGGCAGTAAAGAAAGTTCTGCGTTATCTACAAGGAACTAAACATTACATGCTTACATACAGAAAGTCTGATAAGCTTGAAGTCCTTGGCTATTCAGACGCTGATTTCGCGGGGTGCGTAGACACAAAGAAATCCACTTCAGGATATATTTTCACCCTTGCGGAGGAGCTATTTCGTGGAAAGCTCTAAACAAACGCTTACTGCATCGTCGACGATGCAAGCGGAATTTGTAGCATGTTACCATGCGACGGGGCAGGCCGTATGGCTTAAGAATTTCATCCCAAGATTAAAAGTGGTTGACAGCATAGAGAGACCACTTGTTATATACTGCGATAATGAAGCTGCAGTATTCTATACGAGTAACAACAAGTCAAGTGAAGCTGCCAAACACATTGACATTAAATATCATGTTGTGAAAAATAGAGTCCAGGATCAAACAATTAAGATTGAGTACATAAATACTAAATTTATGCTTGCGGATCGCTAACCAAAGGCTTACCTCCAACTTATTTAAAGAAATGTAGCCGCATGGGATTAAGTGATTGCCTTTGACTAAGATCCTGGAAATAGGGGATTAATTTTTCAATCAACACACCGCTAAGTTAAGATGTGAGTTTATTTAAGTATTATAGTGAACTATAGGTCTTGTAGTCTTAATGACGTTTAAAGTTGTTATGACATTGCTTGGGGAGCTGTTTTACTTAATAGACTTAGAAATTAATTAAGCCTCTAAATCAAGGGGAGAATGTTGGTTGTTTTATCGGCTTAGAGATAAGATAACGAATAGAATCCGTGATCGGTGGATTCAACCGAACCTCCTAAACCGAAGGAAACCCCCGAGCCCCACTAGTGCACATATAAAAGAGAAATTGGAGAAGAACGGGACGCCGCTCAGTCTCCAACTACAAACCCTAATTGTGCCGGATCCACAAACGCACTAGAAGGGGTTCGTGAGGTCCTTCTACGTCTTCATCAATCCGTCCGTCGGCGCACACACACAGAGAAGCATCAAGAAGAAGAGGAAGCAGAGAAGAAGAAGAAATTAAGTCAAGATGGCTTCACAAGCAGGTCAGTGATTAGAATTAAATTTTTCGCATAGGTGATTGAATTTCTAAGGGGATAAACTCAATGAATCAATTTTAGTCAACACTGTAATTTTATTTTCTCCAACAGTTCCCTCGTTCCCAAGCTAACCGTGGGCATGGATAACAAGACTGTCGTCTATGGCACCGTCAAGATCATGATCCAAGGTGGTTTTTCTTGCACATGATTTGGCTGCCGTGCATCGTATGAAAGTCGACTCCTCTCTTCCTCCACATCAGCAATTGGTCTGGATACTTAGATAGCATTGTTATGAGCCGACTCGAGTATTAGTATCGACATTTTTTTTTCTTGTTTGGCTATATTTTTTGTTTCATTTTTCTTAGTTGAGAAGCGAGACCATGTAGATTTGGTCTTTCTTTTATCCTCAAACAGGCTGTTTAGATCGAAGGCAACTGAAGACTTCAAGAGCAAACGAACACCTAATGTCATTGTAAATTTGTAATCAATGGGGTTTTAAGCTTTCTACAGATTTCTTTTTTGGCATAAAAGCGCTTGCAAAGAATATCGTTGAACTGTATATCTGCAGCACTTTTTTCCTCCGTATAGAGATACATATTTAAATGTACCACCTCTCTTACTTTATATGTATCTGTTTCACCTCTTGTGTATACCCTAAAATTTGGAAAACGGAGTAAATGCAAAAGGGGAAAATGACTAGATATTTGGTTTCTTTTCAGGAAATAAAAAAGAATAAGACATTTGGTAGGGCAGTGCTTTCGAAGTTTCGAGTTAGGTACTATTCCATCACACTCCTAAATTGCTATATCTGTTGTGTCACTCAAACCCAAACTAGTTCACCAACCTTTACAAAGACCTTAAAAGTGTTGGGGTCTCTTATTTCTACATGAAACCCTCGTGAATTAAGTTTATCTAAAGGTTTGTAAGTGGATCAGATAATACTTTCATCGCGTATAATCCAACCGAGAAATTCTCATAAAATATCCAATCTAGAAATCATCTTGATGATAGAATAAATGTGTAAAAATATATTATCGCCCAATATATAGAGCATCATAAATTATTTCTAGTCCTTAAGAGGTGGCGGTGTTAATTTTCTATCTATATGTCTCTCTACTTTATAATTAATGCTAAAATCTATCTATATACATTTTTTCAGTTTCTTTTAAGAACCATAAAGAAAACTTTAAACATAAAGCCCTAAAGTTGACTCCGCTAGTGGTGTAAGTGGACTGACCTAGAAACTCACTTATAGTCCTACACCTATAACGGAACCATTAATTATTAACCTATTTCTATCACTATGGATACTTAAGTCAAGTGTCAATATAATATTGAACATCATATAAGACTCTCAAATCTCACATTCAAATGCTCCATACTTTTAGGAAGAAATAATTTAGGAAATACAGTATTTTAAAGAGTCGTTTGCAGGAATGTTGGTTGGAGCAGCTATCAAGCCAGCATGAATCTTTTGGTCCTGTGGTACCACAAGGCAACAGTAGATTGATTCTGGAAATCTTTTTTCGGCACCACGAGCTAACAAATATTGTTCTCAAAACCATTGGAAAGGCGACGAATCTTCTCATCTTATCTCGCCATGTCTGCCTGAACGCGACCTGATCGAGAAGCTGCTGTATTCATTGCGGCTGCCTTTGCTTCTTCTTAAACGGTACCGTGATTATTATGCATCTAAGTGTCCAACGACATATGCAAAATCTCTGCAACTTTGTTTTTCTCAATCAGAGAATTTCCTGTTTATAAATATTTTTTGGTTCAGCAACAATGGACGACGACGACGACGACGACGACGACAACGACAACTCTGCCTATCTTGTACTGTGTCATGTGTGTGTACATTACCTAGGACCCATTTGCATGTAGCACTCTGCAGAGATCTTGTACTTGTCTGCCTGCCTGCATACACGTCAGAAAATCTGTTTGTCGTCTGCTGGTGACTCAAAGTACACAAGCTCACACTCGTTTGTGGTGATGGTTGGATTGGCTTATTTGGCTGAGGCTAAAGTTTGTCAAACTGAATAATTAAGTGAATGAATTGCTCCCCGTAAAAAAAAAGTGAATGAACTACTTTTGGGCCTATTTGGATAAGAGTTTCTTTACGTGCAACTTACTGTCTTATATTAGTGGATCGTATTTATCGATGTTAGTATATCGGCAATAAAGACGTAGAGACTATACGTTGGACTTAAACCTAAATAGATTCGAAAGACAATAAAATTTAGACATGTCAAGGCCCTCAGCGAGAGATAATACCCTACTCCTGTTTGTGGTGGATTGCTTTCGTCTGTGTATGAGTTGTTCCCTCGAGGGGGCTCCCTACCCGCCTTATATAGGTCGAGGGGCGAGGGTTACGATGAAGAAAACCCAGCCAGATACGGCCTGGAGTTCCCTTATCTGCATATAGAGTATTCGAACAGGATTCTATCCATTTCCTTATTGTACACGGTAACATGAAGCTAAGTTGTACTCTATCTCTAATTACATGGGATGTCCCACCTTCTATCTAGATGGCCATATTCGTCTCCTGTAAGGCTATCCGGGACCCATGTCTTCTACAGTAACCCCTGAGACCTTCAAAGTCAAATCACAGCTTGCCAAGGAGTGCTCTTCCTCCACAGTGAAGAACTCCCGGGTGCCTTTTTCCCGTGTCCTGCTTCTGTAAGTTGGCAAAGTATAAAGGGTTTCATAAAAATAATTAATAGTGTACACCAAGTATGTGCACTTATTAGAGATAACCCCCGACTCTATGCTTAGTTGTGTAGCAACTAGACATACAGTCAAAGTCTATACGCTGAATAGAAGCACCTATTAGGTGTAGCCCCGACTCTGTGCTTAGTTGTGAAGCAACTAAACATAGAGTTATAGACTTTAATCTTTGAGTACTTCTCGAGTGATAATTATTCAGAAAATTAATTCTTCAATCGCTTTCGACTAGTAACTTGCTCATGGCAATTAGGCTAAACTTATAAGCCTTTAATCAATTTAGACTGAAGGCCAATTGATGATGAGGTATACTTAAGTGATATCTGCATCCTAATTTTATTGGAGACCAATTGTCGATCCTTGAAAGGATATATCCTCAATACCTTAAAATAAATCATGACACCCAAGGGCATTACACCCGACTGCCGGCTTAACATGAAGCATATCTAATTATTTAATCGAATTCTTGTCCAACAGCACCTACATCACGATTTTCTTGCGACCAGCAAGCAGCCCAATAAGGCGTGCTATTTAATAAACCTATATTTGCATGGCCCATGACCGGATGCGCGAGCCCAAGCACCCACACACAGCACGGCCCTTTATATTCTCGAAAAAGGAAAAGAAATCCCCTTCTTCTTCCATTTGCGTGCCCCTTCATCTTCCAAGCTCTCGATGCATCCACCCCTGGGTTTCTCCGTGTCGTCGCTTAGATCTGAATCCAGCCACTCCTCCCAAGCCCTAGCTTTCTCCTCCACCCTCAAAGCCAACCAAGCCATTTTCCCCAAACCCTAGATCTAGAAATGTTGGCCTCATCCTCTGAATCCGTGCCTTTGCCTACCAGGAAATGGCAAACGTCAACTTCTTCAGAGTCCAAGCTGAAGGAACTGATGGAAGAAGGAGTCCTGCTGCCGAAGGAGCTCATCGTGTGGTGCGCCGCCGCTAGTGAGCCTTTTCCCACACCGGGGACGCACGAAATCATCGTCTTCAAATCGTTCTTCCACCAAGGGTTCGCCCTTCCTTCTTGCAATTTTCTCCATGGCCTTCTCGATTACTACAAAATCAAGTTGGCTCACCTCAATCCCAACTCTGTTCTTCATATCTCTATCTTCATCAATTTTTGCGAAACCTTCCTCAGAATCCTCCCCTATTTCAACCTTTTTCCTGTACTTCTTCTACCTGAAACCCTAGCCTTGCAAGCTGAGACCCTAAGTGGTCGAGCGTGCCGGGCTTCAGCTCCACAACGAGTTGAAGAAAACTTATCTCTCCCTCCCCCTTAAAACTTCTCTCAAGGGGTGGCATCAGGAGTGGTTCTATTGCTCCAACCCCTCTCCTTCTCTCCCGACATTCGTCGGGCATGCCCCCAAGGTGCTCGATAGTTGGACCGCCCTCCTCAATGCCAAAGAAATGAAGCAGGTGCGCTCTCTATTGAAGCACCTCGAGACCTTGAAGAAGGAAGGACTTAGCAGGGTCTGGGTCGCCCGGAATTTTGTTGTCTAGCGGACCCAGCCCCTCAAGCACCACGTTCACCCGGGCTATGAGTACTCTGGGCAAGACGACCCTACGCAGGAGTCCCAAGATGTGGTGTCATACCACTACACCTTCAACCGGGTCTTCAAGTTCTTCACCGACGGAGTCCAAATCAACTCCGACCCGAAGGAGTTCCTGGCACCGTTCAACATCAAGAACTTTCCGCCTAAGGCAACTTCTGCTATCCCTAACTTGCCAATTGCTCAGTTGAATTTGTAGGAATTTTAGCATCATCTTCTTCGCACCCCCTAGCCAGCTGCCAGCTGGCTAGGGGTTCTCGAAAATGTTCCACTGACCCGTCCACCGATGAGCCAAGAGGACGGGGAAACAACTGGCGCAGGAGCCCTCCAAGAAGCAGGCACTAGCTCAGTTGGCTGGAGGCCCCAAGATGCAGGAGCCAAGCGCAGCTTCAACTCCAACGCCACCATCGCCTACACAACTAGCTGCACCGCCACCGACGCTGCCATCATCCATGCCACCAATAGCATCACCACCAACAGCTCCACCTCCAACTTCGCTGCCGCCATGCAGCAATCCACCACCCAATGCACAATCGACTGGCTCTGCACCGAGTGGTGCTGCAAGCCAAGACGAGCCCCCGAGCTCGCCGCCTCCTAGGTCTTCACACTCCAGGCATGGATTCCACTTTAAAACTTAAAACATGTTCGTCTTCATCGTAATCCACTCTTGTTGTTACGTTCACACATCTTCAATTGGTTGTATGCTTGCTATTGTTTCAAGAAGCCTTGTGACGATGACCCCAAGGAATTGTTGCCACAAGTCCCCCCTCCGAGTGCTACCCCGACTGGTGGCGAGGCCAAAGCGCAGCACGAAGACCCAAGGCCAGCCTGATCCAAGTCCTCCATCGCCAGTTCCTCTGCCATCATCATCCACCCAGGCGAGGGCCACAACCCCGGATCATATCAAAGAAATCCTAAGGTTGCCAGCTCTAGACCCCAACCCTCCTAAGCTCCAAAAGTTGCGCGGTGACAAGTTCGATATGATCGGGACCGTTACAGGTTAGCTTCTTTTTTCTGAGTACATCGTCTTCAAGCCTCCCCTGTGCCTTCTAACGAGTTCTCCTTTTATTATTAGTCCACGAGCACGCAACCCACGTACTAAAGGAACAAGTCGACGAACTCCAAAAGGAGGTAAAAAATCTTCAGGTTGCAAAGTCCAAGACAGAGCAGGAACTTGAAGGTAACACACACGGTTCAAGTCTTGTGCTTGGTTGTATTAACCTTTTTTTCTCCTCCTTATACCCTCTTCTCATGGAACAGAGTACAAAGTGCAGACTCAGTCTCAATTCGAGGCTTTCAACAAATAGATCCGCCATGCCGAGTCCACTAATCAAGCCATCGTTGATGCCTCTAAGCTGCTGCTTGAGATCCTGCACTCGGACGACGCAGGGCCGAGTTCAAGTGATTGCCTCCAATTATTACCGCAACTTCATGCCGCTTCTGCAGAATTGAAGTCTTTCGTGAAGGAGAACGCCATCTTGAGCTTGAGCCAAACCCTCACCGTTGTCAAGTCGCTTTATCCCCGAGTGGAAATTCTAGCGGTCGGCGAGGGCTTCGATGAGACATGCTCAGAAGAACAAGCCCTGGCACCGATGGATGAAGCTCAAGGAGCTGCAACTGCTCTCGTTGAAAATCTTGAGCAGTAAAGATGTTGAAAATGCATTTAATTAGCTTGGTCGGGAAACAGTCTGGATATGTTTGTAAATTCATATATGTAACTAATTTTTAGATGTTTATTAGATTCGCCAAGTAACTTTTTAATTCCCAGCGTTATGCACTTTGCCCAACTAGCCTTAAACGCCGAGTGCTAGGAGTCGACTCAGGGCACTTGTCCTGTTAGCACGTTTACTCAGCGTCCGACTTCATCAATTACAAAGCTTTACAACTCGGATCAAAAGCACTTAAACAAAAATATAAAACAAGGGCATGATAACCATGTGTAGCCCCCGACTCACTACTCAATGGAAACAATAATGTAGTGAGTGAGAGGTAAAGTATTTTATTCATAAGGAAATCTGAGTAAGGTACAGTGCTCAAGTATAGAAAAGACGTAGTTGTTCTATGTTGCAAGAGTTGTCTATGGGTGTGCCATCTTCGCCCTTCAGTCGGTAAGCCCCCGAGCGTGTCACCTCGGTAATAATGAACGGCCCTTCCCATATAGGGGATAATTTATGCTTGTTTTTGGTGGTTTGGATTTTTTGCAATACGAGATCTCTCACCGAAAAGACTCAGCCATGGACATTATGGCTATGATAACGACATAGGCCTTGCAAGTACTTAGCCGACTGGATCGTGGCAATGTCTTTGGCTTCTTCCAACGGATCGAGTTCGATCAGTCGGTCTTCAGTGGACTTGTCTTGGTTGTATGTCTGGACTCATAAACAGCCAAACTCCGACTCGGTGGGTAGCACAGGTTCAGCACTGTAGACGAGAAAGAAAGGTGATTGCCCTGTTGCCTGACCGTTAGTCGTGCGAAGCGACCATAGAACAGAGGGAAGCTCTTGGACCCACCGTCCTTCATATGGGCAAAGTCGGTCAAACACTCTTGTCTTGATGCCTTGAAGAACCATGCCGTTGGCACGTTGCACCTGCCCATTGCTCCGGGGATGCGCTACGGAAACATAATAGATCTTGATACCAAAGTCTTCACAGATATCCTTGAACATGCCGCCTGTGAACTGAGTGCCATTGTCCCTGATGATTCAATTAGGAACTCCACATCTATAGATTACACTCAGTATGAAGTCCTTTGCTCTTGCCGCAGTGATAGTAGCAATTGGCTTGGTCTCAATCCACTTGGTGAACCTATCAACCGTGATGAAAAGGTGCGTGAACCCTCCTAGCACTTTTTTGAATGGCCCGACCATGTCAAACCCCCCAAAATGCGAACAACCAAGAGATTGGAATAGTCTGCAACTCCTGTGTTGGTGTATGAGTTTGCCGAGTGAAAAACTGACATCCCTGACATGACTGGATAAGTGCTTCAGCATCGGTAACAGTAGTTGGCCAGAAGATGTCGCATGATTACCACACATGCCTAAGTGGATAGACTATAAAATCTACTTGCCTTCCCCAGGTGTGATGTAGCGCGACTCCAGATGCACTTCAGCGATAGTGGTCTTCTCGGACTACCAAAAAATTTTTGCTCTCTCGCTTGATATGCTTGGCTTCGTTGTAGTCTTCCAGGAGTTCTTCTTCCATTAGATAGCGTATGAGCGGAGTCCTCTAGTCCTAAAAAATGATGAGTACTTTGGCTGCTTCCGGATTGTGTTCGACTTCCAGCTGGGCAAGCTTTGGCTTCTTCTTGACTGAAGACTCTAGTAGATGTTCGACAAAGACTCTAGTCGGGACTGCTTCACTCTCGGATCCCATGTTTTCCAAATTGTCTGTGGCTTTATTGAATTGCCGCAAGACGTTGGTGATTTCAAGACTCTCGAATTTGTTCTTTAGCTTGCAGACCTCCTGGCAGTATGTCATCATGTTATCGTCCGAGCACGACCAGTCTTTCATGACCTGGTTTACCATGAATTGTGAGTCCCCATGAACCACCAATCGTTGGATACCGAGCGAGATGGCAATGCGAAGCCCGTGGATGAGTGCTTCATACTCGGCGACATTGTGGGATACTAGAAAGTATATATGTAGCACGTACTTGAGTTTTTCTCCTTTGGGTGATGTCAACACAACACCAATCCCTACTCCTCCGATCCGTAGTGAACCGTCGAAGTACATTATCCAGTACTTAAGAGTGTCCGTAGGTGCAGCTGACTGAACTTCTGTCCACCCCGGCCACGAAGTCAGCGAGTGCTTGAGATTTGATTGTTGTCCGTGACTTAAAGATAATGTCGAATGCCATCAACTCGAGTGCCCATTTAGCAATTCTACCAGTAGCTTCTCTGTTGTGAAAGACATCTCCGAGTGGAAACGACATGACAACTAAGTCCGGGTACCCTTGGAAATAGTGGGCTAGCTTTTGGACAGTGATGAGTATGCCATAAAACAGCTTCTGTATCTGAGGGTATCGTATCTAGGACTCTCCCAGGACTTCAATGACAAAGTAGACTGGCCGTCGTACCTTCTGGATGTGACCAACCTCTTCACGCTCCACAACCAACACTGTATTAATGACCTGTGAAGTCGTCGCGAGGTATAGTATAAGCGGCTCCTCAGGCATGGGTAACATGTAGGGCAGTGAGGAATCTCTTAAACTCTTTAAAGGCTTTGAAAAGTTTCTTCTAGGTCAGCGATAAGGTTGTTTTTGTCTTTGGTCTTGATCACGACGTCGTCGACATAGACTTTCATGTTACGTCCGAGTTGAGAGTGAAGACATTGCTGGATAGTACGCTGATAAGTTGCACCAGCGTTCTTCAACCCGAAATGCATTGTGGTATAGCAGTATGTTCTAAACGGCACAATAAAAGAGGTCTTCAGACAATCTTCCTCCTTCAAGTAGATCTGATGGTATCCCGAGTAGCAATCGAGAAAGCTGAGTAACTGATATTCGTGGTAAAATTGACCACTTGATCAATACGAGGGAGACCAAAGTGATCCTTGGGACATGCTTTGTTTAAGTCGGTGTAGTCGACGCACATGCGCCATTGACCGTTCTTGTTCCGGACCAGAACTGGGTTTGCTGGCCAATTTGAGTGGTAGACCTCCTTGATGAACCCGAGAGCTAGGAGCTTGGTTATCTCCTTGCGGATAGCATCCTTGCTGTCTTGAGCGAAACACCGTAGTGGTTGCTTCACGAGCCTAGTGTCCGCCCTGACATTTAGGGAATGCTCGATCACCTACCTCAGTACACTAGGCATGTCAGAAGGTTTCTAAGCGAAGACATCCCTATTTGCCCTGAGGAAGGTGACGAGCACATCTTCCTATTTAGGGTTCAGTCCTGTCCCGAATAGCACCATCTTGGTCGGGTTGGAAGGGTCTAGGGGATCTTTTTGACCTCCTTGCTTGCTCCAATTTCTGACTTGGCTGCCTTTTTATCCAGGTCTTCCTGTGGAGGCCATGGGCCCTAGGTACCTCATCACAAGCATATGGGCCACTCGAACAGAGGATGTGTCTAGTCTTGTAATTAGAGATATGATAGAGCCTGGCAGACTTAGCCTTGTACAATAAGGAATATACAGTCCTAGTCGGGTGGGTTATATCTCTAAGAGGAGATTCCTTGGCCTTAGTCCTGCTGGGACTCCTACCTTGTAACCCTGTCCCCCAGTATATAAAGGGAGGCAGGGCGTCCTCTGAGGGCAAGTTCATCAGAACCACCACCATACATCCTCAAAGGAATACATCACAACTGGACATCGGGTATTACCTCACATTAAGGGCCTGAACTAGTATAAACTCCTCTTGTTCCTTTGCAGTCCACCGAGTTTCAATCCGACAAGTAGCCCTATAATCATATTGCCGGTGTAAAACATCGATAGTTGGTGCGCCAGGTAGGGGCTTCAGCAAGATCAACCTCAAGCTCGATGGATTCGACATCTGGAGTCGATGGCAGCGGATTCTCCCCCGGAGACACGATTACATTTGGAAGCCTCGACTTCGTTGCCAACCAGCTTGGCAACCTCACCTTGGCCGAGTTAGTTCAGCTGAGGAGCCGGCCGACTCCACGCCAGTCAGCCCACACGACGCTACAGCAACCCTCGTTAATTTCCTGCGGCAATCTTCTACTTCGCTGGGTCTCAGGACAACTCTCTCCTTCGGCGTTTGGCTCGGACTCGGCCTTGAGCCGGCCCGGGTCGGGCTAGGAAGGGGAGAGATCGTCAATCTCCTATGCAGACTCGGTGACGCCGCAAACATCTACAATCTACATCCCACGCGGCAGACCCGATCCTCTACGATTCAGTTCGGACATGGCTTAGAGCCATTCCCGATTGGATCTAGGGAGGTCGGAGTCATCCTTATCTCGATGAACTACTCGGATTCCGACTTCAAGTCAGACAACAGTTCGAACACCAATTCGGACACCAGTCTGGCAAGCTCCCATCTGCCCCGAGAAATCTTCATGGCTTCAACCTCTCCACCGGAGGTGCGCCGAGTACAAGAGCAGCAAGAAGAGGAGGCCTACCGACTGCGGCAATAGAAGGAGGCCGAACGCGAGGCTCACAACGACAAGCTACACAGGGCTGGGCGAACCGCTCAGCAACAAATCCTCCATACTAGAGTCGGCGACCACGACATCTTCGTCACGCCACAACAGAACGTCGTGGCCGCTGCAACCCTGCTGGACACACTCCAGCTCGGGCCTGATCACCAAGCCACCCCGACTATAGCGAGGATCAAAGCCATGATTACAGCTGCCGCCTGTCAGCAGCACCAGCAGTCGGGTGATTCACTTATACCAACCAACCGGTCGGGTTCTCCAGCAGCGGTCTCGTCTGCATCAGCACAACGCCGAGCGGCCGGCTCAAGTCAGCCGCGTACGGAGTCACGCCAAACATCTCCTGGCAACACAAACAACAACAATCGGCGGCGTCCCCAGAACGATTGCCGGTTCAACCAAGATCTCCAAGTTCATATGCAACGTGATCTCCGCAAAGACATCAACGCTCGGTGCCGCCAACGCGAAGATGACAAGCGCCGCCGACTAGAGGACGAGTACGAGCGTTTCAGTCTCCACCACGAGTGGTTTAACCGTCGCGGTCGGAGCCGGAGCCCTCACGAAGATGAAGGCGTACCAGCCTTCACCCAGGAGCTACAAGACGTCGACTGGCCGTCGGGCTTCAAGCCTACAGGAATCGAAAAGTACGACGGCAAGACTAACCCTGAGTCCTGGCTCACCGTATATACTCTAGCGATCTGAGCTGCCGAAGGGCACCATAAAGCCATGGCTAACTACCTCCCAGTCGCCCTGGCCGACTCAGCGAGGACATGTCTAATAGGGCTCCCTAGGCAATCAATCGGCTCCTGGGGGGAACTCCGGGAACGCTTTATAGCTAACTTCCAGGGGACTTACGAGCGGCCATCTTCCGAACATGATCTCTATCAGCTGCAGCAAAGGAAGAACGAGTTTCTCCGTGAGTTCATCAAAAGGTTCTCCGAGAAGGGCAACTCGATCCCAATGATCAAGGACGAGGTCGTCATCGCCGCCTTCTGCAAGGGAGTCAAAGACCGTTCATCACAAAATTCACTCGGAAGCCTTCAGCCTTTGTCAGGGCTCTCTTTGATATGGCAAATAAGTATGCCGACTCAGCCGAGGCAGTCACTGAGGCCCTCGACGAGAAGAAAGAGTCCCGGTAGATGGACCAAAAGGCCAAAGCCGACAATGAGCCATCACGGAACAAATCTGGCAGCCACAAGCGGAAGTCGGAAAACGTGGTGGCCAACGTGGAGCGGACTCGGTTGCGACCCCCAAGGAACAATGAGTACCAGAAGGTTATGAACGGGCCTTGCCCCTTCCATCCCAAGGGCAAGCACGCAGCCAAGGACTGCTTCATGCTCAAGAAGTTTGCTTCCGAGTAGGCTTCATCATCTGGCGCCGACAAGGACAAGGACAAGCCAGATTCGGGCCCGGCCAACGATTATCAAGATCCCCAGGCCGAGCTCAACCACATCTTCGGAGGGCTATCTGCGTACGAGTCCAAGCGGAAGCAGAAGCTAACAGCACGCGACGCCAATGCGGTCTCTATAGCAGACGCCCCCCAGTATTTGCGCTGGTCAGAGATGTCCATCACATTGAACTGCGCAGATCACCCAGATCGGGTTTCACACCCAAGACGCTATCCACTTGTCCTGGACCCGGTCGTCAAAAATATCAAGTTGAAGAAGGTTCTCATAGACAGAGGCAGTGCACTCAATATTCTTTTCGCCAAGACCCTGGATGAGATGAAAATCCCTCGTTCAGAACTACGGCCGAGTACGGCGCCCTTCCACAGGATAATTCCCGGCCTGTCTTCAACACCCCTCGGGTAGATAACTTTGCTAGTCACCTTCGGCACGCGGAATAACTTCCGCATAGAAAACATCTGCTTCGAGGTCGCTGACTACGAGACTGCGTACCACGGGATACTCGGACGGCCGGCGCTCACCAAATTCATGGCGATACCGCACTATACCTACATGGTGCTCAAGATGCCTGGGCCAGCCGGAGTTCTCTCCCTTCGTAGCGACATCAAGCAAGCCTTCACCTACGACAAAGAGAGCTGTGAGTTAGCTCAGTCTCAAGAAGCGGCAGTCGGACACGACAGCATTCGGCAAGCCGCCACAGCAGAAGTTGAGGACAACCAAGTTCTGGAGAAAAAAGTAGCAAAGTCGGGAATTTCAGGGACTCTGACACGAAGAAGATCCCCCTAGACCCTTCCGACCCCTCCAAGACTGCTCTAGTCGGGACCGGACTCGACCCCAAATAGGAACATGCGCTCGTCACCTTCCTCCAGGCAAATAAGGACATCTTTACCTGGAAACCTGCTGACATGCCTGGGGTACCAAGGGAGGTGATCGAGCACGCCCTAAATGGCAAGACAGATGCTAAGCCAGTCAAGCAACGGCTACGGCGCTTTGCACAGGACCGCAAGGATGCTATTCGGGAGGAGATAACCAAGCTTCTCGCAGCCGGGTTCATCAAAGAGGTCTACTACCCGGATTGGCTAGCAAACCCAGTCCTGGTCCGGAAGAAGAACGGTCAATGGCGCATGTGCGTTGACTACACCGACTTAAATAAGGCATGCCCCAAAGATCCATTTGGTCTACCCAGAATAGATCAGGTGGTGGATTCAACTGCGGGGTGCGAACTTCTCAGTTTTCTCAACTGTTACTTGGGATACCACCAAATCAGCCTGAAGGAGGAGGACTACCTAAAGACGTCTTTCATCACACCGTTTGGCGCATACTGCTACATCACTATGCCATTCGGTTTGAAAAACGCTGGAGCAACGTATCAACGAGCAATTCAGCGGTGTCTACACACTCAGATCGGGCGCAACATGGAGGCATATGTCGATGACGTGGTGATCAAGACAAAATCCAAAGAAGACCTTATCGCCGACTTGGAGGAAACCTTCCAAAATCTTCGATGATTCAAGATGAAGTGGAACCCGGAAAAATGCACCTTCGGTGTGCCATCCAGCAAGCTACTCAGCTTCATCGTATCGCATCGCGGCATCGAAGCCAATCCAGAGAAAATCAACGCAATTATGAACATGGCACCCTCGACTAACCAGAAGGACGTTCAGAAGCTAACAGGCTGCATGGCGGCACTCAACCAATTTATTTCCCGACTGGGCGAATGGGGCATACCCTTCTTCAAGCTACTGAAGAAAGCAGATAATTTTCAATGGACTCCCGAAGCCCAACAAGCCTTCGAAGACTTCAAGAAGTTTCTCACATCACCACCTGTGTTGGCATCACCCATGCCCCAAGAGCCATTAATGCTATATCTGGCGGCAACCACTCAGGTAGTCAGCACGGTGCTGGTGGTCGAGCGATCCGAGCCGGGTCATATACAAAAAGTTCAACGGCCAGTCTACTTCGTCAGCGAGGTCCTTGCCGACTCCAAGATGAGATATCCGCATATCCAGAAGCTGCTCTATGGCCTACTCATCACTGTCCAGAAGCTGTGCACTATTTCCAGTCGCATCAAGTCACGGTGGTCACATCGTATCCACTCGGGAACGTCCTCCACAACCGTGAGGCCACCGGCCGAATTGCTAAATGGGCACTCGAGTTGATGGCATTTGACATCACCTTTCAGCCACGGATAGCAATCAAATCATAAGCTCTAGCCGACTTTGTGGCCGAGTGGACAGAAGTTCAGACGACTACAATGACAAACAAGCTAGAGTACTTGACAATGTACTTCGACAGTTTTCTAAGGATCGGCGGCGCCAGGGCTGGCGTTGTACTAACGTCACCCACCGGCAAAAAACTCAAGTACATTCTCCAAATTCACCTTTTGGCTTTCCACAATGTCGTCGAGTACGAGGCAATCATTCATGGGCTCCGCATTGCTATATCACTCGTCATCCGTCGACTGGTTGTGTGTGGAGATTCCCAACTCGTGGTCAACCAAGTCATGAAAAACTGGACATGTCTCGACGATACCATGGCAGCGTACTGTCAGGAGGTTCGAAAGCTAGAAAACAAGTTCGACGGGCTAGAGATAACCCATGTCCTACGACAATACAACGATGCTACAGACGAACTAGCTAACATGGGATCCAAGAGAGAAGTGGTCCCGACTGGGATCTTTGTCGAGCAACTAATGGAGCCGTCAATCAAGAAGAAACCAGTGCTAGAGCAGTCGGGGGCTGAACCTACCCCGGCAACACACGAAATACTGATCATATCTCAGGATTGGCGGACTCCTGTTCTCAAATTCCTCCTGGAAGATGAACTCCCAGAAGATTGCATCCAAGCCGAACAAATCAAACGTCGAAGCAAATGTTTTCTAGTCATCGGAGAAGACCTGTACCGAAGAAGTGCATCCGGTGTCCTCATGCGCTGCGTCACACCCGAGGAGGGCAAGCAGATTCTGTAATCGATCCACTCGGGCAAATGTGGCAACCACGCCGCATCCAGAACGTTAGTCAAAAAGGCTTACAGGCAGGGATTTTTCTAGCCAACAACAGTAACAGATGCCAAAGATATTGTTCGCACATGCGAGGGTTGTTAGTTCTATGTAAGACAAACAAATCTCCCAGCCCAAGAACTCCAAACAATTCCAATCTCTTGGCACTTTGCAGTATGGGGGCTTGACATAGTTGGGCCTTTTAAGAAAGCGCCAGGAGGGTTCACACACTTGTTCGTCGCAGTGGATAAATTCACAAAGTGGATTGAGGCAAAACCCGTTGCAACCATAACAGCGGCACGAGCAAAGGACTTCATCATGAATATATTATACCGATTCGGGGTCCCTAACCGCATCATCACCGGCAACGGGACTCAATTCACGGGCGGTGTATTTCAAGATTTCTGTGACGACTTCGGCATCAAGATCTGTTATGCTTCTGTGGCACACCCACGGAGCAATGGGCAGGTTGAGCGTGCCAATGGCATGGTCTTACAAGGTATCAAGGCCAGGATATTCTACTGACTACAACCATATGTAGGGCGGTGGGTACAAGAACTCTCATCTGTTCTATGGTCTCTAAGAACCACGGTTAGTCGAGCAACAGGGCAATCCCCTTTCTTTCTGATCTATGGTGCTGAGACTGTGTTACCAACCGAGTTAGAGTTTGGCTCTCTGCGAGTTCAGGCTTACTCAGAAGACAAATCCAACAACACCCAATTGGTCGAACTAGATCAATTGAAAGAAGCGAGGGACATCGCAACAATCCAGTCGGCAACGTATCTTCAAGGCCTGCGTCATTATCACAATCACAATGTCCGTGGCTGCGCCTTTTTGGTTGGGGATCTCGTCTTGAGAAAAATACAAACTACCAAAGACAGGCATAAGCTATCCCCAATATGGGAAGGGTTGTTCATTATCGCCGAGGTTACACGGCCAGGCACCTACCGACTGAAGACCGAAGACGATGCCCTCATCAGCAACATGGAATATAGAACAGCTACGTCCTTTCTATACCTGAGTTTTATATTTTCCATGTGTACAGTTTTTCTTTGACTCACTACGCCGCTTGTTCCAACCGAGTAGTGAGTCGGGGGCTGCAAGTGTTATATGTGCTTTGTCAATAATATACGAGCCTGCTTTACTTAAGTTATGAAGTTCTGCAATGACTTTGTCATGTTTGCCCAAGTACAGCTTTCTGCGGTGAATGATTTTATTAAGTTCCTATAGACTAACTTGGTGCAGATCACACAGTCGAGTAGAGCTAATGATAACAAAGTAAAACCACAAGGGCTCGGCGGCATTGCACATATATTTACACATGTTCTTACAAAAGACTTTATATACAACGACTACACGATGGATTGTTCTTACATTCCCAAGTCCTTGGTGATCGTCTCGACAGTCGGCCTCGCTTGGCCCTATAATCATCTTGGTCAGGTTGGAAGGGTCTAGGGGATCTTTTTGACCTCCTTGCTTCTCCAATTTCTGACTTGGCTGCCTTTTTATCCAGGTCTTCCTCTTGCCCTTGAGAAGTCGACGCCGCCAGTCGGATATTGTCCCGTCCGGCTACGGCATTTTGTGATTGTGCCAATTTGCAACTCTCCTTGTCGTAGGTGAAGGCCAGCTTGACATCACTGCGGAGAAAGATGACTCTTGTGGGTCCTGGCATCTTCTTCATCATAGTGGGGGATCACCATGAATTTGCCGAGCGCTGGTCTTCCCTGGATTGCATGGTAGGCTGTCTCAAAATTGGCAACGTTGAAATAGATATTCTCCATGCGGAAATTCTTTCACGTGCCAAAGGTAACCAACAGGGTGATCTGGCCGAGGGCATTGAAGAAAGGCCGGGGATAACCCCGTGGAAAGGAGCTCTACTCGGCGTAGCTCAGATCGAGAAATCTTTATCTCGTCGAGTGTCTTGACGAAGTGGATATTGAGCGTACTCCCGCCATCGATCAGGACTTTCTTGAGTTTGATATTTTTGATGATTGGGTCTAGGATGAGTGGGTAGCGCCCTAGATGGGTCACTCGGTCGGGGTGATCCATGCGGTCAAACATAATGGCGACCTCAGACCACCGTATGTATTGAGGGGCGTCGACTGTAATGGTGTTTACTTCACAAGCGGTTAGCTAACGGCCTACCAAAGATGTGATCAAGCTCTGTGTGAGGATCCAAAAACCCTCCTGCTGCATCGGCGTCTGGTTTATCCTTGTCCTTACTAGTGCCAGCTTCACAGTTCGCCGACGGCTTCTCGTGCTCCGAAACAAACTTCTTGAGTATGTAGCAATTCTTGCCAGCGTGCTTCTGTGGAGGCCATGGGCCCCGGGTACCTCAAGGAAGGCAATTACGGCCACTCGAACAGAAGGTGGGCTAGCTCATTCAATTGGAGATAGAATAGAATTTGGCTTCATATTATCTTGCATGACAAGGAAAGGGATATAATCCTAACCGAACTCTCTATGTACTAATAAGAAAAGCCCTTGGTCGTATCTGACTGAGTTTTCTATCCTATAACCCTCATCCCTCCAGTATATAAGGAGGGGTAGGGAGCCTCCTGGGACAAAGACAGAATCTCACTAGAGAAACCTCAAAGGCAATACACAACAGCTGGAAGTAGGGTATTACCTCACCTCGAGGACCTGAACCAGGATAAATCGTCTCGTGTTCCTTTGTAATCCATCAAGTTTAGGTTTCACGAATAGCCCTATATTATTATTGCTGATATAAAACATCGATAGCTGGCGCGCCAGGTAGGGGCATCAGCGAGATCATCTTTAACAAGCCTGATGGATCTAATCACCGGAGTCAATGGCATCAACTTCTTCCCCGGGCAAACAATCACCTTTGGGAGCCTAGACTTCATCGTCGACGAATTCGGCAACCTCACCATGTCCGACTCGAATCCATTCCGATCGGCCAGAGACCAAGCCGACTCTGCGCCGGTCGGCCTACGTAATGCCACAGCAATCTTCGGCGACATGCTGCAACGATATCCAACATGCTTGAGTCTAGGGACAACTCTTTCTTTCGGTATTCGACTCGGACTCGGCCTCGAGCCAGCCTTGATCATGCTAAGAAAGGAGAGGATCGTCAATCTTCCGTTCGGACTCGCAACGCTGTGGATATCTTCAATCAACATCTGATGCGGCAAACCCGATCCCCTGGAGTTCCACTCGGATACGGCCCAGAGCCGCTCGAGATCGGATCTAGGGAGGTCGGAGTTGTAATCACCCCCCTCAACTATTCCGACTCCAACTCTCACTCGGACAGCAGTTCGGCAAGCTTCTCTCCACCACGCAAAATCTTCATGGCATCCAAGGGCTCGACTCCCACTCAAGAGGCACGCCGACTACGCTATTTACAAGAAAAGGAAGCCCGCCGACTACGTGAACAACAGGAGGAAGACGCAAGATGCCTGCAGGCCAAGCGCGATGCTCGCAACGACGATCTGCGCAAGCCTGGGCGGACTGCTCAACAGCAAATCCTCCAAACCCAAGTCAGCGACCACGACGTTTTCGTAACTCCTCAACAGAACGTTGTGGCCGCTGCAACTCTACTCGATACACTGCAGTTTGGGTCTGATCACCAGGCCACCCCGACGATAGCAAGGATTAAAGCCATGATCACCGCTGCTGCATGTCAACAGCATCAACAGTCGGGTGACACCCTCATATAGACCAACAGGTCGGCTTCTCCAACGGCGATCTCATCTGCCTCAATGCGACGCCGAGCGGCTGGCTCCAGTCAGCCGCACACGAAGTCACACCACACGTCACTTGGCAAAAACAATAACGACCGGCAACGCCGACATCAAGACGACCGTCGGGATAACCAGGGTGTACCAGCCTTCACCCACGAGCTGCAACAAGTCGACTAGCCGTCAGGCTTCAAGCTGACTGGAATTGAAAAATACATTGGGAAGACCAACCCCGAGTCCTGGTTCATAGTGTAGACTCTGACGATTTGAGCAGCTAGAGGAGACCACAAGGCCATGGCTAACTACCTCCCAGTTACTTTAGCCGACTCGTCGAGGACATGGCTAACTGGACTTCCTAAGAGGTCAATCGGCTCCAGGGAGAATTCTGGGAATGCTTCATCGTTGATTTCCAAGGAACGTACGAGAGGCCATCTTCCAAGTACAATCTGTATCAGTGCCATCAAAGGAAGAACGAGTCTCTTCGTGATTTCATGAAAAGGTTTTATGAGAAGAGAAATTCAATTCCGAAGATCAAGGATGAGGTCGTCATCGCCACCTTCCGCGAAGGAGTCAAAGATGCCCCGTTCATTGCCAAGTTCACTTGGAAGCCTCCCAACTCTATCAACGCTCTTTTTGACATGGCGAACAAATACGCCGACTCGGCCGACGCTGTTGCTGAGGCCCTCGATGACAAAAGGGCACCCCGATACAAGGAGCGGAAGGACACCGATGACGTAGCCCCGAGTAAGGCTAGGAACCGCAAACGCAAGTCGGACGACTTCATTGTGGTAGTCGGTCGTAACCATCTTCGACCTCCTACAACTGAAGATTATCAGAATGATAAGTAATATGCTCGGGGGCTCAAAAGCTCAAATGCAAGGATGGCATCCCCACTCCCAACTCGTGCAACACCGAACAGCTAAGTCGCTTTCTGATAAATATTTTTTTCCTTTATATGATATTCTCATCTAAATGAGCTAGGAGGCAACTCACTTCCCTATGGTTTGACTTGGATATGGCTTAGTGCCAGTCGGGATCGGATCTAGGGGATGAGATCATCAATTCTTCACTCGGCCTCGCCAATGCCGCAGCCGCTTACACCTAATAGATGTACATTCTGTGTATTTTTCTATTTTTGCTCTTAATGATTGCAAAAGTACTCGAGTAGCATAAATTTCGATCCGTGAAGTTTTGCTCTATGAAAGATGAACTCAAGTCATCCAAAACGCGTGTCTGGGAAAAAGCCATGAGCCAACTTCCGACGCTCGGGGGCTATGACTAGTCGGGCAGAGTGTTTAAACGTAAGGGGTTAACTACTCAGGGAAATTAATATCAATAAGAGGAGTAACACATATTTACATACATTATAAAATATTTAGATTTTCTTCGGGTGATTGTTTTCTTCATCAGATGCTACTCATCTGATATGTTTATAATGCACGACCCAGTTCCGGATACACCCCATGAGGGTCGTCAGCCGAATCCTATGCTAATGCGAGGTTCGGATACCTTATTTGGCCACAACTCTGTTGGGTAGGATACGCCCCATGAGGGTCGCCAGTCGAATCCTATGCTAATGCGAGGTTCAGGTACCTTATTCGGCTACAATTTTACCAGGTTGGGTATGCCCTAAGAGGGTCGCCAGCCAAATCCTGCGCTACCACAGCGTTCGAGTACCTATTTGCCCAAAACAAGGATAGAAGCCACTACTGGAGCTTTCAGTCGGAGGTAGCATCAAACCCGGAACCTACGGAGGTGCTCATTATTTTTCAAGACTGGAAGACCCTAATCATTTGATTTCTACTGGAAGATGAACTTCCTAAAGATTTCAACGAAACTGAGTAAGTCAAGCGACAGAGCAAAAGCTTTATAATAGTCGGAGAAGACCAATATTGTCAACACACATTCAGAGTTCTCATGCACTACGTCACACCTGAGGAGGACAAGCAGATCCTGCAATCTATCCATTAGGGCATCTGTGGCAACCATGCTGTATCCAGAACGTAAGTTGGAAAGGCTTGCAGACAAGGGTTCCTCTGGCCGACTATGGTTACTGACGCCAATGACATTATTCAAACATGCGAGGGATGTCAATTTTGTGGGCTGCGCTGGGTATGTCGGTTTGGGCCGACTTATTCGGTAGTAGACCAAAAATATGAGTTCTTAAATAGCATGCTCTATTGGGTCGCCCGCTGGTCGGGTTAAAATTGTGACGCAGGTGCTATTTTACAAAAACCGATTAAATAATTAGATACGCTTCATGCTAAGTCTATAGCCGGATGTATACATTCAGGTATCTTGATTATTTGAAGGTATTGAAAATATATCCTTATAAGGATCAATAGCTGATCTCCATAAAAATTGGGGATGCAGATATCTCTCAAATACACCTCATCACACATTGGATTTATTCCATAGTGATACTCGGCCTACATGCTTAGCCAAAATTGCTTTGAGCAAAAATACTTCTAGCTAACATGATGCTGAAGAGTCTAATTTCTGAGTAGTATACTACTCGGGAAAGGCTAAAAGGTTAAAGATCTTTGATTTTATGTTTAATTATTTTATAAGTCAGGGGCTACACCTAATAGGTGCGCCTATTCGGTGCACATTATTCATATTCTTCCATGAAGCCCTTCATAGCCTCGTTGCCAGTTGACATAAAGCAGGACTCGGGAGAAAAAGCACTTGGACAATGAGTACTCGGGAGCAAAGCACTCGGGAATCTCTTCACCGTGGAGGATGAGCACTCGGCATCAGCTGTGACTCAACTATGAAGGTCTCAGGGGCTACTGTGGAGGCCATGGGCCCCGGGTACCTCAAGGAAGGCAATTACGGCTACTCAGACAGAGGGTGGGCCGGCTCCTTCAATTGGAGATAGAGTATGACTTGGTTTCATATTACCTTACATGGCAAGAAAAGGGATATAATCCTAGCCAGACTCTTTATGTACTAATAAGGAAAGCCCTTGGTCGTATTCGACTGGGTTTCCTACCCTGTAACCCTCATCCCTCCAGTATATAAGGAGGGGTAGGGAGCCCCCTGGGGCATAGATAGAATCTCACCAGAGAAACCTCAAAAGCAATACACAACAGCTGGAAGTAGGGTATTACCTCACCTCGAGGGCCTGAACCAGGATAAATCGTCTTGTGTTCCTTTGCAATCCATCAAGTTTAGGTCTCATGAGTAGCCCCATATTATTATTGCCGATATAAAACATCGACAGTTCGCTTTGTGACAGAAAGAACACGGGTCGTTCATAGTCTTCTGACAGTCTTCGGTTCTAGGAGCCCGAGGACGGCCACACTCAACTGCGACAACGAGGTTATCTAGTTTTCACTTCCAGTCTCTCGCCCTTGAGGTATCGGGTTCGTCTGACTCCCGTGTATCTCTCGGGTGAGGCTTCCCTTCTTGTAACTCGGCCACGGCCTCAACTGATGAAGCGTATTTGTTGGCCAATCTCAAAGAGGCCTTTGACTAAAGTCGGTGGTTTGCAAGTGAATTTGTGTAGGCCATGGGCCCCGGATACCTCATGACAAGCATATTGGGCCACTCAGACAGAGGATGGGCCTAGCCTTGTAATTAGGGATATAATAGGACTCGGCAGACTTGACCTTGTACGATAGGGAAAATACAGTCCTAGTCGAGCACGTTGTATTCCTAGAAGGAGATCCCTTGGTCGTAGTCCGACTGGGACTCCTACTTTGTAACCCTGTCCCCCAGTATATAAGGGGAGGCAGGGCGCCCCCTGAGGGAAGAAGAAGTCATACAATCTCACCAGAGAAATCTCAAAGGCAATACACCACAACTGGACATAGAGTATTACCTCATCTCGAGGGCCTGAATCAGTATAAATTGTTCCGTGTTCCTTTGCAATCCATCAAGTTTAGGTCTCACGAGTAGCCCCAGATATTTATTGCCGGTGTAAAACATCGACAGTTGGCGCGCCAGGTAGGGGCTTCGTCAAGATCATCTTCATTAAGCCTGATGGATCCAATCAAAGGAGCCGATGGCATCAACTTCTTCCCTGAGCAAACAATCACCTTCGAGAGCCTCAACTTCATCGCTGACGAATTCGGCAACCTTACCTCGTCCGACTCGGACTTGATCTGATTGGCCAGGGATCAAGCCGACTCCACGCCGGTCGGCCTACATAACGCTGCGGCAACCCTCGTCGACTTGCTGTGGCAATCTTCAACATGCCAGAGTCTCGAGACAACTCTTCCTTTCGGTGTTCGACTCGGACTCGGCCTTGAGCCGGCCGAGATTGGGCTATGGAAGGAAGAGATTGACAATCTCCCGCTCGGACTCGGGAATACCGCGGATAACTTCAATCAACATCCGATGCGACAAACCCGATCCCCTAGAGTTCGACTCAGATACGGCCCAGAGCCGCTCGAGATCGGATTTACGGAGGTTGGAGTTGTAATCACCCCCATCAACTATTCCGACTCCGACTCTCAGTCAGATTCCGACTCTCAGTCGGACAACAGTTCGGCAAGCTTCTCTCCGCCACGTGAAGTCTTTGTGATATCCAAGAGTTCAGCTCCCACTCAGGAAGCACGCCAACTACGCGAGCAGCAAGAGGAGGAGGCCCACCGACTACGAGAACAACAAGAGGAAGAAGCAAGACGCTTGTACGCCCGCAACGGCGACCTGCACAGGGCTGGGCGGACTGCTCAGCAACAAATTCTCCAAACCTGAGTCAGCAACCACGACGTCTTCGTTACACCTCAACAGAACGTCGTAGCCGCTGCAACTCTGCTGGACACGCTCCAGTTTGGGCCTGATCATCAGGCCACCCCTACTATAGCAAGGATAAAAGCCATGATCACCGCTGCTGCATGTCAACAGCAACAACAGTCGGGCGATACCCTCATACCAACTAACAAGTCAACTTCCCCAATGGCAGTCTCATCAGCCTCGACGCAACGCCGAGCGGCCAACTCCAGTCAGCCACACACGGAGTCATGCCAGACGTCACTCGGCAACCCCAACAACAACCGGCGGCGTCAAAACAACCGTCGAGACAATCAGGATCTCTGAGGCTGACTACGGCGTGACCTTCGGTAGGACATCAACACTCGGCGCCGTGAACGAGAGAAAGACGAGCTAAGCTGGAAGACGAGAACAAGCGCTTCGGCCTCCACCACAAGCGGTTTCACCGTCGCAGTCGGAGCCGGAGTCCTCATGCAGATGAAGGAGTACCAGCCTTCAACCACGAGCTGCAACAAGTCGACTGGAATCGAAAAATACGACGGGAAGATCAATCCCGAGTCCTAGCTCACGGTCTACACTCTAGCAATCCGAGCAGCTAGAGGAGATTACAAGGCCATGGCTAACTACCTCCTAGTCGCTCTAGCCAATTCGGCGAGGACATGGCTAACAGGACTTCCTAAGAGGTCAATCGGCTCCAGGGGAGAACTCTGGGAACGCTTTATCGCTAATTTCCAAGGAACGTACGAGAGGCCATCTTCCGAGTATGATCTATATCAGTGCCATCAAAGGAAGAACGAGTCTCTTCGAGGTTTCATCAAGAGGTTTTCTAAGAGGAGGAATTCAATCCCGAAGATAAAGGACGACGTCGTCATCGCCGCCTTCTGCGAAGGAGTCAAAGATGCCCCGTTCATTGCCAAGTTCACTCAGAAGCCTCCCAACTCTGTCAACGCTCTTTTCGACATGGCGAACAAATACGCTGACTCGACCGACGCTGTTGCTGAGGCCCTCGATGACAAAAAGGCACCCTAACAGAAGAAGCGGAAGGACACCGATGACGCGGCCCCGACTAAGGCTAGGAACCGCAAATGCAAGTCGGACGACTTCATTGTGGCAGTAGGTCACAAGCGTCTTCGACCTCCTACAACTGAAGATTATCAGAACAACAAGTGACATGCTAGGGGGCTCCCCAAACGCAAGGATGGCATCCCCACTCCCAAATACCGAACATCTAAGTCGCTTTCTGATAAATAATTCCTCACTCGGCCTCGCCAATGCCGCAGCCGCTTACACCTAATAGGTGTACAAGCTGCACATTTTTCTGTTTTTTCTCTTAATGATTGCAAAAGTACTTGAGTAGCATAAATTCCAATCTGTGAAACTTTGCTCCATGAAAGATGAACTCAAGTCACCCAAAACGCGTGTCTGGGAAAGGGCCATGAGCTGACTCCCGATGCTAGGGGGCTATGACTAGTCGGGCAGAGTGCTTAAACGTAATGGGTCAACTACTCGAGGAAACTAATATCAATAAGAGGAGGAATACATATTTACATCTATTGTAAAATAGATCAATTTTCTTTGGATGATTGTTTTCATCATCAGATGATACTCATCCGATATGTTTATAATGCAGGGCCAGTTCCGGATCCGCATAACAGGAACTCAGGGCTATGAGCCTATCTCCTACGCTCGGGGGCTGGACCAGCCTACCAAGATACTCTTGGAGTGCGACGCTTCAAGAATCACTTGGAATGCTCCTTGAGTGCCATTGTCCAAGTACTCGCACCAGTCGGGACTCGTGTGTGGGCTAAAACCCGACCTCTGGTGCCAATCGGAGCTCAGGTACCACTCGGCTGGATGAGGTACGCCCCATGAGGGTCGCCAGCCGAATCCTACGCTAATGCTAGGTTTTGGTACCTTATTCAGTTACAACTCGGCTGGGTGAGGTATGCCCCATGAGGGTCGCCAACCGAATCCTACGCTAATGCTAGGTTCGGGTACCTTATTCGGTCACAACTCCGCTGAGTTGGATATGCCCCATAAGGGTCGCCAACCGAATCCTATGCTAATGCGAGGTTCGGGTACCTTATTCGGCTAATATAACCGACCTCCGGCGCCAGTCGGGGCTCGTGTACCACTCGGCTAGGTAGGGTACGCCCCATAAGGGTCGCCAGCCGAATTCTATGCTAATGCTAGGTTCAGGTATCTTATTTGGTCACAACTCTGCCAGGTTGAGTACGCCCCATGAGGGTCGCTAGCTGAATCCTATGCTAATGCAAGGTTCGGGTACCTTATTTGGCTATAATTCTGTTGGGCAAGGTACGCCCCATGAGGGTCGCCAGCCGGATCCTATACTGATGCAAGGTTCGGGTACCTTATTCGGCTTTACCAAAGTCAGAGAAGACCTATATCATCAAAGCGCATCCGGATGTACTGTGTCACACCTCAGGAGGGCAAGCAGATCCTGCAATATACCTACTCGGGTATCTGTGGCAACCATGCCGCATCCAAAACATAAGTCGGAAAGGCTTGCGAACAAGGATTCCTCTAGCTGATTGCGGTTACCGACGCTGGAGTACTCATCCTAACATGCAAGGGATCCTAATTTTATAGGGCTGCGCTGGGTAGGTCGGTTTAGGCAGGCTTATTCGGTAGTAGGCCAAAGATACGAGTTTCTCGATAGCACGCTCTATTGGGCCGCTTGCTGACTGTGTTAAAATCACAATGTTGGTGCTATTCACAGAAACCGATTAAATAATCAGATATGCTTCATGCTAAGCCTACAGCCAGGTGTATACATTCGGGTATCTACATTATTTACCAGGATATATCCTTATAAGGATCGACAGGTGGTCTCCATTAAAATTGAGGATGCAGGTATCTCTCAAGTACACCTAACCACGTATTGAGTTAAAATTCATAAAGTGGTACTCGGCTTACATGCTTAGCCATTATTTGCCATGAGCAAAAATCATTCCAGCTGACATGATGTTGAAGAGTCTCATATACCAGTAGTGTACTACTCGGGAAAGACTACAAGGTTAAAGATCTATGACTTTATGTTTAACTGTTTCATAATTAAGCACAAAGTCAGGGGCTACACCTAATAGGTGCGTCTATTCAGCGCATACTATTCATATTTCTACCTGGAGCCCTTCATAGCCTCACTGCCAGCTGACATGAAGTAGGACTCGGGAGAAGAAGCACTCAGACAAAGAGTACTCGGGAGCAATGCACTTGGGAATTCTTCACCGTGGAGGATGAGCACTCAGCAACAGTTGTGACTCAACTATGAAGGTCTCAGGGGCTACTGTGGAGGCCATAGGCCCCGGGTACCTCATAACAAGCATATTGGGCCACTTGGACAGAGGATGGACCTAGCCTTGTAATTAGGGATATAATAGGACTCGGCAGACTTGACCTTGTACAACAGGGAAAATACAGTCCTAGTCGGGCACGTTGTATTCCTAGAAGAAGATCCCTTGGTCGTAGTCTGACTGAGACTCCTACTTTGTAACCATGTCCCCCAGTATATAAGGGGAGGCAGGGCGTCCCCTGAGGGCAGAAGAAGTCATACAATCTCACCAGAGAAACCTCAAAGGCAATACACCACAACTGGACGTAGGGTATTGCCTCATCTCGAGGGCCTGAACCAGTATAAATTGTTCCGTGTTCCTTTGCAATCCATCAAGTTTAGGTCTCACGAGTAGCCCCATATATTTATTGCTGGTGTAAAACATCGACAGAATTTTGCAATGAAGGAGGAATCCTTGACTCCCTTGCGAAAGGCCGCTATCATTGTCTCGTTCTTGATCTTGGGAATCGTATACGTCTTCTCGAAGAACCGCTTGATGAAGTCATGTAGTGACTCTTTTTCTTCTGATGAATCTGGTATAAATCGCACTCGGTGCCTGGTCTTTCGTAGGTGCCCTGGAAGTTAGCCACGAACGATCACGGAGTTCTACCCAGGAATCAATTGACTTCCTTGGAAGCCCCGTTAGCCAAGTCCATGACGACTTTGCCAAAGCGACTGGTAGGTAGTTGGCCATCGCCTTGTGGTCACCTCCGGCTACCTGAATTGCCAAAGTGTAGATCGTGAGCTAGGACTCAGGGTCTGTCTTGCCGTTGTACTTCTTGAACCCGATCAGCCTGAAGCCGGTCAGCTAGTGCGTGAAGGCTGAGACTCCATCATCCAAGTGCTTTCGGTGTTGTAGCGACCGTCAAGGTGGGCTTCGGCTTCCACGGCTAAAGTGGTAGTGGTGGTGACCGAAATGGTCGCGCTCGTGGTTGTTGCGATGGTGTCATTGATCGTTGTTGTGGTCAATATGTGATCCACGCGGCGGCTACTCAGACAACCTCCGACTAGGTGCTCCACCCTGAGCGTCTGCTCATGGACGTCGAGGTGACGGCGTCGGATCTCGACTTGCTCGATGAAAGTACCAGGGTCTGGGAGTCCTCTTGGTTATGTTGTACTGCTGCTGCTGCTACCATTGCCTTGATCTCTGCGATTGTCAGCGTTGCCACATGGTCAGGTCCCAGCTGCAGCATGTCAAGTAAGGTTGTTGTGGCCACGACGTTCTATTGTGGAGTAATGAATATGCCGTGGTCATCCATCCTGGTCTGGAGGATGTCTTTTTGTGCTTGCTATACGGCTTCGTGTAGTTGACGGTTATGCACCTCTCGTTCGACTTATCAGCGTTTGTCTACCTCCTCTAGTTGCTTGGGCAGTGGATAAATTCACGAAGTGGATTGAAGCAAAACCTGTTGCTATCATAACAACAATAGCAAAGGACTTCATCATGAGTATATTATACCGATTTGGGGTTCCTAACCTCATCATAATGGACAATGATACTCAGTTCACGGGCGGTGTATTTCAAGATTTCTGTGACGACTTCGGCATCAAGATCTGTTATCCATCTGTGGCACACCCACAGAGCAATGGGCAGGTTGAGCGTGCCAATAGCATGGTCTTACAAGGTATCAAACGCCAGGATATTTGACTAACTACAGCCATATGCAGGGCGGTGGATACAAGAACTCTCATCTGTTCTATGGTCTCTAAGAACCACGGTTAGTCGGGCAACAGGGCAATCCCCTTTCTTTCTGGTCTATGGTGCTGAGGCTATGCTACTAACCGAGTTAGAGTTCGGCTCTCCGCGAGTTCAGGCTTACTCAGAAGACATATCCAACAATACCCGATTGGTCGAACTAGATCAATTGGAGGAAGCTAGGGATATCGCAATAATCCAGTCGGCAAGGTATCTTCAAGGCCTGCGTCGTTATCACAATCGCAATGTCCATGGCCGTGCCTTTTTGGTTGGGGATCTCGTCTTGAGAAAAATACAAACCACCAAAGACAGGCATAAACTATCCCCAATATGGGAAGGGCCATTCATTATCGCCGAGGTTACACGGCCAGGCGCCTACCGACTGAAGACCGAAGATGGTGCCCTAGTCAACAACTCATGGAACATAGAACAGCTACGTCCTTTCTATACCTGAGTCCTGTATTTTCTCTCATACATATGTATGAAGTTTTTTCTCTGACTCACTACATCGCTTGTTTCAAACGAGTAGTGAGTCGGGGGCTGCATGTATTATATGTGCTTTGTCAACAATATACGAGCTTGTTTTATCTAAGTTATGAAGTTTTGCAACGACTATGATATGTTTACCCGAGTATAGCTTTCTGCGGTGAATGATTTTATTAAGTTCCTATAGACTAACTCGGCGTAGACTATATAGTTGGGCAAAGCTAATGATAACTAAGTAAAACCAAGAATTCGGCGGCATTGTACGCATATCTTACAAAAGATTTATATACACCGACTGCATGATGGATTGTTCTTACATTCCCAGGTCCTTGGTGATCGCCTCTGCAATCGGCCTCGCCTGGGTGATCAACTCCAACGCCTCCTCAGGTGTTGTCTCTTCGGCAAACCCTTCACCGATAGCCTCAAGATCTGCCCTGGGGTAGATCGACTTGGTCATCGCGAGGGTCTAAGCCACGCCAACGACAACACGCTCATCCGAGTACCTCTTCAGGATACTCAAGGCTCCGTTAAGGCGCGCCTGCACCTGGGAGACTGTGTTGGAGCTGGTTCCCACATGGTGAGAATCCATAATGTCAAGGAGCCCTTTCACGGACTCGGCAAGAATCTCCCATGACTCCTTGATGACTTTTATCTCCTCTGCAAAGGCTTGAAACTGGGTTTGGGCGTTGGCTCTTGCAGCTGCTCAAATTCGTTGACAAGTGCACTTGTTAGCCAAAAATGCAGTCGGAGTACCTAAAGGATTGGTTAAGATCGTTGTCAAAGGGAAGACTTGCTTTCGTAGTCGGCTTCCACTTTGGCTTTGTCCTTCTCCAGTTCGGTCTTTTCTTTCTCAAGTTTGCCTTTGGCCCTTTCCAGCTCGGCCTTGTCTTTCTCGAGTTCGGCTTTAGCTTTCTCAGCCTCCTTCAGCTTGGTTTCCTCCTCTGCTCAGGTCTTCAACTCAGCTTTGAGGGCTGTATATCAGAATAGTCGAGAGCTCGAGATTACAGTCAAGACACAACTAGGCAGTCGGGAAACAACAAAGCTGAAAAAGTATACATGGGACTTAGTCGGGAAGACAAATACAGGAGACTTTACTTCTGATCTTGTCGACTAGAGCCCAATTCTCATTCCTGAGCTGGTCAACTGCTCCCCTCAGCCAAGTCTCCCTCTCCTGGCTAGACCGCTCCAAGTTGGCCTTCGAGGTCTGGAGTTAGCCCAATTGTTGGAGCTGGGGGGCGAGCTGGGTCAGGACCTCGTTTATCTTCTCCGAGCGGTCGACAATCTTCTGCTCGGGGTAAAACAGAGCAAAGCAGAGTCAAGCAGCGGAATACCAAAAATAAGGGAAGTCGTTGGGGACTCAACATTACAAGGCTCGCTACACACCTGGACCCCCCGGGACGCGGCGATCGCGGTGCGAAGAAGAACTTTGTGCTCCCTTTCCGCTGCCTCTTCATCGTGCTCGTAGCACTTCGCAATTCCCTCGGGAGATACCCATGTTCTCAGGAACCTGCAACGAGGGGCTTCAAGCCTGGGGGGATTCGTTTCCTCCGAAGATGATGAAGACACAGATGGCGACATGGTCCTGGCCCCCAACTCGGCAACTGATGGGGCTTCGGGGACTCGCTCAGGGGCTGGAGCAGTAGCTTCAGTATCTGCCCCGTGGTCGGCCGGTGCTAGTGGCCCTACTGTCGAAACCGCCTCAGTCTCTACAGCTAGGACGGTCATCGGCTCGGCAGATGAGCTCGTTGGGGTTGGCTCGGCTTGGGCTGGCTCGATGTAACGACCCGTTTTTCTTTTCCCGCTAGTCTTCGTTTTCCCGAGCTCCCCTCCTATCCTGTCAGCTGTACCCCAGTTTTTCTCCCTGGCCAGCCGACTACCTTCTCTCTAGTGCCGAGTAGAGTTGCTACTCAGTCCTTGTATCCTGCCCTTATCCTTGTCTTACTCGGACCCTTTTGCTGCCGAGTGAGCACTGTGATGTGGCCGACTACCTTGTTGAGACCTGTTGCTTCTGTCCCCCGAGTTGCACCCGCCCGTTGGACGCCGACTACCATGGTAGTGAAGAATCAGTCTTCACCTAACCGCAGCATCGCTTGGACCAGTGGTCAGTCCGAAGCCCGGTCAGTGAGATTTCTCCAACCTGTCCTAGCCTTGACCTTAATGTCTCGTCGCAGCTACAGTGCCTGCCAACTCCTCTGACCAGTTGGACTCCAAAGTCACTTCCTGTCATATCCCTGTCAGTTCATCTTGACTTCCTTGCTCCACCCGTTGCCCAGCTCCACCGTGCCTCAACCTTGCACGTCGGCTATATATATGGCCAACCGTGCCCCCTTCTTCCTTTGTTTTGCAAACCGGCCAGCTCCAGCTCTGCTAAGTTTTCATCCTCTCAAGCTTTGGAGCTCTGTCGCCTGGTTCGCAAGCCTGGTTCAGCCGACTGCCCCCTTTTCTGCAGCCGACTACTTCTTGATCCTTTTTCTTGGTGTTTTACTTCTCCTGCTTATCAGTGTTTCTTTCTGCTTGTTCAGAACCTGAACCGGTGGACGATCCCGAAGCCGCCTTCGCCGAAGACGACCCCTCCTTGGAACAAGGCAAGCCTCTTTGATCATATTGTTTCCCATATATGCAAAACTATGTTGTTTGGAAAATATTATGCATGCTTAGTTTACACCTCTTAAAACTGTTGGCCTCGGTTATGCAAGCGCAACCGATGGACCTGCCCAGTAGTAGCACTTATTTGGTAGGATGTTGATATATTTCTCCCTTGAAGAGCCCCACAAATGGCACGCTAGCATCCTATCTGAGGATACGATGCCGAGTAGAATGGCTTAGCTCTGCAACGTTGTTTGTCGTTGGGAAAAACATTGGGTTTTACCAAACTGATTGAAAAAACCCGGTACTCCGTGTATCGGCGTGTTTGTGAAACAAATAAAGTTGTGAAAATCTTGATATACAGAGACAGTGCCTGTGTGGCTTGGCTATGTATCATCATTAAGGACCGTTTCCTTTGGGAATTCCATCCGAGCATCTTACAGTGCGACCATACGGGTATTATGGGATGCCCCTGGCCGAGTAAATAGTAGGTTTAGGGAAGTTCAGTGCCGACCACTGAATCCTGTGTGGATCTTTCGGCTGGCATTGGATGACTCTAGACTGGCTTTGGAAATGGCCTTGTCACGAATTTCTGGGTACAGGCCAGTACTCGGTGTAATTTTCGTGTCGGATGGGTAAAGCGCACACCCTCTGCAGAGTTTAGCAGAACTGTTCGAACAGCCATGCCCACGGTTAAGGGCGATGCAAGGTGATTCCCATAGCGTAGATTTGTTTGCCAGTGATTTGTGAAAGTGTTTGATGGAAAGGGAACCGTGACCAGAGTTTGCCGAGTGAGCAAACGGAAGGCCTGTGTGGCCAGAAACGGATCTGTGTGATCCGGGGTGTTAAGCACCATAAACAAGTGTATGAAAAGTAAACAGGATGAAGATCATGCTCCCGGGTTGTAGCCAGGGCAGCAAAGTTTAAGCCCCCGGGTTGTAGCCAGGGCGGCAATTCAGTCTTCGGGTTGTAGCCAGAAGACGGTGATGAGCACGCTCCCGGGTTGTAGCCAGGGCAGCAGTGTTTTAGCTAGCTGGTTGTAGCCAGCCTAGCGGGCATTCAGTGCCATGATCATGCTCCCGGGTTGTAGCCAGGGCAGCGATGATGAGCCCCTGGGTTGTAGCCAGGGCGGCCGATAGCTAGCTGGTTGTAGCCAGCCTAGCGGGCATTTAGTGCCATGATCATGCTCCCGGGTTGTAGCCAGGGCAGCGATGATGAGCCCCCGGGTTGTAGCCAGGGCGGCCGACTAGCTAGCTGGTTGTAGCCAGTGTAGCGGGCATCAAGTGCCACAGCTGAGATTTGGTTGTAGCCGAGTCTCAGGGTCAACGAGTGGTTGTAGCTACTCGGGAAGTACAGGACCAGCAAATACGAAGTAAAAGATGATAAGAACATATATGATTATGCTTGATTCATTAAGTGGCGAGTTGTTGAAAAGCAACTTGCGGAATGGATAGAGGCGTGAGCCTCTGTCCGACAACAAAAATTTAAGCTCACTAGTGTTTGCAAAGAAAAGAGTTTCTAAAGGCAATTTTCGCAAATAAACCTTTAGCCTTTCTGTCTGACCGACATGGCATCATTTCCGGCTTGCTGAGTACGAAAGTACTCACCTTGTTCATATATATGTATAGTAGGTTTTGGAGAAGAAGACGAAGATCCGACTGCTGCCGAGTTCCTCCAAGACCAGGCCGACTACGAAGACCTCTGAAGGTTTCGAGCCTAGTTCCCAACCGAGCCTGTGGAGTAGTTTTTGCCCAGCTTCCGCCCTGTTTCTGCTGTTTCGCTAGTTTACCTGTTGATTATTTTTGCCCATCCCGGGTCTGTCCTGGATGGATCTCCTTGTACGTATATGTAAGTACTCTGTTTATGTATTATTGTAACTCTGAGTTGTATCATTGTTGTGCGTACCCGACTACTGATCCTGGGATCGGGTGCCTTATGCACATGGTGGCCTTCCACCTAGTCGGGAGGCGCCACACTCGACAACAGGAGCGGCCGGTGTGGTCTCCTTGAGATCAATATTGGCTCATTTCCTATATGATGAGTCAGACATCAAGATACTACTATACTGAACAAGATTTTCAGAAGATTCAAATTCACTTACCTCTTGGAGGTTTTGTACTTCCATCTGAGGGTTCAGATGTCGGCAGTGGAGGGCTGCCGGCTGTCTGGCTGGATGGCGCGGCAGTCGGCGGTGGCGTCTTTCCCCTAGCTGGCCCGGTTTCTGGTGCGGCCGACTGGGGTGCTGGGATGCTCGGTGGCGCCGCCTTATGGCTCGTTGATGATCTTGTACTCAGTGGTGCTGCCCTTGGGCTCGATGTTGCTGAGCCTGGTGGCGCCGGTCTCGGTCTTGGACTCGGCGGCCTGGGAGCTGCGCTGGCAGTGTCTTTAATCTTCAGGCTCCGGGCTGCCGCACTCGGCCTACTAGTTTTCTTCAATAGGTTTCTTCCCCGCTCTCTTGGAGCTGGGCTGGGCGGCAGAAGGACTAAACGGCCTTTTCTTCGATTTCACGGCCGACAAAGTTTAAGAGTCTTCATCAAACTCCTTACATTCCTGCAAGTGGTTCAACAGCATACATCACACATTGCAGAGCTATCCTGGATACACATCTACAAGTATTCATCACAGATGGACAGCAAGTTAACATCAGCAAGAGTTACCTCCGGACAAGGCCTTTTTTTGCTGTAAGCCAGCGTGGCACGCTCGGCATCTTCTGTCTTGACCACCCCACTGGCAAAATAATCAAGCAGGATGTCGGTCACCTTGTGCTTGTCGGTCAGGTCGGGATATTCTCGGCTGGGATCGTCTTTGCCCTTATAATCCCAGCCGAAGTGACTCCTCAGCTTCAAAGGCCTGATGCGACGAGTCAAGAAACATCTAGCCACCTATGGACCAGTCAGTCCGGAGCCCTTCAGCTGGTCAATCTTACTAATCAGCATGTATACTTGGCCCATTTCCTCAAAACTGGGCACAGACAACCAGTTGGGCACGACCACTGGAGGCAGACCAATGAAAAGGAGGATGTGTGGTTCAAGATCAGAACAATAAAACCACTCCCTATGCCAGCCTTTGAGGGAGGATTTCAAGGGGACATGTATATAAATCTTCTTCATCTCGCTCCTAAGCTAGATACCGGCCCCCCCAATCACTTGGACTTTGCTTTTGGAGGGCTAAGGTTTGATGTGGAATAAATATCTAAACAGATTCAAATGGGGCTCCACACCCAGAAAACACTCACAAAGAGTTGCAAATATAGAGATTTGCAAGATCGAGTTGGGATTCAGATGCACCAACTCTAGCTCGTAGAAGGCAAGAAGCTGGCGAAGAAAATCCGAAGACGGAAGAGAAAGACCTCGATCGAAGGAGGCAAATACTACAGTCTCACCAGCTTGGGGTACTGGAACTGATTCCCCTTCTGCCGGACACCAATGGATGACTTCACGGCTCTGCAGTCTTAGCAACCTCTCTAGATACTTTAGCTTAGTTGATCCACAATCTGAAGTCGGCCAAGACTCATCAGTCGCCTCCGGGATTTCTGACGCTCTCGGCATGGCTCAAGGCGAGGAAATTTGGGGGAAATGCGATTGAGGACTTGGAATGGACGCGGAAGAGCGGGATCGCCTGAGTTTCGAGTGGGAAATGCTAGTGATGGTGAACCCTAACGAGGCAAGGTGCAAAATTTTGGCGCGGAAGCTGGAAGATGAAACAATTAGTGAATTGGAGAAGATGAGGGAATCTTTTCTCTCTCTCCCCGCCTTAATAAAGCCTATACTGATAAGTGGGCTTGGGCCTGCAAATTCGGTACTGGGCCACCAAAATATGAGTTTCTACAGTAACACGCTCAATATGGGCCGCTCGCTGGCTGTGTTAAAATCACAGTGCTGATACTACCTACGGGAACCGATTGGATAATCAGATATGCTTCATAAAGGCCTAATTGCTGAACACATGTGTTTGGGTATCTGTATTATTCACCAGGTATTAAGGATATATCCTTATAAGGGTCACAAGCTAGTCTCCATTAAAATTGGGGATGCAGATATCTCTCAAATACAACTGACTATATATTGGATTGAAATCCATAAAGTGGTACTCGGCTTATATGCTTAGCCAACAATTGCCATGAGCAAATATTTTTCTAGGCGATATGACGCTGAAGAGTTTAACTTCCGAGTGACATATTACTCGGGAAAGACTATAAAATCATTCTAGCTGATATGATGCTAAAGAATCTCATATATTAGTAGTACACTACTCGGGAAATACTACAAGGTTAAAGATCTTTGACTTTATGTTTAATTGTTTTACAATTAAGCACAAAGTCGAGGGCTGCACCTAATAGGTGCGTCTATTCGGCGCACACTATTTATACTTTACATAGAGCCCTTCATAGCCTCGCTGCCAGCTGACATGAAGCAAGACTCAGGAAGAAGAAGCACTCAGACAAAGAGTACTCGGGAGCAATATACTCGGGCAATCTTCACCGTAGAGGATGAGCACTCGGCATCAGTTGTGACTCAACTATGAAGGTCTTAGGGGCTGCTGTGGAGGCCATGGGCCCCGGGTACCTCATGACAAGCATATGGGCCACTCGGACAGAGGATGGGCCTAGCCTTGTAATTAGAGATATGATAGAGCTCGGCAGATTTAGCCTTATACGATAAGGAATATACAGTCCTAGTCGGGCTATAGTCTGGCTAGGACTCCTACTTTGTAACCCTGTCCCCCAGTATATAAGGGGAGGCAGGGCGCCCCCTGAGGGCAGATAAGCAATCATACATCCTCAAAAGAATACACCACAACTGGACGTAAGGTATTACCTCACATCGAGGACCCGAACCAGTATAAACCTCTCGTGTTCCTTTACAGTTCACCAAGTTTCGATCTGACAAGTAGCCCTATATTTATATTGCCGATGTAAAACATCGACAGTACTAGTGATCCAACGATTCAAATTTACTCTATATTAGTAAAATCCGCACTTGTAGTATGGGTAGTTTACACCGCTGGTACAAATAGTACTAGGGTATTATGGAAAAAGAAAATGATGGCATATATGTAATTTATTGGGTACACCTAAGAAATATGGCAAGAGTTTGCCCTTTTGACTCGATCATGTCTATCGATCCTAAATTCCTAGTCATCTACTCCAAAACTGCCCCTTTCCCACCCCGTCCTCTGTCAGCAATGCACCTTGCCAGTACTGGTGAGTCCCGGCGGCCATCCCATCCGGCCACTTCCCTCCTAATCAGCCGCCTGTGGTGAACTTTCCCTTTCGGGATCGCTCGTCCTCCGGAGCTTGATGGGCCGCTGGCAGAACCCTAGTCGCTGCCTACCGTCTGTTTCATCTGCATCATTGGGATCAGGTAGGACGCCGCAAGACCCCGGGTGGCGTCTTCGGTGCCCATCTGCTGCCAACATTGCTATAACCGCTTATTCTCTGCAGCATACTTCCAAACGACAACCGGTTCATCAACATTGCTAATGACACTATCAGTAGGATCAGTGGCAAGCCTCGAACTGCCAATGGGGAGAGAGAAGTAAACAACTTGCCAGCCTCTATTTCAGCGCAATCTATAACGTAAATCAGATCCCATTGGGAGCTCCTAGTGTGCATGGATGGTAGCCTTTTGTAGCCGGTTTCTTGTATAGGAGTATGAAATATTTGAATTGAATTGGTTGTACAGAGATGTACAGTGTAGAAAAACTCCGATTTTTGATAAAAGATGTGGTGCCATAAATATAGCTTAGTTTTGGTGAGAAGTGCATGAGCCGGTGTAGGTCTTTTTGGAAGCAAATCGTCTTCCATCTTGATGATACGCGTGGACTTGTACCTTTCTCCCTCCAGTGTGGTCGGTTTGCCTTTTTTAAGTAGCGTGTTCACAAAGCTCAATTGACACTGGATAACAAATTATATAAACCTATCTCTACTCATCATAGTACGGGAGTTATGGTTGGCGCCGCCAGATACATATGAGAAGGTTCAGCATCGTCACGAGCGTGATCGACTCGGAGTGTCACATGAGACTAGATAGGAAAAGAAAATAATGTATTTGGACTAAATTACCTCAATGGTATGGTGGGTAATTTTTAAATTTTCACGTTATTTATAAAAATACACATATAAATAAATAGTTAAATTTCAAAATAGTGTCTCTCTATCACTAGTATGATGTATTGTAAAAAAAACTCTTAGATATTGGGATATGAGATAGGATTGGGATAGAAAAATAAGTGGAAGCTTAGGATGAAACGAGGTGAAAAAAAAAAAGAATGACTAGGATTCTAAGTTGCCTCTTGATGGGTGGGAAATCTGAAATCATCTCCCTTTCTCATTATCCAAACCGATCAGAAAAGTTTGACGAATGTAACTGGGGCGAAGGGGAAGTACAGCGTGCTATATACAATCCCAGAACTCAAATCTACTACTTTGAATAATGAAAAATATGGTGGTTCTAAACTGTTAAGTCTGAACTTAACAGTTGCTAATTGTGGTTCTAAAGTCTGAAAAATTAAGACTGGTCTACTTGTGAAAAATCGGTACAGTTGCTAATGTAACTGATTTAAGCGGTTACACTATTCGCTAAGCACTGTACTACTGTAGAACATCTTTTACTGTCGCATAGATTACTGTACTAGTACTAAGTATTAAGGTAGGTGCCATGTAGCAGCAAATCTGAACCGCTGGGTCATCGAAGTATGGATGATCCGGCGACAGAGAAGGATATATAAGCCATCTAAGTTACTGTACTACTTGTACTGCATAAGAATGGCAAGATTACATGAACAACTCGAGGCTTGCAACTCTGTTCCTTGCTTGTCTTTGTTCTAGAGACTTCTACGCAGCAAGAAGCCAAATGAGCTCTCATGTGTAGGCAGCATGGCGTGGACGCAGAAAACTGGACTAGCTACACACCTCAGCTTGCTGCTTGCTCGTATTCACTACTATTGCGTAGAGTACTACTCTACTAGTACCCCCTACTATGTAATACTCTCTCTATCCTAAATAAAATAAATATAATAGATACTTATAGAGTTTAAATTTTATATTGAAATATAAAACTATTTATTCACCTACTTCGTCTCACAATCATATCTCGTCTAATTTCTTCTCCACCTTTATTTTAACTATTTATAATCTTTTCTTATTTAATTTATCTCTGTTTTTAATTTCTATGAAAAATTCTAGAAAAAATATATATTTTGGAACGGAGCGGGTAGCAGTGTACTCCAACAAAGTAGATCGACTGATAGAGTGGGGACCACGCAATCCATGCATCGGGCCACCCTTTCTTCCACGTTCGGTGTGTCTTGTTAAGGTCGGGCCCACCCTAGGAGAGGCCCAACATTTGTGCTCTGAAATGTGCGAGAGAAAACACACACTGTCTAGTTATATACCTGGGCTGGTTAACTTACTCGGTTGAAATTTGAAAGTTAAAACCTTTTTTATTATGAAGTTAGATCGATATTCAACAAATAAACTTCTCTACTGGTCTACTCGGTCACACAAGGTAACAACTAGTGTTTGTAGCCGTATAGCGTAATGGACTCTATCGCTACAGCTACAAGATAGAGAACCAGACGAAATAGCTTATTGAACTTTACAGCTGTAATTGCACTTAACGAATGCAATTCTAGTTCGCTTTTTGTTTATTGGGCTGCTATTATGCTTAAACGATGTTCTTTATGTATGGATAGAAGAACTTAATGTCCTCTGTCTTCTTCATATCTTATTTATTTATATTATTTTGTAATTCTTATGCTATAAATGTATGAGTAATTATGTGGTCTAAACTTCTAAATTTTGATTTTTAAGTAAATTGATGTTAGTATCGGTATATAATGTAAATTTATGGTTATTTTCTTAATTTGGCTATTGGAACTTATGTTTGCAATAGCACCTATTATTCGCAATCTACTGTCAATCTGCTATTTGCTACTCCCCGTTCTAAAATATAGTAACCTGAGATTGAATTTGATAAAATCTAGTACTACGAATATGAAGTATTTATTATCTTGCTATCACATTAACAGCTTGGGTCCCTAGCTAGCTTAATTTGGAACTAAATGAATCCCTTTCCGTGGCTACATATGTAGGCCGGGGTATGCGACAGATCACGATGTGCCACTCTCTCTGCCACTGATCTCGCTATCTACGGCTCATCAAATTCAGACAAACTAAACCTAATTTTGTTGCTGCTGTATATCGGCAGGGTGTTAAGCAAGATGTTTCTGTTAATTCAGTCACGCAATTAATCGCAACTAATCGTCAATATAT